>RPFO01001921.1:0-88233 GCA_009746045.1 Mesostigma viride | reverse complement strand
TTGGGTCCTGGGCCTGGGGGTTGCCAGTACCCAGGGGGTCCACTGCCTCCTCGATATAGAGCATGGCAGCTCTGAAGTTGTCCCAGAGGGACTTGAGGCCTGTAAGCAGGGTAGCCAGGACAGAGGGTTGCAAATTAGCTTTTGTTAGCCAGGTGTGGATGAGATACCTTGGTTGGAGCTTGAGAAGCTCAAGGTCTTTCTCTATCATTACCCTGTATGTTTTTGCATCCCCAGAGAGGTTATTCTTGTTCACCTTATATGCAGCAAGCCAGTTGAAACGTTCTACTGCTTCCATGTGGTTATTGGTAAGCACTAGCTGTTTCAGATCAGTGATAAAGGTAGGCCACTGTTCAATGGCTGCTTCAGGTGTCAGGGTGCGTTCCTGATAGGTTTGAATCAATGCTCTAATTGCAGGAGATGATTGGTGGAAGGTGGATGAGGCCCTGAGAGCCTTAATGTTAAACTGATGCCTAAGGTTTAGGCCTTCCATCCCATATACTCCAGAGCAAAGACAAATTGTTTGGCTTGTTCAATGGTGTGACCCTCAGGCAAACCAGCAATATTGATTTTGGATTCCTTTTTATGAGGGTTAAACACACCTGTGGGAGGGGGGTTGGCCCTCAAGAAGACGTCGGTTGCCTGTTGGAGGCGGGTGGGGTCCAGATTGATGGTCCCCAGCTCATACCGCGACATCAGGGCGCGCAGGCCCTCGACAGTTTGCAGCTGGTTAGCTGTTAACTGCTGGTCTTGCAACGAGGCCAGCTGAGCCTGTAAAATGGCGAGCTGTTCTTGTACATCCCCCGCCCTTGGGGGGGCCTCAGCAGGTTGGGTGGGTGCCCGGGGCACCTCTTGACCTCCCCCCAGGGCCTCCTGGGGTCCTGGCCACCCCCCCTGGGTGGGGAGGGGGCCCCAACCCACAGGGCGGACCTGGGGTGGTGGGGGAGGGGGAGGGGGGGCCGTGGTGGCCCGGGGGGAGGCCGGGGGGGTCCGGGTGACCCCACTGGGTCCAGCCCCAGCGGTGGAGGGGCGGGCAGGGGTGTCTGCCGCCGCTCTCCTCGCTGCCTCCTCCTGGAGGAGCCTTTTCATCTCCTTGCGTACCTCATGTTCGCGGAGGGCAGCCTGAAAGGCCGCCTCATCCGTAGAAATGTCAGGGAGGGGGTCTCCCATGATCAGAGCATCCCGGACAGGGCAGTCCGTGCTCTTTCCCTTCCTCTGGCCCAGGACCAGCAGGCCCTCCTTGTATACTGCATGGGTTGGGGAGGAGAGGGTTTTTTGGTGGTTTCCAGCGGGGGGGCAGCTTCAGCTACCACCCCATGCTTGGCCAAGATGGCCTACGTTACCCTGGCTTGGGTTAGGGAGGACATAGCTTTAAAATGGGCTGACCGAGCAAGCTCGGCCAGGTCTTGACCATCCGAGTATTCCATCGGATAATCAGCATTGGTGAGAAGGTCGCGTAGCCGCTGAGTTGCCTCGCGGTACGCCGCCGCCATCGCCTGGTGGGTTGCCAGACGACGGGCGGCCTCCTCCTCGTATTCCTGCCGCTTAGCGGCGAGCCGAAAGGCCGTCTCTCGACGGACCTCCCGGTCTCGCTGCCTCGCTCGGCGTTCTTCGTTAGCCACCAGCGCGGCCTGCTCGACCGCCAGGAGCGCTGGGGTAAGGGTTATCTCAGTCTCCCCGTCGGGAAGACTGGCAGTATCGGAGACCTCATCATCGGACATTTGTTGTCCTCCGATGGGCTCCACGGGTCTACGCACCACCCGCGCGAGCTTAATGCTTTCCATGTCATTCTTTTTGCGAAGAAGGGACGAAGGTCGCCCAAGCTGAAGCTCGATGTGATTGTGTCCCTGAGCGAAGGGAACACGAAGATCAGACGTGGCGGGGCGAAACGTGATCGCCCCGTCCGGCGCCACCGAAGCCGTCTGACGGGGCATGAGCTCCCGAATAGTCGGCAACGGAGGGCCGAACTGGGGAGCCTCAGTGGGGTTGACCGCCGAGGGCTCCGCAGCCATGGCTGCTCCAGCCGTGGTTTCGGCTGTTGCAGCCGCCGGAGTCGAGGGTAAGCCGGTCCCCCGGGGGGGAGCCGTCTCGTCCTCCGGCTTCTCAGGGGAGGGGGGTAGGTCGGTCGGCCTTGCAGCCGCCGTCCCCTCGTCCTGGCAGACATTGTTGTTCTTTTTGTTTTTCTTCTTTTTCTTTGAAATGGCCGCATCGCCAGCCGGCTTCTGATTGTTGTCTTTGGGCATCCGCCGATCCTGCCCGTCATCATCCTCGTTGAAGTTAAGCTTCTTAGCAACATTCTTGTTAGAGATAGCCATTGGTAGCAGATAAAATTCAAGTTAGAATACGAACGACCGACTTGGTACAATGCTTGAGAACACAGAGTGCTGAGAGCAATGAATTGCTTGGTTCATTAGAAAATAGGTTTACCCTTTATCAACGTTCCTCTCACTGGCTGCGCCGCCAGTGACCGTTGGGTGCAGACCGTTGGCCCGAGGCCGCACGATGACAGGCCCTAAGCTCGTCTGGATTTGTACTAGAACACGCAATTTGTAGTTCATTTTGAAAAGTTGTATTTTATTGAATTTAAAGTTTCCACTTAAGTCTCTGAGGAAGGGGAAGTTCATAGGACCCGTGACACCGTGACATCGTGACACCGTGACACCGTGACACCTCAAAATGCATATAAACACACATCTTTGCAGGTATGCAGTGATTATTAATGGGGATGATGTATTCAATGGGTCATTGCAAGTTTTACCTATGCTTCTGACACCGTGACACCGTGACACCGTGACACCGTGACACCGTGACACCGTGACACCGTGACACCGTGACACCGCAAATACCACGTATACACCTTCATAATAATCCTAGTAGAGACATTCATTTCTCCATACATCTCGGTCATCTCACCATATATCGTCTCATGTTGATGTATTCTTGTTGTGCGTGTAGGTACCTTGCCGGGTCATGACAAGTTCAGCCATTCCTCGTTTATGCGGTCCAACGTCGCTTCAATAGGGCATGTGATTAATATCTGGTAACAACTTATATATGTTGGCACGCCATGCGTCCAGGAATAGTTGTCTCACTTAATATGCATGCAAGCAACCATCAAAATCACTTTGTCATGAAATCACTTGCCGGGATTTCAGTTTCTCGCTGGCCGGCCTGAAAAAGCTGGTTCTTTATAAACTCTTTCCGATCCGCAGGCTTCTTAGACCACATGTCGGTCCTCATCGTCCTGAGCTCCTCGAAATGCACGCTTCTCAAACAATGGCGGCCACAACCACAGTCCCAGTCCCTGCAAAGTGCCGCAGCCAAGGACGAATCCTGGGTGCATTTCGCCAACACGGCGGCTGCAGATAACCGGACCCCGCGCCTCGCCATCATATTGAACACGACGACGCCCAGGAGTAATAGCAAGAAGAACATTCCCAAAACCTGCCAACCCAGCGCCCCCGCACTGGGCTCCATGAAAACGCCGGGTCTCGCCATGGCTATGTCAACTGGGCAATGTTGCAAACATCATTTGTCCCCCCCCCTCCCCATCTATTTCTACGTTGGCAGATGGCAAACGTAGATCCCCACGCCATGTGGGGGGGGAATAAAACATGGCAGACCGGGATGTCACGCCAGCCCGGTCTGCCCGAGTTGTTTAGCCCATGTTACCTCATTTGGCAGCGATCACCATCGCTGCCGCTCTCGTGAATTCGGGGTGAAAGCGCACGGTGTCACGGTGTCTCGACATGTTTGTAGTTGGTTTGTAGTTGGTGTCTCGGTGTCTCAGAAACTCGTGGTCCGCATTGAGTGGGTGTCACGGTGTCACGACATCTGATTGGCCCGGTTCAGATTCGTTTTTTTTTTAATTTTTTTTTAATTCGTTTTTTTTTTTTTTAATTTGGGGCGAATCTGAACCGGGCCAATCAGATGTCGTGACACCGTGACACCCACTCAATGCGGACCACGAGTTTCTGAGACACCGAGACACCAACTACAAACATGTTGAGACATGGGTGTCACAACCGATGTCACAAGGTGTGCAGCAGGTATTTCCTTTCAATCCCCGAGGAAAGTATCAACCATTCATCGGCCATTCTGGTCAGGATAGCTAAGAATGGCTAGCGAATAAAAAGGCAGTATCGAGGCTGGAAATTTTAGTGTATGCTCCTAGGGTCATATATTACTTGCCGTTATTTTTTTTCGCCACAAATTCTGCGGAGTCCTTCGGCATTTTAGCGTCATTCACAGGTGGGTGCCTGTTTTGTCGCCGATTTTCTCTCGACCCCACCTACCTGCAGCAAAAAATTTTCCCGATGAAAGTCGCCCTAACATCTGGTTTTTGACACTAACCGACGCATTTTTTAGTTTTTAAGGCCTTGACCGAAGCACTTTTTTCATTACCGGCTCAGTTTGCTTTAACCGAGCTGGCGCGATTTTTAATCCAATTTCTAGGCTGGGCCAGGCGTCGCAGACCCGTAATCCGTTTTTAAGTGCTTTTGTGCCCGATATCGTGTCTTTTGCAGGCGTTCTTGGCATCAAAGACGCCGTGGCGTCAGGGGCTAAAACGGACCTCCGCACGTTCGTTAACTGCGGCGAGCATGTCAATGCCGCCAGCAATTTTTGCTGCCGCGTCTGTGAAACGATTGCGATGCAAGACCGTTGTCGACGTGACGGAGTGGTATGTGCACATTCAGGTGCGAATTTCTTCGCTGTTGAAACCCCGGCCGGTAGCAGACAAGTATTTCACCGTATCCCCTTTCCCCGAGTCTCTCTTTTCCGTCATGTTTTCATCTTACGGAAAGCGCGTATAAAGCATCAGTGAGCGACAGTATGATGGCGAGCCGTTTGCTCGCATCAGGGCTGTGCGGCTTATTCTAGAGAGAAGCGACATCAAGCAGATTTTGCAGCCGGATGTGAGGGAGGGGCCCTGCTGGGGTGGGAATAAACTGCTGTGAGTGACCGATCCACTCCCTTCCTCCCTCCCTCCCTCCCTCCCTCCCTCCCTCCCTCCCTCCCTCCCTCCCTCCCTCCCTCCCTCCCTCCCTCCTCCCTCCCTCCCTCCCTCCCTCCCTCCCTCCCTCCCTCCCTCCCTCCCTCTCCCTCCCTCCCTCCCTCCCTCCCTCCCTCCCTCCTCCCTCCCTCCCTCCCTCCCTCCTCCCTCCCTCCCTCCCTCCTCCTCCCTCCCTCCCTCCCTCCTCCCTCCTCCCTCCCTCCCTCCCTCCCTCCTCCCTCCCTCCCTCCCTCCCTCCCTCCCTCCTCCCTCCCTCCTCCCTCCCTCCTCCCTCCCTCCCTCCCTCCCTCCCTCCCTCCCTCCCCCTCCCTCCCTCCCTCCCTCCCTCCCTCCCTTCCTCCCTCGTGAACTCACTCGTGGACTCACTCACTCGTGGACTCACTCCCTCACTCACTCACCCACCCACCCACCCACCCACCCACCCACCCACCCACCCACCCACCCACCACCACCCACCCACCCACCCACCCACCCACCCACCCACCCACCCACCCACCCACCCACCCACCCACCCACCCACCCACCCACCCACCGACCCTCCCTCCCTCCCTCCCACCCACCCACCCACCCACCCACCCACCCACCCACCCACCCCACCACCCACCCACCCACCCACCCACCCACCCACCCACCCACCCACCCACCCACCCACCACCCACCCACCCACCCACCCACTCACTCACTCACTCACTCACTCACTCACTCACGCACGCACGCACGCACGCACGCACGCACGCACGCACGCACTCACGCACTCACGCACTCACGCACTCACGCACTCACGCACTCACGCACTCACTCACTCACTCACTCACTCACTCACTCACTCACTCACTCACTCACTCACTCACTCACTCACTCACTCACTCACTCACTCACTCACTCACTCACTCACTCACTCACTCACTCACTCACTCACTCACTCACTCACTCACTCACTCACTCACTCACTCACTCACTCACTCACTCACTCACTCACTCACTCACTCACTCACTCACTTAGTAACTTGCACATGCACCACATGCGCAAGGAGGACACCAAGAGCTTCACCAACCACCGTCGAAAGCTTGGCTGTGATGCCAAGGGCAAGGGTGTGGGGGTGTCCATGTTGACACAGTGCATGAAGGCTGACAAGGTCAGGCAGAGATTGTGCAGGGAGGTGCCACTACCTCCTAGCTAGCGATACCGAGATGAGGGTGCGCAAACGCATCAGCGCCATGCCGCGTGTTGAGTAATTTGCAACTACATTACTTGGCATGCTGTGGGTGCACGTGTAAAATGACCTTTCTAGCCATGCATGCGACAGCTGCCAATATTATGTTCAGCAAGCTCCTCCGTATAATAGAAATTGCGTGAGCATCCACATGGCCACATGTGCATATTGTCAGCTGTGTCTATATCAATGAACTTTTATGTATGTCTCCTGGACGGGTTGTCTTACATCACTCGTGAATGGTTTCCATGTTTTAGTGAGTCATCTTATTTGAGTTGACCAGATTGTCTCCTTGATATTCCACACTGGCAGTTTCGCATCCATGGGTAAGAATTTGTAATGGAAACTGGCAGGTATGGCATTGATAACTCTACCAAATAGAACATGATGGGCCTGAATTTTTGTGGAATGTCTAAAATCATGATGGCTAAGATGCATGCAAGTTTCCAGCCTCAACAGAGCACATCTTGTACGGAAACTGCACTGAAATGTGATGAAAAATACGAAAAACGTGCATTTTTGGTAACATTTGTGAGCAAACTGACATCAAATACCCTCTGATGGTTCTGAATTTTTGTGGAATGTCTAAAATAATGATGGCAAAGATGCATGCAAGTTTCCAGCCTGAACTGAGCACATCTTGTATGGAAACTGCCATGGAATGTGATGAAAAATACGAAAAACGTGCATTTTTGGTAACATTTGTGAGCAAACTGACATCAAATACCCTATGATGGACCTGAATTTTTGTGGGATGTCTAGAATAATGATGTTTAAGATGCCTACAAGTTTCCAGCCTCAACCGAGCACAGCTTGTATGGAAACTGCAATGAAATGTGATGAAAAATACAAAAAACGCACATTTTTGCTAGCATTTGGTGGCATTTTGTTACCAAATGCGGTTGGATGACCATCAGATCTTGTGTACAGTCATTAGTCATGAGTATCAACTTACTTGCAAACAGCCAGGTCAAGAACTCTTTATTTGCATATTAGAATGTATTTTTGATCAGGCACTCCGCAAAGGTGAAAACCATTTGCGTTCAGTACCGGGCCGCGGAAAACGCGGAAAAACGCGATCTGCAAATGAATCCGACCGGAATCGAACTGGGGACCTCTCGAATAGAATGTATTTGTTTATATTAAAATCTGGAAAACTGCTAAAAATAGAAATGCCAAAAATAGGTCAGCTGAGGTCCGGTAAGTCCGGAAAGTTGCAATCCTTCTACTGGTGTCCTGAACATGCTACCTACCAAGATCTAGCATGTTTCGACAATATTTGCATCGTACAGGAGTTATAAGGCTGTTTTTTGGCACTTTCAGACCGTTGTGTGCGGAGCATGACGATGGAACGGGCGTAGCACGGCCAACGGGGGAGGAGACTGAGAGCGCAGTTGATGCGGGGACACCCGTAGGTGATGAAGGGCGGGGGAATAAGAAATCGCACGTGTACGTCAAGGTTAAGGCCCTGACCGAGAGGGTCAATGCTTTGGAGAACCAACGAAGAATGCCATCCACCCCAGCAAGTGCTGCACCCAGCTCCAGCACTGGCGTTGGCACGGAGCTTCGCCGGCCCGCTCCGCCTGCCGCGTTGGGGCAACGCGAAAGCTTCAGCGCGGCCCATGGCCAAGTGACAGGACTGCAACCAGCACACCGTCAACAAGAGCCACGCGCGCGCGCAGTCGCAATGGATGGGCCGAGGCAGCTGGATCGGGAGGGGGAACCGTACGGCGAGCACGGTGTGTACGCGCCGTACGACCAAGGAATGCATGCCCAGCCTACTGCCGCTGGCAGGCAAGCGGCCAATGCTTATGTATACCATGCCGGCATGTACGATCCACAGCCTGGCGAAGGGTCGGCAGCTGATCCACATCAGCCTTGAGGTCGCGGCACATTGCAACAAACCACCTACGTTGAGAACCCTGAGCCCGTGCAGCATTACAATGACGGCACTTACCGTTATGCCGCAGCCCCCCTCTAAGGAGATCTCCAAGGAAGACAAAGCCGAGGCCCCAAATCCCCAAGGCCGCCGGGGAGCAAGACTGGCAACATCATGATGAGGGAGGAGGTTATGCAGCCAGGGATTCTCATTTCATGGGTCATAGCAATTTTGATGAGCAAGGGACGTGGGCCTACAACGCCCACGTCCGGGCGGCCCCACAACCTGGCACATGCCCAGGCTCCACCGCGGAAAAGGCCACCCTACTCGCAAGATGTAGACGAGTCGGGGCAACACGATTATTATGGTTCATATTAGATTGGGCATGTATGGTTTTGATACGGCATTTGCTTGGCACCAGATTCTGCATTAAAGAAAGCTGTATGCAAATCATTGTCAGGTAAGTTTAAGCTAATATACATTATTTTATCTTGCATTTGATATTAAAGAGGCAGAGAGACACAGTTGGCAGATGCAAGTTTGCTAGGCCATGTAATAGGGATTATTGGTCATCCATCATATTCATAAATTTTCTTTTATTTATACATGGTTGCATAATACATTAATGTTGCGTTAATACTTTGTGGCACTAAACAACAAAATCATGAAATGCTAGTGCTATCGTGTCATATTGTCACTATCATGCTGTCACGGTGTCACAATGTCACGATGTCACGGTGTCACAATGTCACCTCATGTTAATCAGTGCTTCTGGGCAATGTAATATCATTGTTGCAACCCCATGGGCGCCACATTACCTTGTGACACCATACAAAATCGTAAAATACTAGCGTTATGGTGCCATCGTGTCACGGTGTCACGGTGTCACGGTGTCACGGTGTCACGGTGTCACAATGTCACCTCATGTTAATCAGTGCTTCTGGGCAATGTAATATCATTGTTGCAACCCCATGGGCGCCACATTACCTTGTGACACCATACAAAATCGTAAAATACTAGCGTTATGGTGCCATCGTGTCACGGTGTCACGGTGTCACGGTGTCACGGTGTCACAATGTCACCTCATGTTAATCAGTGCTTCTGGGCAATGTAATATCATTGTTGCAACCCCATGGGCGCCACATTACCTTGTGACACCATACAAAATCGTAAAATACTAGCGTTATGTACGTGCCATCGTGTCACGGTGTCACGGTGTCACGGTGTCACGGTGTCACGGTGTCACAATGTCACCTCATGTTAATCAGTGCTTCTGGGCAATGTAATATCATTGTTGCAACCCCATGGGCGCCACATTACCTTGTGACACCATACAAAATCGTAAAATACTAGCGTTATGGTGCCATCGTGTCACGGTGTCACAATGTCACCTCATGTTAATCAGTGCTTCTGGGCAATGTAATATCATTGTTGCAACCCCATGGGCGCCACATTACCTTGTGACACCATACAAAATCGTAAAATACTAGCGTTATGGTGTCACGGTGTCACGGTGTCACGGTGTCACGGTGTCACGGTGTCACGGTGTCACAACATGTTGGGACAATAACCTACATGCTTTGGACTTACGAGAGGCCCTAAATAACAAAGTTTGAAAAATCTCAATTTGTAGTAGTGTTCTAGTACAAATCCAGACGAGCTTAGGGAGGTAGCAGTCTAGTCACTGCATCGTGTGATCACAGATCAATGCACGCTGCAGTACGGTCCCTATCTAGGATACTCTAGTACCGTCTAATGACAGGACACTACGTATACTGGGTACTGACATCTGTCACGTACCCCAGTACCCAAAGTACCTATCTAGGGAAACGTATGCGACTCGACTAGCATTCCTATCTGCATAGCCCACGTGGTATTTATATTCACATACCAACGTAGGTTTACAAGGCTTATTCATACGTTGTATTCACAATGCCTTTGAGACTTAGTCTACAGCAAAGCATGGAGACTAACTATGCCAATAGCTTGTTGGCCGGTATACATCGCCCGCAAAACAAACATGAAGGTGTCAATTAATATCTACCGAAGATCGATAAGAGATCCGGCCAATGAATTAACAAGGTCAGCCGTCGCGATTATATAGTTATAACTATCCCGCACGATAGCACCTGGCACCTGCCGCAAACCCTGATCGAGAGCTAGCCACATTGCGCATGCCATGGCTTGGTCTGAGAGACACACACGTACGTGCAGGCGCGGTTGGCGCGCCCCGGCCGGTGATCGACTACTCTGCATGCATACAGACGAGTACAGGCTATTATCTAAACGAGCTTTCAAATCTAGAGTGCCGGTGGTGTATTGAGTGGTGAAATCGATCATAGGTGGCTCAGTATGCGGGGCAGAAGCTTCCGTCTTATCTCTGCGGATGGATGTCTTATATAATAGAACACTCTGTCGGCTAAGGGCGGCAAGGCGCAGGCGTACTTGGGCTGAGTATAAGCATTATATGACAATCCAATTACATAACTACCAGCGCATGGCATACCCGGCATTCGACAGAATCTCCTGACCCATAGTGTATTGGCTTGTCGGGGGAGAAGAGCATGGCGACGGGGAGAAGAGCATGGTAGGTGAGTTTTGATTATAAAGGCATCAGTGGGGCGGAATATGACGCACTACGCAGCAATGGTGAGCACAGCAACAGGAGTTTGGTGCAGCTTAAGAACTCGTTAGATACAGACAGATATGGGTGTGTAGAGGTACGTTGTGGCGCGTACTGTCGCTATAGCCCGCTTATGGAAGGCCCGAGCGACGATGTTTTGGCTGCTTGCAGAAAAGCCCGATGAGCGGCAGTGATACTGGCGCGGTGGACTGTGCACGCGGAAAATGGGGGGGTAGTGGTGGACGCCAACTCGCGTGGTGCAAAGTAGCAAGGTTGTGCTTTTTGCAGATAAAAGCAAATTTGCACTCTTGTCAACACACGGGATCGACTAATTAATATGTAAAGTCCTGCTTGCATGCATGAAGTGCTTCGTGCATCCGTGGTGTTGAGCCAGGTGGTGCGGTGCAGTCCTGGGCATGCACCGGCGTATCTATAGACGGTAATCAAGCCTTGTTAGACGTGCATTGCATTCGTGAATTTGACGGCCCTGAACCACGGGTCCATGGCAACGGGAGCAAGCTGGAGGTCCGTGCAAATGGCATAATGCAGAATTTGCGCAGTGATTTTGCAATATAGCAGTGCATTCACCTCCGTTTGGCACACGCGCGCTTGACCGGCCCACGGCCGAAACTTGGTGCCTTTGGCAAAAAGGTCTACTACACAACAAGTGTGTGGCTCGGCAGGATCACTGAGGTCTGATCGAGCGGTCTGACGTGCTGTGAGGTGGGATCAAGGTACTTGAAATACCGTAATTGTTGTTGGCAGGGGCATGTGCACAGGGCCCTGCATATGCCAAGATGGTGGCCAGCTCGGTGGGCTTTGTATCGCGGCTGACCAGAGTCAAATAGTACGTATGTAGAACGGTAAAATACGGTCCCGGGGTGTACTACTATGTATAATACGGTAGTACGCTGTATAATACGAAATATAGTACGGTGAAATGCTAAATGGCTCGTTTTTGTGTGGTTTTTGGAGGTATAAGAATATCTGAGCATGTACGGCCACCTGAAACATGACAAAATACACGTGTTTCCACATGTAATAACAGTTCCAACACGGCATGGCATCAACTGAATATAATAAGCCACCGTCATGATCATGCTTGCTTAGGAATAAACCTTCGATCATTTACCCATATGCTCAAACAAGTGTTAACGTCAATTGTGAAAGCTAAACATGGCATGATGGCCCTTACAACACAAATATCAACATGGCCGCTGCTACTAATATCAAGACCACAAATAGAATGGTTGCTGGATTTGATTGTCATCCCATTTCAAAACTGCACGTGACTCCATCCATGGCCGATGATACAACACGCATGTCACGCGCTCGCCACCATTGTTATTATGGTTGTTGAGCACGACTGCCACCCCCGTGCACATGGCTTGATCTGATCTACGCTGATGACACGACACTCGTGGAAACCCCAGAGTCAGCCCAACTGTGGCTAGACAGCTTATCGATATCACTGGAAGCGCGGGCGGTGGGGCTTATGATCAGCAAGAAAACGGAGGTCATGGCCATCGGCTTCCCTGCTGGGATAGCCCCACCCACCCTCCTCTTGCTAGACGGCAGCCCCGTCCCCCCGGCGACTCGCTTCAAGCTCCTTGGCAGCTGGCTTCCCTCCACGGCCGACGACATCAACACCCGCATTGGCCAGGCCTGGGCGGCCCTCCGCCGCCTTGACAGGTTCTGGACCTGTCGCTACCTGAGTGAGCGACGCAAGCGCATTCTGTTCAAGGCCCTTGTCCTCAGCATCCTCCTTTATGGCTGCGAGGCGTGGACCCTGGACCAGGCGCTGAGCCAGCAGCTTGACGGCACCGTCACTCGAATGCTCCGTCATATCCTCGGCGTCCGCTACCAAAAACGCCGCACCCGGGCCGAGCTCTACTGCGAGCTCCCTCTTGTCACCCATACCATCCGACACCGCCGCCTCCTCTTTGCCGGCCATCTTGCCCGCACAGACCAGGTGAATACCGCGATGTGGGCCGGCCCTGCCGGGGGGCTTAAGACGGGCCAACCAGGTAGACACCTCCTCCTATGGCAGGGTCCCCTTGTCCCATCGCAACCCACTGGCAAACTTGCGCGCGCCGGGCACCGGCGCGGCGCGACCCGGACCTATGTGACACAACTGCTTGAAGATGCAGGGCTTCTGGGACTATCCGTACTCCGCGCCCGCATGATCGATTGACAAGGAGAAATGGGCTGCCATCTGCGATAAGCACCTCCCCGAGGGGTATGCTCCTGTTTTCTCCCCACGGGCCCCGCGGCCCGTTGCTAGCCAGGGTAGAAGTCCGCAGGTGGAGGTTATTGGTCCTGAGGATAGCCGCTACACTACCGCCTCGTCTGCCATTACAGTAGAGGACAGCTCGGATGAGGATTACATCCCCATCTAGTGCTTAACGGTTGGGGGATGATGCAGACGATATTTGTTTAAACTTTTGTGTAATTATTTTTCTAATGAGATTAGCATAGTACTCCGTGGCATGCCTTTGCGCATGACACGCAAGTACTTACTTACTTATGGCTTGATGAAAAATAGCACAAGGCAAGGGCTGGGGACCATGAAGGGAAGGCAACTTGCCTATACTTGTCATGTAGCTTGACATGGTGGCGTGGGGCCAATAAGACACAAAAATGAAATATGCAAGGGGGGCCTACGCACCGCATAGGAGCAGCATGCATAACCCCGAATTCTTGCTATCACGAATAACCTGTGTTGTACCAAGGGGGCAGTTTAGAAGCTAGGGGCCAGTCTCATCCGCTCAGGCTCAGCGTCCCTAATTTTCCCAAGGGAGCGCAGGTCGGTGCATGGTGCACGTAGATCAGCTGGTTGTGGCTCTCATGGATTCCTTCTGAGTGAGGGACTTGATCCAGCCGGCCGTGCGCTGTTCACCCGTTCCACAGAGCTGTTTGAAACAGGCTGGGCCAGCATCTGGCTTTGCCACCTTCTGCAGCTCGGGGACGCTGGCCCCCCATGAGAATCCACCACTTGTAGGACAGCGAGGGACTCCCTAACAGCCGGCATGCCTCCGCCTGCCTCCACGCATCCTTGTCAGAGAAGGCACCCAGCCTGAACCGGTAGTGCTGCAGCTGTAGCGAGGCGTGGTCGTATGCCTCGTCGCTGCCAAGGATCTTCTTGGCACACAACCGGACCCCCGCATCCATGACCTAGCTCCTGGTTGTTCTCCTGGTTGTGCCCCAACAAAAATGCCGGGTCCACGCAATAGCCGGCTGCGTGTATGGGGGAGTGCATGTAGTTCCACCGTTCCTCTGGACACCAACTTCCCCATGGCTTGTCAGTCCCCCACTGAGGGCAATAGGCATCCCCTTGATGCGCACAACCTCAACGGCTTCAGAGCTGGAACATGCGATGATACAGCCTGCCGGTGCATGGCTCATCGCTGTCAAAGAGCTTCAAGACCTCATTGAGAGGCTCGAACATGTAGTTCAGCAGCTTGACCTCTGTCCAGAAGCCGGAGTTCTCAGGATGATGGTGGCCACCGTGTCGAAGGTGACCTCCCCCCGGTCTGCCTTGCTGCATGGCAGCAGTAGCCAGATCCTCATTCTCAAACGTGCATGAGCACGTGCACGCTGCCAGTCTTGGCCTCAGTCGTGCACGCTCTGCCGCAGCGACAGGACCTCTGGCGTGCACGCTCTGGCTGCAGCGACATGCAGGAACCTGGTCCGCGTGAAGAATAATTGTCACATGTCGGCAGCACCGGCCACTCGAAGGCTGGTGGTAAGGCTGACTGGAAGATAATATGCAAGATATTTGCAATCAAGAGACAAAAACATGACCCCTATATCATGTACCTACCTTGTGGCAAACCTTGTCTCCCCGTACTTCTTCAGCCTGGGTCACTGAGTGACTTGGTGTCCTTTTGTGGATGCCGGCATCATGTGGCTCTTCACCTTCTCGTGGCGCTGAGTCAACGTAGGGCGATCACCACCGTGTTCACCTTGTCCAGCGTCTCGCCGATTGGCTTCTCCTTGTACATCAGTGTCCGAGTCCATCAAGAGGTCGACACAGTGTGCAGCGCACTTGGAAAAGATGCATGATGCTGGGGAACTCAGCCTCCGGCAGCAAATTCTTCATCGCTTCCATGACAGCAGCAGTGTCACTGATCACCTGCACCACGTGCTCAGGGCCCACCTTCAGGATATACTGGCGCAGCTTGTTCCTCAAAAACTCTGAGGTCTTGGTCTCACCAGTGACGTAATCTGATCCCAGGAAGTGGACAAAATCGGGCTGCCAGCTGAAACACATTCACGATGAGTGACTCACTTGTGCAGTCCTTCCACCCATCTATCTGTGCCCAGCGTGCCGCCCGTCACTAGTGTGCAGGCTCCATGTGCTTCGCCACGTCCTGCTCCACCTGCGCAGCAACACGGGGTGCATCCCGAGTCCGCATGGTGTTCGCGCGAGGCGGGACGTATCCCAGTGCGCTTAACGCCCCTGCCTTGCTGATCTTGTTGAGGGCCAGGCGGAATGCCGGATTGTCGATGACATTGAAGGACATTGAAGGCGGCGCCTGCAGTCATAAATGCCCTGCTGCACAGCTCCTCATAGTCAAGCTGCTGCTTGGTCAACACGACCGCGGCAGGCTGAGTACCATGATCGCCGGAACGCCCCGCTTGCTCTGCGATGCGCTGGAACCAGCTCCGGTGTTGATAGTGCTAGCACGGGCAGACTTCCACGTTCGTGCATCACTCTCCTTGATGTCTGGCTCCTCATTTGATCATCAGACCTTCCCTACGCAGGTTCCGGACCTCGGCCGCCATCTCTACTCAAGCATGCAGCGTCCTGCCGTCGCCGCTTCTTGGCTTCCTTAATTCTCTGCCTCCTCTAGCTGCAGCCTGAGCCTGGTCAACACAAAACGCCTTTGGCGGATCGATTCGTGCATTTGCTCACCCCATCGAGGCCGGGTTGCATATTTGCCACCCATGATGTGAGCCTTCGCTCGCGTGGCAGTGCCCTTGAAGGCCGCCTTGCATGTCAGGCATGCCATCATTGGCGTAATTCCCTGCCGGGTGCCCATTCTTGAGAGGTTTATCCTTTGATATAAAGCTCCAAACAGTTTCTTGTTGCACAGACATCTCATCCCCGTCATCACCAACGGGGCAATCACCAGCATCGTCAACTGAATGTCGTCTCCCATGGCTGCTAAAGATGTTCTGTCGAATTGCTAGCACCGCAACAATGCCGCGGGGTACACAGGCCCGCCAGTAATAGGTACAGCCTGTATTGCCCTCGTCTCTGTGTTTCCCAGCCACTGAGCTTGGCAGCATTCCGAGCAACCACGTCGCCCGGTAACCTTGCAATTGCATGTACGCATAGATACTAGAAGTAAGCAAAAAGACCGAGCCGCAGCCTCCCAGGCCCCCCCAAACGCGGGAAATTGTCTTGTACGCCTGTCCTACGTGCCAAATCAGTACGCGTATTGTACGCGGTCGTACAGAACCACTGTACGAAAACCACATATTTCGTACGGAAAAGCTACGTATATTACGTATACACGTGTAATACGCGTACGAATCGTATTATACGCCGTACTATTTTTCACTGCGGCTGACCTTCCCGTTGCTGAAAGCCCGATTTGTCCCAAGGTGGGAGAGTAATGCCAGGCGGCAATGGAAGTGCCGAAAGCACTGTTGCGCACCACGACTGGCGGCATAGCAGCCTGCACTTGCAGCCAATGGAGAATGTGGGGCAAACACAGCTCATCCATAGCAGCATGCATGAATGAAAGGTGAGATCAGTTAACGACGCGTACGCAGTGCATCTGCATTCCCATTTACACGGTGCCGGATGATTAACGTAAGAGAAGGCCACGCAGCCTACTGACCACGCTGATTAGTAGCATGGGAGCGGGGGACTTGCAAATCAGCTGGGGACTGAGCACGACCCGACGGCAATGTCAGTAAGCTGGTAAGCTTCTTCTGTTCAAGTCCAGCTGCAGGCCTCGAGATAGGATGCATGAAAGTTGCCGCGTTGCATAAGCCGACTGACATGTGACGTAGGCAGCGGAGACTGGTCGGGAGTATAAAGGGAAGGAGTGGGGGACACATGTGTGGAAGGCGGAGGGGCATGGGCGACGGTGTGGGGATATGGGCGATATGGGTGGAGATTATGCTTCGAAGACGCCAGGCACGGATGAACATAAGAGGGCGGGGACGGGGGGGAGGCGGGCGGCGGCGAGACTGAGCTTTGAAGCTCTTGCCTTCAATGAAAAAATTATAACCGGCGTGGGGCGGAAATGCATGTCAACATTCGTCAGTCCAAAAAACTTCCCGATGCCCTGCTTTGCGAAATGCTGCGCCGGTGAAGGCTGGTACCGGGGATCGACATGTTCCAACCTGGCATGACCGGTACCCGCGCCAGTCCCACTACCTGTATTGGGCCATGGCGCCATGTAGGGGGTTGTCGTCGTTGGCGGCAGGGCGGCCAATATATGGTGGCGTGCTGCCCGGACATGTTCCTGAAAACGCGTCCAGGTATCCCGTTGCGTCTGGCCGCTGCAGATACGTTGACGGTACCTGCCGTTGTAAATGACATAAACGACTCGGCTTGTGCTTTCTCGAGGCCTGTGCAGTGGGGCTTGAGGTCAGCAAGAAGACAGAGGCCCTGGCGGTTGGGCTCACCAACTCAACGCCGCCCCTCTATCTCCTAGACGGCTCTCGAGTCCTGTATCGGGACCGCGTTAAGCTGCTGGGCAGCCTGCTCCCGCCCCAACTGCGAGGTTGATGTGGACCATCGCATCTCCCTCGCCTGGCACGCTTTACGCCAGTAAGTACCGGGCCCTGTGGCGCAAGCCCCTGGGCAAGATCGAGAAACAGGACCTGTTCAAGGTCCTCGTCCTTCCTGTTCTCACGTATGGCGCCGAGACGTGGACCCTCACCGCCGACCTGGCCCGCAAGCTGGACGGCGCGGTCACCAGCATGCTGCGTTCCATTTTCAGAGTAGGATATGCTGCTCATGTCCGCAATGAGGACCTGTACCAGGGCATGCCCTATATCACCAGCACCATTAAGCAACGCCGCCTGCAGCTAGTAGGGCACCTAGCTCGCACCAACCAGGTAGACACCTCACGTGGCCCCCCCGCAGGACTGCGACCAGCCCAGCCTGTCCGGCACCTCTTGACGTGGGCTGGGCCCAGTGATGTTAGACGCCGCAAGGCCCGCACCTTCAAAGAACAGCTAGTAGAGGACATGGGGGGCCTAGGCCTCTCCGTGATTTGGAAGAAGATGATGGACAAGGCCAAGTGGGCCCAGGTCATAGAGGACAACGAGCCCCCCCAGTGGGGAAGCGCCCGCGTGTGCAATCCCGCGGGAGGCACGCCAGATAGCTCCCCCTAGGGCAGCGTGCGGCTGCCTAGATAGATGTTGTAGTTAGAATGCTGTTAGATAGATGTAGTATGTAGCCAATGTAGATAGATTAGACCGGTAGGAATGTTTGCACCCATCCATCCATCCATCGGGGTTAATGCTCCGTGACTCCCCAACGGGAGCACGAGTCTAATTAATTAATTAATTAATTAATTAATTGTGCTTTCTTGGTTTGGGCGAGTGGAGTTGGTAAGGGACAAATGCTTGCGCTGTAAGCGCCGGAGGCGATGTAAAGTCATATGGTCACCCTTGCAGTGATGGTTGTGGCCCGTGTTGATCAATGCGACAACACGTCAGCCATTCCTCTGATGAGAAACGATAGGCGAACTGCCTGGAAATAGCATTGTACTTCCGGTAATCAATGCCACTTGATTGCCGTATTCCATCTGTGGAGGGCCCGTAAGAGCGTGCCAGAAAGTCATAAGGTGCTTCATTTTGATTCAGATGCACTGAGAGCTAAGACATCAAACAGAACCAGAGTGGAGCATATCGAGGTCAGTAAATCTTCACTGCGTAACACCCGTTACGCGATAGCGGTGGTCCATGATGCATCTCTGCGGGGCAGGATGTGGCTAACAACACAGCTGAAAGGACTCGGAACATGTTTATTCCCGGCGGAACTGTGTTTTTCGCCGAGATGATGTGGTGCAGCTGACTAGCTCTATGGTGTCGTGTGTGACCGGGAGTGCCCATTCGCCGGACTAGCCCAACAAAATGTGGGCTTGGTTGCCCACGGCTGATATCCTCTTGCCCGTCATGCAAAGGCAACGCCTCCTAGCCGAAAACGAATATGCCCCTTCTCAGGGATCTGTGCTACTTATGCTCCCAGCGGAGATACTTACTTACCGCCTCGTCTGCCATTACAGTAGAGGACAGCTCAGATCTATATCTGTGACTATATGGTTGGGGCATGATGCAGACGATATTTGTAACTTTCGTGTAACTATTTTTCTAATGAGATTAGCATAGTACTTTGTGGCATGCCCATGCGCATGACACGCAAGTACTTACTTCAAATTACAAGGTACTCTAAATTGCAGCATTTTCAGTGCATATGCATGCCTGGCTTCTACAAAGTTTTGTTCACCATGCAGTGCATCAGTTTCGTGGTGTGACGTGCAACTGCTGTGCAACTACTCAGGTCAAGTAATCAAATGCTGATGTTACACTTTAGAATGCTCTGGCACGACTAAAACATATATCCCGATTTCTGGCCTGCGCTGGTTGTCTCCTTGATATATAATGACCCCCGGAAATAGAACACCTTTTAACTCTCCTAAGCAGACTAGCCAAATGCCTGCGATACATCAAGCTTGTTTGATGGGACAGCTGGTCAGTTTCCACCTGAAAAAAATAAAACTACTGAAGGCTTGGGCTAGGGGAGCTACCTGCGCTGCTGCCATCAGCCATGCGCCGATGCAAGATTGCCGACTGCAGGCCGCGCACGGCCACCTTGACCGCTCCTGCTGCGCCCAGCTGCAGCACACGGGCATTATTGTTCACAAACTCGGCAGCAGGGCAGGGGACCACCCCCCCATCGGCCTCGCCCGCGCCTGCTTGGGCACCACTGGCTGGAACCGACTTGGTGGCCGGCACGGTGTCCTTGCTCGCCTCGGTGGGCGCCACGCTCACCGCCTCCGACACGTCCAACTGCACCCCGACAAAGTAGGTGATCTGCACACACATACGGACCGTTGTGCACCAGGGCCGCAGCTTAGTTTCTGCCAAGTAGGCATCCTTGCAAATACTTCATGCCACAAGAGTGCAAACCCCCTACACCTACCCATACGGCACACTGCCAAAAAGGTGTGTGGCTGAGTAGCAGCGGCACAAACGATTGGATTCAATTGAGTGCTACCCATGCAACGCCATTTGGTCCCCAGGATGAACCCTCGCACAAGTGCATGTGATCATAGCAATCATGCTGAGCCTTCCCTTCCACCCATTTCCCCCCCCCTTCCCGCCTGGAATTCCACTCCCCTTCCTCTCCCCTGCGCCCGCGTGCGCCCTCTTCACCCTACGCCCCCCCGCACGTACCTTGCCTTCCGCGTTGCGCACGGGCGAGATGTGCAGCGAGTTCCAAAACGGCGTCCCATCCTTGCTGCAGCACAAACAGTCTCATGCACGCACCCACCGCACGCGGCAGGTCCGGTGATTCCCACACGCAAGAACCGCCAATGGCAAGAGGCAGCGGGCCGCACTATCAAGGAGACGACCAGCACTATGACCGTGTAGCAGGGGGCGCACTATCAAGGAGACGACCAGCACTATGACCGTGTAGCAGGGGGCGCACTATCAAGGAGACGACCAGCACTATGACCGTGTAGCAGGGGGCGCACTATCAAGGAGACGACCAGCACTATGACCGTGTAGCAGGGGGCGCACTATCAAGGAGACGACCAGCACTATGACCGTGTAGCAGGGGGCGCACTATCAAGGAGACGACCAGCACTATGATCGTGTAGCAGGGGCCGCACTATCAAGGAGACGACCAGCACTATGACCGTGTAGCAGGGGGCGCACTATCAAGGAGACGACCAGCACTATGACCGTGTAGCAGGGGCCGCACTATCAAGGAGACGACCAGCACTATGACCGTGTAGCAGGGGCCGCACTATCAAGGAGACGACCAGCACTATGACCGTGTAGCAGGGGGCGCACTATCAAGGAGACGACCAGCACTATGACCGTGTAGCAGGGGGCGCACTATCAAGGAGACGACCAGCACTATGACCGTGTAGCAGGGGGCGCACTATCAAGGAGACGACCAGCACTATGACCGTGTAGCAGGGGGCGCACTATCAAGGAGACGACCAGCACTATGACCGTGTAGCAGGGGGCGCACTATCAAGGAGACGACCAGCACTATGACCGTGTAGCAGGGGGCGCAAGGAGACGACCAGCACTATGACCGTGTAGCAGGGGGCGCACAATCAAGGAGACGACCAGCACTACGACCGTGTAGCAGGGGCCGCACTATCAAGGAGACGACCAGCACTATGACCGTGTAGCAGGGGGCGCACTATCAAGGAGACGACCAGCACTATGACCGTGTAGCAGGGGGCGCACTATCAAGGAGACGACCAGCACTACGACCGTGTAGCAGGGGACGCACCCATCGCGGCAGCAAACGGACCACAAACGGGCATGCTTACGTGCGCATGCCTGTGCACGCACAGCGGGCAACGAACATTTGACTGTTGACCATGATATTAAGGTGGGACGTGGCAAGGCCATGGCCATGTGCATGAGGGCCCAGGTAGCAGACCTGGGAGAATGAACCTAGGCGGGCGTGACCTGGCCTGTCTGTGTGCCGAGAGGCTGCAGACGCACTGCGAGGTGGTTAGCGCCGCGGCACATACCACGGCCGTCACATGAGCCAGCGCGCACGCTGTGGATGGGGCTCTGCTACGCTGGGCCAGGTGTCGGCAGGGGAGGCTGAGCAGGGGCATATGCATGAGAACATGGACAGGCTGTGCCGCAAGGCCCACACACCCAAACATGCTATGCCCTGCAGGTTGCTACCTGGGTGACTGTCAACAGGGAGAGGACGGGCCTAGTACACCACGTGGGCATCTACAACCCTACTGCATGCTCACCGGTAGTTGAGCAGCCGCACGGTGCAAGGGCGGCCCTCAGCCGTGGCCGTGCGGATGGCCTGTACTGTGCGGGGGTCGGTCTGGGGCCCCTGCAGGAAGCGGCAATTACGGTTCTCCACCTCATGCCGCGGGTAGCCTGCGGGGGGAAAGCACCCATCCAGGGGGGGGGGGGGCGGCATGTGCGTGGAGTAGCAAGGGGGTTAGCCACACAGTGCGCATGAGGTTGCTGGGCCGTGCATGCGTGGGGGTTCGCCACACAGTGCGCATGAGGTTGCTGGGCCGTGCATGCGTGGATCACCATCCCTCGCGTGTGTGGCAGATCCCCGATTCAAGTGGCCGTGGCAACTAACATAAGGCGGCACGCCGCAGGGCAGGTTCCAGGGGATGCCAGCCAGCAGGTGCCAGCAGATGCTCCAGTTGGTGTCCGATGGAAATGGCGCGCACAATGCATGGGGGGGAACTTGCAAGGGAAGGGCCCACGCGGCGAGCATCCCTTGCCACCTGTACATGCTGACCGGACCCCATGCGACCGTTGGGTCGCTCAAGTCACCACCCCTAAACTGCCATCACAGTGGCACCCCCCTTGGCCCATGCAGGGCATGTCCCTGGGCCCACACAGGACACAGCGACAGGCGCAGCACGGGCGTGCGCGGGGTGGCAAGGCCAGGGAGGCCCCGCCAGCTGCATGCCTGCGCAGGGGTCATGGGTGGGTGGGTGGCCACGTGCGGAGTGGGTGCATGAAAAGGCCACCTCGCAGCAGGGCGGCGAGCCCACCTGACAGCTGGCAGAAGCGATCGCTCGCGTAAATGATGGGGCAGTCGGGCAGGTTGGGGTCGGAGCTGCGCAGGCAGCAAGCAGGCAGGATGTGGGTGGGGCAGACAGGGCGCATGGGGCAAATGGTGAGGGTGTGAGGGGCAGGGGCACAGCAGGGCAGGATAGGACGAGCAGGCACGAGACCAGATGCGTACAAAACAAGCAGAGGAAGGAAGCCCCCGTGTGGCCCCCGCATGACAAGAGAAAGGTGGCCTACCAACCAACGCACCCAAGTACACATGCATGCCACGTTGGTGGCCTAGGGCTTGTCAGGGCAGGAGCTTGCACCATGCCAACCATTACTCTCATTTTGTGTTGTTCTCTATGGAGCGTCCACCTCCTGGCCCAGTTCACTTCCCCTGCTCCCTGCCACTCGTCTGCGGTAGCCCAGCTGCAGCACCCACCATCCCTCTGCTTGCCTGGGAGGATGACAGCTGCGCGCCCACACGCACGCTGGCAATATTGCCAGCAGGCACCACATGCGCCGGCATCTAATTCCTTCCACTCTCCTCACCACGTTCTGTCCCCTCCTCTCCTCTTCGTTACTTGCGCCTTACTTGCCCCTTATTTGCGCCTCGAGCAAGGCCAGGCCCTTGCGCTCCTGCGGGTATCCATTCATGCAGGGTGTCGGGTAGGCAAGGCTGGGTACGCGCACGGCCCATGTTCGAAAACAGGTGGGAAAGGCAGGGAGGAGCTATTGCACACGAGGGCGCACTTGCTCTGGCCTTGCCAGCACGCAAGCCACAAGGTTGCCTGTGCATTATGCTTTCTGGGCGGCGAATGAACAACGGGCCTTTTTGCAGCTGCGGAGTGCGCCAGCATTACTCACTTCACCAGCCGATAGGGCATCATTGTTACCGCACAAGGCTATGGCGAGTGTGTATGCGCTCACCCACAGCACATCGCAAACCCAAACCTGCACTCACAGCACAAAGCTCTGCTGGATCTTCATCAGGCTCTGCGCCAGCGCCGTGTTGAGGTGGCCCGGCCCCGGCGTGGCCCCGGTTGGCTTTGCCTCCACCTCGCGCCCATGGCTGGCCCCCGCCAGCACGCGCACGACATCGCCCGACGCTGCGCCCAGGCTCTCAGGGACATGCAGCGCGGCGTCCAGGGCTACGGCGGCATCGCCATCGACGAGACAGGTGGCAGCGCCCTGTGCGGCGCGGGACAGAGCGGCCGACAGCGCACAGGCGGGCGGCCGCTTGTCGTGGTGGGGGTGGTCGTCCTCCCCCTCCCCCTCCCCCTCCCCCTTGTCGCTCTTGTCGCGGTGGGCGTGCGCGCAGCAAGGCGCGGCCTCCTCCCCCTCGGCCATCGCGCAGGGCTTGCCATCCCTCGCGTGCTCCTGCGCGTGGGCGTGCACCGCCACCTCGCCCACCTCGCCCAGCACGCGCTTGCGGCCCTTGTGCGCCACGTGGCAGGCGGGCGGGGGCAGCGCGCAGCGGAATGTGCTGAGCGTGTGCCGATCGATGGCGTCCAGCGCGTCCTGGCTGGCGTCTGCCACCAGCGCCGTGATGTCCGTCTGCAGGCCCAGGTGGTGCAGCACGCGGCCCGAGTCGCGGCAGAACAGCTGGCGAAGGAAGGAAGGGGGGGTGGGGAGATGGCAAAGAAGAAGCAAGAGCAGCACCAGCACCAGCACCAGCATCAGCACCAGTACCAGCAACAGCAAAAGCAGATGGGTGAGAATGGCGAGGCCAGGGAAGTTATGCAGTGCCGTGGGCGTGGGGGCATCATGTGGTGGGTGGCTTTGTGCAGTCCAAGATAAGGACTGCGGCAGGAGGGGGGACATCCAGGCAAAACAGCCCACTCCGTCACCGGTCCGGTGCGGCACCTCGGGACGTCGAGCGAGCTCCCAAAACCCTCTTGGGGGAAAAATGGATCCGGCGCCAGAAATTTGGCGACGCAGCGCGCTCTGGTAGAAATGTTTGAGGGCGGCACCAAGGACAAGTTTCAGGAGTGCGCATTTCCCGCCGGTCCGGCGCCTGGTTTTAGGAAAAGGAGAGCGCTCTGGTGATCCCGCTCTTGTGGCCCGACACTTGATTTTTAGTGCAGGAGTCAGCTTTGACCATGCTGTACTTACAAGTTACGCTGAAAACTGACCAAGTATTGGTTGATTCTAGGAAGACGTATCAACTTTCAGGCCGGCGTCAAGTGGTTGTTGTTGATTCTGACACCGGACCTGGCGTCAGGCATCGTCATTACATTTGCTTTACGCTCTTTCAAGTTCCAAACCACCATTGCACCGGCTTAAACCAACAACCGGCCTGAAGTGGGAGCACTGCAGTACAACATGATGAATCATCCGTGAGCTGCTGCTACTCAGAGACTATGATAATGTCCCTTACTACTAAGAGCTGCTAGCAAAAGTGCCACTTGTCGTACAACCAACGTAGCTCATAGCACACTCCCAAAGTAGCCGTTCTCGACCCGGCGCAGCCCGTTTGCTCGCAGAGCACATTAGGCCATTTTCCACTCTGGCTGGAGCCGGGCGGCGCGCTGGGCCAGAAGAGGGGGCGCGCTCTTGCGCGATTTTAGGGGGGGATGTCCCCTCTCCTACTGCAGCACACAACATACTGGTGACAGCCACAAGCAGCCAGCAACGTGGTGAATGCTGCCACTTCAGGCAGCGAGGGCAAAGCAACACGGCCGTGCCGCGGCATGAACACGGGTATGCAATGTTGCACTTGCGGCCTCTTCCTCGCCACGCTGCGCAACATCATGCTATGCAATAGATGGCGAGTATGTGGAAAGAGGCGGGCAAGGGGGCGCGCGGGCTCCACTTGCGAGATCGCTGACAGTGCTGGCAGCAGGTATCCACACAAAGCCAAAACGTGTCCACCAATATACCGAGATAAACAAACAAAATATGACAAGATGTGAGGCCTATGCGGGCGTCCACCACCCAGAATGTCTCAAATCTTCAGAAACAGGTAGACCCTGTTCTGGTGGGTGTGCACACGTGTGCTGGCTACAAGGGCAGCATCTGGCATCTGCCATTCACACAAAGGAATGTGTACAAATGCCATGCATGTCTCGCAGGTAAGCATGCCCTGCCCCTGGCCCCCCCCCCCCCCTCCCCCCCCCCCCCCTCCCCCCCCTCCCCCCCTCCCCCCCCCCCCCCCCCCTCCCCCCCTCCCCCCCCTCCCCCCCCTCCCCCCCCTCCCCCCCTCCCCCTCCCCCCCCCCCCCCCCCCCTCCCCCCCCCCCCCCCCCTCCCCCCCCTCCCCTCCCCCCCCTCCCCCCTCCCCCCCCTCCCCCCTCCCCCCCCTCCCTCCCTCCCCCTCCCCTCCCCCCCCTCCCCCCCCCCCCCCCTCCCCCCCCTCCCCCCCCCCCTCCCCCTCCCCCCCTCCCCCCCTCCCCCCCCCCTCCCCCTCCCCCCCCCCCCCTCCCCCCCCCCCCCCCCCTCCCCCCCCCCCTCCCCCTCCCCCTCCCCCCCCCCCCCCCCCCCCCCCCCCCCCCCCCCCCCCTCCCCCTCCCCTCCCCCCCTCCCCCCCTCCCCTCCCCCCCCTCCCCCCCCCCCCCCCCCCCTCCCCCCCCCCCTCCCCCCCCCCTCCCCCCCCTCCCCCCTCCCCCCCCCCTCCCCCTCCCCCTCCCCCTCCCCCCTCCCCCCTCCCCCCTCCCCCTCCCCCCCCCCCCCCCCCCCCCCCCCCTCCCCCCTCCCCCTCCCCCTCCCCCTCCCCTCCCCTCCCTCCTCCCCTCCCCCTCCGCCTCCGCCTCCGCCTCCGCCTCCGCCTCCGCCTCCGCCTCCGCTCCCCCTCCCCCTCCCCCTCCCTCCCCCTCCCCCTCCCCTCCCCTCCCCTCCCCTCCCCTCCCCTCCCCTCCCCCTCCCCTCCCCTCCCCTCCCCTCCCCTCCCTCCCCCTCCCCCTCCCCTCCCCCTCCCCCTCCCCCTCCCCCCCCCCTCCCCCTCCCCCTCCCTCCCCCTCCCCCTCCCCTCCCCCTCCCCTCCCCCCCCCCTCCCCTCCCCTCCCCCTCCCCCCTCCCCCTCCCCTCCCCTCCCCTCCCCCTCCCCTCCCCCTCCCCTCCCCCTCCCCGTCCCCTCCCCGTCCCCCTCCCGTCCCCCTCCCCGTCCCCCCCGTCCCGTCCCCGTCCCCGTCCCCGTCCCCGTCCCCGTCCCCGTCCCCGTCCCCGTCCCCGTCCCCGTCCCCGTCCCCGTCCCCGTCCCCGTCCCCGTCCCCGTCCCCGGGGTCCCTGTCCCTGTCCCCGTCCCCGTCCCCGTCCCCGTCCCCGTCCCCGTCCCCGTCCCGACCCCGTCCCCGACCCCGACCCCGACCCCGACCCCGACCCCGTGCCCTTCCCCTTCCCCTTCCCCTTCCCCTTCCCCTTCCCCTTCCCCTTCCCCTTCCCCTTCCCCTTCCCCTTCCCCTTCCCCTTCCCCTTCCCCTTCCCCTTCCCCTTCCCCGGCCCCTTCCCCGGCCCCTTCCCCTTCCCCTTCCCCTTCCCCTTCCCCTTCCCCTTCCCCGGCCCCGGCCCCTGCCCATGCCCCTGCATCCAGGTGCGTGCAGCCATCGCATCGTACACATGACTATACGAGCGTTGCGTACCGGCGTCAAATGGAACAGGTTCCAAAACTCCTCCCCGTTCTTCTTGTAGTTGAGCAGGCGCACCTGGAAGGGGGGCGAATGCAGGTGGGTCACCCAGCAAGCGAGGACACGGAGGCAGCGACAGGTGTCGAACGCGGAGGACAACCACAGGTGTCCAACCATCAGCACCGGCGGTTGCTTATAATCCCTTCCCCATGGCTGCCCCAACGTTCGCACCCTTCCACTCTCCCAACACGGCCGACGGAATGCGTGGGGGAATGAACAGACGTCCGCGTTCCTGGCAACCAGCGCGTGCATAGGGTGTGAGGGACATTTCCTGCGCCCCGGAGCTCCACGCCTTCAGCACTAGATCCTATGCACTAAACCGGTGCACATTACCCTCAACACCATGCCCTGTACGCCTTGCACACCCGCCACCTGTTGTGGACCCCCCAGCCCCCCCTCCCCCGGTTGGTCATGGCCCACGCATGCACGGCCAGGGAGGGAGTGGAGAAATGGCAGGGAGCCTACCCTTGGGCACAAGACACTCCTCATCCTGCCACTGCCGGGCATGACTTGGGGACGCAGGAGCCATCCGCCCGAAGTGCCTAGTGGGTAGCTGTGGGCAAAACCCCCCTATGGTCACCGTGGGTGGGCCAGCCCCTCCTATGGCCACCCCTATGGCAAGCCCCTCCGATGGATGGAGAAGTAACGTCACCCACCCAAGGGACAATGCCCACCTCGCCCACCTCATACCTTGCCCACCCCGCCCACCCCACCCACCTCTCCCACCCCGCCCACCCCGCCCACCCACCCCGCCCACCCACCCCGCCCACCCACCCCGCCCACCCCGCCCACCCCGCCCACCCCGCCCACCCCGCCCACCCCGCCCACCCCGCCCACCCCGCCCACCCCGCCCACCCCGCCCACCCCGCCCACCCCGCCCACCCCGCCCACCCCGCCCAACCCGCCCACCCCGCCCACCCCGCCCACCCCGCCCACCCCGCCCACCCCGAACACTCCGCCCACCCTGCCCACCCCGCCCGCCCCGCCCACCCCCCATGCTCCCACAGCGCTACACCTGCCCACACGAGGGCATGAACGCAAGTGCCATGTGGCGCTGCTTGGTGCCATGCATCAAAGGCACAAACCGCTCTTGACAGTCATAATTGCTCTCCCCCCCCCCCCCCCCCCCCCTTGCGCCATCAGCTGCATGCAGGCTACAGTGGGGAGAGGGCCAGACGTCAACAGTTTGGTTGGCCATCACATGTTGCCCAAAACCATGGGCAACCACCCAGTCACACAACAGGGAAACATGGCCAACAAATGTGGGCGCAGGAAGATGCAAGCGCGGCGCATGCAAGTAGCGCACCTGGCAAGGGCGCTCCTCTCTTATCGCGTCGCGGATCTCAGTGATAGCTCGGTGGTCGGTCTTGGGACCCTGGTGGGAGAAGCAAGGGCAGGAGGACGAGGCAGGCTCAGGGCTCCTGCTTCAACATCATGATGACCGCGGCGCTAAACCCCAGCCCACACATCTGTCCACCCTTCCTTCGCCCCAATCGACATGGTAGTGAAACACATGCTCTAACCCCTAATTTGGGCTTTAGAAGACCTGAACAGTTGACCCAATTGTTCCTCCCCCCCGCCCCCCCCCTTACGAATTGCCAGTGCTAAGAACCGATTGTTAGCGGCTCATATTATCGTACCTGTACTAAAAACTGCCGCAAGCTCGTAGATTGTTACGACTGAAAAGGAGGGGCGGCATTCAATGTGCGACATGTGCTAGTACCTGGAGAAATCGGCAGTTTCTGCCAAGCACTTCTTCCTTGCTATATCCCGTGAGCTCGAAAAACCCGTCGCTGGCGAAGACGATGGGATCATCTTTCTTGGAGGGATCCGATAAGACAAACACGTGCTCCAATTTTTCAAGAGCCGATGCAAGTTCTTCATCAACAGGCATGACAGAACCCATTTTACGCGATGAAACCACGGGCGGGCTGAGAAATTCTCCTGAGATAACGAGTAGTACACTTCCACAAACACGACCGTGGCGATACCCCCTTGTGATTGTGTAAACTTTCCTATGCAATGCGGTCCATGGTCAGGCTGTATGGTTAGACTACATCAGCGTTGTAACTCACTACAAAGCGTATGTATGCGCTGAAAATGACCATCTCGACATGGCTTGCCATCTTAAGCGTATGCGCCTCTGATACACAGTGGATTGCGAGATGGAATTCTGTCTATAAAATGTCCACCTTGATAAAGCCGACAGTCCAATTGATGACGACCATCAAATGATTCCGCTCAGGCTCGAGAAATTGCGTGACGAGTTTGGTACACGATAAACCTGGTAACTCCCAGGAGGCAGTGGGGAACGTGGGAACTGGGAACTCGTGAGTCGTGGACCGTTCTCCTGTCGCCAGCACCGACCAAGCTGCCAATCATAACAAGCTGCCGTAAGCATGTCGCGCCGCGTCCAGGATCCATCCAACGAATTTGTCCCTAATTTGCAAGCAGAAGGGTGAGGTTCTTCCGAAAATTGGCTCCGCCGTACTGTAGAGTTTCAAATAGGTAGCAAGTGGCAAACACGCACGTTACTTGATAAAAATGCCCATTTACCCCCTGATTTACCCGGAAAGAAAAGTTGAGTTGAGTTTATTCCCGCGCCGGTGAACCATAACGTGCGTGTTTGGCTGTTTGCCGGAAAAACGTGCGTGTTTGCAACTTGCCAGTTGTCGGACCACCGGCGCTGGAATAGACTCAACTCAACAAAGCTCTCAACAACGCCGGTCATAGCCAGACAGACTGATAGAGATGGCTATAACGGCCGAGTGTATCCTCAACCGGGCGTTCGATATTCTTCGTTTCGCAACGAAGAAGTCTGAGCCTGGTACGGTTTGCCTACTTGTCGTTTGGGCAGGGCAAGAGCCTCTGACAGCCTGAGCCAGCAGGATCATCATTACTAACATTTAAAAATTTTGAGATCTACAGACTATCAAGTTCGGTTTGCTTAGTTGTCTTTTCGACAAGTCAAATGAATTTGACTGTCTGGCCCTTCACCCCAAGGAGAACGCAGGCCACAAGAAACGAGAAAATTAGTTTTAGGGTTGGCAGAACGTGGCCGTTTGTTGCCCCGCGATACATGTAGATCTGACCGAAGCGCTATGGTAGCTCAATCTTTTGCAGATTAATTTATTAGACATGTTTTTAATAGCTGCGTGATTTTGATCGTCGAAATTCGGTCGTATACATGGCCATTGGAGGTAGGGAGCTCGACGTACCAGCTTCGGACGTCCGCGCAGATTATGCGACAGTAGCTCAAACCCTACCTCCCGCTCAAATGCCTGTTATGTCAAAGCGGGCCTCTTTTGCTTACCTATTACAAGATGCTAGCGAGGGAGGCGAAATTCAGTGGCACGAGCTCGAATACGTCAAGACAACAGGAGGTACGAGGACCGGCCAGGAAGCTCCTGGCTCGACATTGCACCTTACGTCACTGCCTTGTAATATGGACATGCTTTCGCTCGTGCACAGAATAGAGTGTATATTGGTGTGTGCATGGTGCGCGAATGCGGGGCTTTGCAGCTCGTGCCATGGGGTGTCCAGTAATTAGTTCGTCGTACCTGAGTCCTGACCTTACGTACCTTATGGCAACAGAATTGGTAAAATGGCCGGCCACCCCTGGCTGGTACGCACGTGTCTCAAGCAAAGTGTAACCCCACAGCTTACCCCTGGCCACTATGTGCTCCGTGGCCACCACGTGCTGGGAGTAACCCGCGCGCGCGCGCAATTGACGCGAGTACAGGCAGCCTGCACTGCCGGTGCTTCAAGGCCGGTAAATCGATTAAGTAATTAAACTCGTGCTCCCGTTGGGGAGTCACGGAGCACCGGAGTGCTTTTAATCCCTGTATGTGCACAACAGGAAGAAAGGGCAGAGTAGGGCAGTTAGGGCAGAGAGAAGAAAGGCCGGTAAATGGACTCGTGTTGCCGCCATAGCCCGCCCCGTGGTGCACGCTGCAATCAAACAACCAGTTTTTTGTGTCAGCGTGGCACGCCTCCTCGTGACGCAAGTGCCAGCACTGATAGAATAATTGTGCCAGGTGTTTTTCTCACGATGTCGACCGTTGGGTGACAAGACTATGCCAGGACTCGGTACCCACATGCGCCTCATCCCCCCAGTAGCGGCGCCCCTGTCACGCTCACAGACAGCTTGCTCCCCATGGCATGTGGGTGCCGAGTCCTGTCACGGCCTCTAGGGTTGCGCGTGGCAGCAACAAGGAGAGACACACCGGCATCATCATGATGTCATCATGATGACCACGACAACCTGTGGCTGCGTCATGCCTATTCCATGGCCTTTGTTGCTCACACGATGTCGGCTTGTAGGCCCTGTGTGGTGCCGGTGCCTGCCCTGCTCTTGCGACCCTCTTTCGCTCACGTATACGTGCGTGTGGTGTGGCCCATGTGCCGGCCACATCTCCGGGCCCCCCTCTTCCTGGCTGCAAACCGCGATGGTCCCACAACCAGCCACGTGGCAGCGATGTGTGCGCTAGTGACCCCCCGCCAACCCCTTGCGTGTGCGCATGCATGCTTGGCCGTTGGCCCTGGCTACGCCTGCACGCCTGCACGCCTGCACGCCTGCACGCCTGCACGCCTCCACTCCTCCACGCCTCCACGCCTCCACGCCTCCACGCCTCCACGCCTCCACGCCTCCACGCCTGCACGCCTCCACGCCTCCACGCCTGCACGCCTGCCCTCATATCTTCGACCCCCCTTGTCTTCAGAGGGCGCCTTTGCCAGTGTGGGCGAGTTCCTGTTCCGCGGCCAGCGCTGCGCGGTGAAGATGCTCAAACCTGAGGCGCTCGCTGAGGCGGAGCAAGTGCGGGACTTTGCGCGCGAGATACGTGTGATGCGCGCGCTCAACCACCCAAACATCGCAAAGGTCATCGGCTGGGGGGTGAGAGGTGAGGCCAGCGGTGGGGGGTGGAAAGGTGAGGTCAAGCAGGGGGGGAGGGAGGGCAGGTGCGGTTGCCAGCAGCGCGGTGCAAGCATGCCCTGCGATTGAGGTCGGCCCACTGTCAGAGCAGTCACAACAGGGCGGCGTACGTCTTGAGAGCTCCATCATGCGTGGTGGTAAACTCTATCGTTCAGCAGGCACATCTCTGAAGGGTACCCTTTGATGGCCACCTCTGCGGCATGCTCCGCGTCCTGCGCCTGGTGTCACAGCCGTGGGCCCAGGTAGGGCTCCGTTGTCGTCATCACGCATGGCAGGGCAGACACGATGCTTGTCGTCATCACGCATGGCAGGGCAGACACGGTGCTTGTCGTCATCACGCATGGCACGGCAGACACGGTGCTTGTCGTCATCACGCATGGCAGGGCAGACACGATGCTTGTCGTCATCACGCATGGCAGGGCAGACGCGATGCTTGTCGTCATCACGCATGGCAGGGCAGACACGATGCTTGTCGTCATCACGCATGGCAGGGCAGACACGGTGCTTGTCGTCATCACGCATGGCAGGGCAGACGCGATGCTTGTCGTCATCACGCACGGCAGGGCAGACACGATGCTTGTCGTCATCACGCATGGCAGGGCAGACGCGATGCTTGTCGTCATCACGCATGGCAGGGCAGACACGATGCTTGTCGTCATCACGCACGGCAGGGCAGACACGGTGCTTGTCGTCATCACGCATGGCAGGGCAGACGCGATGCTTGTCGTCATCACGCATGGCAGGGCAGACGCGATGCTTGTCGTCATCACGCACGGCAGGGCAGACACGATGCTTGTCGTCATCACGCATGGCAGGGCAGACGCGATGCTTGTCGTCATCACGCATGGCAGGGCAGACGCGATGCTTGTCGTCATCACGCATGGCAGGGCAGACGCGATGCTTGTCGTCATCACGCATGGCAGGGCAGACGCGATGCTTGTCGTCATCACGCATGGCAGGGCAGACGCGATGCTTGTCGTCATCACGCATGGCAGGGCAGACACGATGCTTGTCGTCATCACGCATGGCAGGGCAGACGCGATGCTTGTCGTCATCACGCACGGCAGGGCAGACACGGTGCTTGTCGTCATCACGCATGGCAGGGCAGACGCGATGCTTGTCGTCATCACGCACGGCAGGGCAGACACGATGCTTGTCGTCATCACGCATGGCAGGGCAGACGCGATGCTTGTCGTCATCACGCATGGCAGGGCAGACGCGATGCTTGTCGTCATCACGCATGGCAGGGCAGACGCGATGCTTGTCGTCATCACGCATGGCAGGGCAGGCGCGATGCTTGTCGTCATCACGCATGGCAGGGCAGACGCGATGCTTGTCGTCATCACGCATGGCAGGGCAGACGCGATGCTTGTCGTCATCACGCATGGCAGGGCAGACACGATGCTTGTCGTCATCACGCATGGCAGGGCAGACGCGATGCCGTGTGCGCGCTGCGTATGCATAGGGCGCGACAGTCTGCGGAGCGCGCTGCGCCTGGGCCCCTGGCTTTGCAAGCTGCTGAACGATAGTGGCACCGGTACCTTGGCATCGGCGCTTGACCCCTTGATGCCCCTTGCCTTGGAACAATCGAGTATGCTGTGCGCCATGCCCCTTGCCTTGGAACAATCGAGTGTGCTGTGCGCCATGCCCCTTGCCTTGGAACCATCGAGTGTGCTGTGCGCCATGCCCCTTGCCTTGGAACAATCGAGTGTGCTGTGCGCCATGCCCCTTGCCTTGGAACCATCGAGTGTGCTGTGCGCCATGCCCCTTGCCTTGGAACCATCGAGTGTGCTGTGCGCCATGCCCCTTGCCTTGGAACCATCGAGTGTGCTGTGCGCCATGCCCCTTGCCTTGGAACCATCGAGTATGCTGTGCGCCATGCCCCTTGCCTTGGAACCACCGAGTGTGCTGTGCGCCATGCCCCTTGCCTTGGAACCATCGAGTGTGCTGTGCGCCATGCCCCTTGCCTTGGAACGATCGAGTATGCTGTGCGCCATGCCCCTTGCCTTGGAACCATCGAGTGTGCTGTGCGCCATGCCCCTTGCCTTGGAACCATCGAGTATGCTGTGCGCCATGCCCCTTGCCTTGGAACCATCGAGTGTGCTGTGCGCCATGCCCCTTGCCTTGGAACGATCGAGTATGCTGTGCGCCATGCCCCTTGCCTTGGAACCATCGAGTGTGCTGTGCGCCATGCCCCTTGCCTTGCCTTGGAACCATCGAGTGTGCTGTGCGCCATGCCCCTTGCCTTGGAACCATCGAGTGTGCTGTGCGCCATGCCCCTTGCCTTGGAACGATCGAGTGTGCTGTGCGCCATGCCCCTTGCCTTGGAACCATCGAGTGTGCTGTGCGCCATGCCCCTTGCCTTGGAACCATCGAGTGTGCTGTGCGCCATGCCCCTTGCCTTGCCTTGGAACCATCGAGTGTGCTGTGCGCCATGCCCCTTGCCTTGGAACAATCGAGTGTGCTGTGCGCCGAGACATGGCGCTTGACCCCTGCACACGTATCCTCTTCACCATGCCTCCTGTCCCTGCCAGACCTGGGCGAGGAGACGGCAGACTTCATTGTGGAGGAGCTGCTGACTGGTGGCACGCTGGAGGAGCCCGTGGACCGCCACATGGTGCTCCCCGAGGAGGCGATTACGTGGTGCCTGGACGTGGCCGACGCCCTGTGCTACTTGCACACGCAGTCGCCTTCCATCGTGCACCGCGACCTCAAGCTGGGCAACCTCTGCCTGAACAGCGAGCGCCGCGCCTGCGTGGTGGACTTTGGGCTCTGGTCGGTGGGGTGGGGCCGGGTGGGCGATGCTGTGTGGTGGTGCGTGGGGTGGTGGCAAGCCAGGGATGTTGGTGTGCCAGTAGGCACGCCATAAATGCCTAGAAGCCAGCATGATATCGTGCATGGCCGGCATGGCAAGCACCTCAGGCAGGGTACTTTGCACCCTCCCCCACAACCCCAACACGCATATCTTAGTTATTGCACGCGGCCCCGTGGTGGAAACGTGGAGCGATTTAAGAGTGCTTTCCATCCCTGTGTGTTGCACAGAAAGATGGGGGCAGGGACTCCCGTCCTCCCTCACGCTTCTGTGGCCCCATCGCGCACGCCTATGGCCATGGTCAGCTGTCCTCAACGTGTCACGCGTGTGCAGTGGCGGCAAGTGCTTGCCCTGCGGGCGAGTGCTTGTTTGGCTCGACACGGCGTCGCACGCACCGCGCCTGTGGCCAGGGCACGCGTGACAGTGGAACGCTCTCCTGATTCCTCACGCAGGCACACACCCAAGCACGCACTTGCTCACTCCATCACTCACGCACTCCATCACTCAATCATTCTTTCACTCCACTCACTGACGCACTCACCCACCCACCCACCCACCCACCCACCCACCCACCCACCCACCCACCCACCCACCCACCCACCCACCCACCCACCCGTCCGTCCGTCCGTCCGTCCGTCCGTCCGTCCGTCCGTCCGTCCGTCCGTCCGTCCGTCCGTCCGTCCGTCCGTCCGTCCGTCCGTCCGTCCGTCCGTCCGTCCGCCCGCCCGCCTGCCCGCCCGCCCGCCCGCCCGCCCACCCATCTCATCCCACCTCATCCCCTGCGCCCCACTCTACCCCACTTCGGTGCTTGGCAGCAAGCTCAAGGACAGTTACCTCCACGACCGCAGCAGAAATCTGCCGCTCCCACCCATCCTGGATGATGTCAGCGTGCACAAGGGCAAGATTGGGGGCGACGTTCGGGCCAAGCGCGACTCGAGCGAGCTGGGTGCGGGGGAGGAGGTCGGGCGTTTTGGGTCCTACCGGTACGTGGCGCCAGCAGCGCGACGCAGCGGCATCGTGTGGGCCGCATGTAGGGTGCCTCATCCTGTGCTGGTCATGCCTGTGCTTGCTGGTCACGCCTGTGCTTGGCAGCGGCCCTTGTCCCTGGCATCACCCTCCACCTCAACATGCAGGGACACTGCGGGGGTGGATGGCGAGGTGCTAGCCGCCCTTAAATCGTTAGCCGCCTGCGCCATCATTATTGTGGAATAATCCTTTGGCCACCTGCGCGCGGCGGTCCCCAAGTGTGGTACAAGGGAAGGGCCCTCCCCCTTCCCCCCTGTGCCATAGAGACCGTGCCACGGCTGCGCACGTGTGGCAGCATCCGTGCGCTGTAGTTGGGCAAGCGGCCCACGGGAGCCACCTTGCGGCGTGTGCGCACGGGCAGCACCACGGCTTTTGCTCACGGCCCAGGCAACACACGCGGGCCATGCGCCGCCACCACTGTGATACCCGGGTCAGCCAGCGTACACCCGCGGCATGCTGGCAGCCGCGCGGGCCCACCGGCCATCGCCTCGCCTCCCCCTCGCTTTGGATTGTCCAAGCGGGTGGCTGCCCAGCATTCCTGCCTGGCCTAGCGACCGCCGGCGTGAAGTTTGCCTGGCCTAGCGATCGCCGGCTTGAGGTTTGCCTGGCCTAGCGACTGTTTGCGTGAAGTTTGTCGTGGGGATATCGTGGCCCGTTGGATGCGCCCCTGATGCCGATGTACGGGCGATGAGCAGGCGATCGAGTGGCCCAACCCAAGCCAGTGGCTTGTTTCCCGCAACGACGGTTTCCCCAAAGAGACTTGGCATGCAACACACTTTGTTCAACGCCAAACACGCTGCCTGCTGTCATCCCGCTGCAAGCTCTGACCAGTGCAGCTACCGTCCATTAGTTTGCAACGCCTCACCTCGCACCCCTGGATGCCCCTGCTTCTCCGCGTGCGCGCATGGTGCACCCCCCCTGGCAGGTACATGCCGCCGGAGGTGTTCCGCCGCCAGCCCCACTCGGAGAAGGTGGATGTCTACTCGTAAGTGGGACAGGGGGCCGCCTTGCGTGTTGTGGGCAACTTGCGCATACCCCCTGTGGCACATACCCTGTGTGGGCGCTGCACAGCGTTGTTGTGGCTGTTTCTTGTGCTGGCAGCCCGTACATATATGCACAGTAGATACGTGCGTCCCGGTGGTAGCAAATTTGACAGATGCATGCACCGTAGCAAGCTGTATAGCAATGATGATTGCTTGCAGCACACGATGATGTGCAGCACCGTGGAATAAGGAGGGCCACGAGTGCACCTCCCCCTACCTCCTGCGGCCGCAATGTGTCCATTACCATGCATCTTCTTGCATGGCAGAGAGGGGTATGCTGCATATCTCTCATCCTTGCACCTGTGGCTGGTTTTGCTTTACTATGCACAAGAAGCATCTATGGTCTATGATGATGATCATCATTTCCGTCATCGCCATCGCCATCGCCATCGCCATCGCCATCGCCATCGCCATCGCCATCGCCATCGCCATCGCCATCGCCATCGCCATCGCCATCGCCATCGCCATCGCCATCGCCATCGCCATCGCCCTCGCCCTCGCCCTCGCCCTCGCCCTCGCCCTCGCCCTCGCCCTCGCCCTCGCCCTCGCCCTCGCCCTCGCCCTCGCCCTCGCCCTCGCCCTCGCCCTCGCCCTCGCCCTCGCCCTCGCCCTCGCCCTCGCCCTCGCCCTCGCCCTCGCCCTCGCCCTCGCCCTCGCCCTCGCCCTCGCCCTCGCCCTCGCCCTCTCGATCCCTCGCCCTCGCCCTCGCCCTCGCCCTCGCCCTCGCCCTCGCCCTCGCCCTCGCCCTCGCCCTCGCCCTCGCCCTCGCCCTCGCCCTCGCCCTCGCCCTCGCCCTCGCCCTCGCCCTCGCCCTCGCCCTCGCCCTCGCCCTCGCCCTCGCCCTCGCCCTCGCCCTCGCCCTCGCCCTCGCCGTCGCCATCGCCATCGCCATCGCCATCACCATCACCATCACCAACAAAACCAACAACATCAAGAACATCAACAACAATGACATCACACCTCCAACGACACGACACCATTATCGGTCACCATCCTGGGCTGACTGTTATGGCTCATGGATGCACATTGTGATCTGTCTGTGCCTGTGGCGCGCTGGCTGCTGGCGGTGTTGCATCGGTGCGGATGGCAGCTTTGCCATCGTCGCGTGGGAGCTGCTGTCCAACCAGCGGTCCTTCCCCTCGGACCGATACGGCCGCCTGTCGCCGCTGGAGATGGGACAGATGGCAGCCGATGGCGAGCGGCCGACCTTTCCTCGCCACTTCCCGCAGGACTTGCGCCAGCTGCTGTCCGCTTGCTGGGACGATGACCCCGACAAGGTGAGCCTGGGCATACATTCAGGCGGCAGCAGCCAGTAGCCAGCACAGGTGGTGCCATCCGGGGTTAGGATGCCTCGCGAATGCAGTTCATATTAGAGGCCTTGTAGCAGCATGGGCAGCCCCATCTGTAACGGCGGGGAAAGGGAGCCCATGGGGTGGTTGAAGCCGTGCTGCAGGGGGCGAGGTAATGCCAGCAACTAGGCAGGGCAGTGTGTCGGCATCGCTCCATGGAGTCAGGTACCGCTCTTCTGAGACGTGATGCAGCCCCCATGGACCCTTGGCGTTTGTGTGGAAAGGCGGCAGGCAAGCCTCGGCTCCACTCTGGTGGCCGATAGCACCCTGGGCTTCGGACTGGCACACGAAGTGGATGCTGGTTAACCCCGTCGGGGTGGATCAAGTAGCGTCTGATATCTGGAAACCCTTGAGCTGTTGTATGCCCGACCTTGTGTACGTGGGTGTCAAGTTACCCTTGAATGCATGCCCCTCAGTGCCACACTAGTCCTGGTGACTGTGTCAGCTTGCTGCTTGGTAGTAACACTCGCTGAGGGAGCATGGGGAGCAGGCAACTCTGCAGGGAGGTGGCCCTGCATTTGCCGGCAGGCCAGATCATAGCCTGGCTGGCTCTGGCAGGCCATGGCCCCATATTCTTTGCTATCCATGGCATGGCCGCACATGCACCGCCCAGCATGTCTCGCTGCGCTGATGTAACCTACCCTCGAACGTATCTCCGGTGGCAACGTGTCGCTTGCGTGGTGTGCACACAGCGGCCGGCGTTCACCGACATCCACCCTCAGCTGCTGGCGATGCGCGACCGCGGGATGGTGGCGGCATTCCCCGACCCACGCGCACAGGACGGCTGCTGCCAGCTGATGTGAGGGATGCGGCCCGGCAGCGCACGGGTGGTGGGCGGGACACGACTTTTTCATGGGCATGTACCTGGTGTGCAGCGACGCAAGGACTCCGCGAGCTGCTGCTCCCTTTTTCTTGTATCCAGTTTTGCAGTATGCTTGCATGGCCAATGTAGTGCCTGCAAGTAGACGGGCTGCCCAGTTTTCAGTGCAGCGTTCCTGCCAGGGCGCAGACCAGGTGGCGACCTGGCGGTGCCCTTTTTTATCCCTGTGCCATGCGCATGCGCATGGCAGTTTTTTCACTATGGCCCGGTGCATGTGGCTATGGCACACGCGCAGTTTTGTGCTCTGTACATTGTGTTGGAAGAACCTGTGTGCTTTATGGATGAATTTTTTTTCTTGTTCCCAAACGTTATAGCATCGTAAAGGAGTTTTGAGTAGCACAGTGGCTTTTTGAACTAGCTGTTCGCGCACATGGATGAAATGATGATGATGGGCGGGTGTGTCTGCAGTAACCATGCGTGCTTGCTTACAGTTTTTGGATTGAATAATTTGTCTTTTTCCTGGTAGAAATAGGTTGCCAGATACTGCTGTGTGGCCTCCACAAAACAGTGTCGATCCTGTGGGAAGGGTCATGCAATTAGCATGCATGTTTCTCTCGGCAGCCATCTACTGTCCAGCAGCATTCATGGGCTTGGTGGATGCCAGGGTGCGTCTCAAAGTCCAATTGCGCCTTGCTGGTCGGCCTGCCAAGTGGCTTTTTCTGTTCATTTCTTTGTACACCAATGACTATTATTAATTAAGTGAGACAACCTCTGTACATATCCCGTGGCTTCTTTAACAACTTTTCTTTCAGCCTGATTTATCAACCCGTATTTTATTACAACGCGATGCATCGCGTTGTAGGGCGTTAGAAACTAGATGCGTGATGGGTTAGAACACTCGTGATGTATCGCGCCGTAATCTGACACGTGGCAGACACAGTTGTCTCCTTGGCAGTAGATATGAGATTTTTGGTCTGAAACTCGGTGGGCGGACTCCTTACATCCCGTAGAACTCAAGAAAAAATCCTGGTATTTTTTGGATTTTTTTTGTGACAGCTGCAAACAAATATGTACCACTGAAATCAGGCATTTTCGCGGGATGTATAGCTGCTCTTTCAGAAGGTGCGGGCCTTGCGGCGTCTAGCCTGGCCGGGGCCCGGCCCACATGAGGAGGTGGCTGCCCCAGGCTGAGCTGCGGGTCGCAGCCCTGCGGAGGGGCCATGTGAGGTGTCTACCTGGTTGGCCTGCGAGCTAAGTGCCCTACGAGCTGCAGGCGCCTCTGCTTGATGGTGCTGGTGATAAGTGGCATGCCTAGGTACAAGTCCTTGCGGAGAGCACTGAGCGTATCCCACATGGAAAATATGACCGTGCACGAACATATGCTGCGCCGCATGTTGTTGACCGCGCCGTCCAGCTTTTTGGCAAGGTCGGCCGTGAGGGTCCACGTCTCGGCCCCGTACGTAAGAACAGTGCATGAGGACCAGGACCTGAAACAGGTCCTGTTTCTCTAGCTTGCCCAAGGGCTTGCGCCACAGGGCCCTGTATCAAGGAGACAACCAGCGCAGGCCATCAATCGGGAGAATCCGGATCATGGTACAGTCATTCCCGTGTTAAGTTACGATTCTTAAGGTTACCTTCCCGCCAAAGTTACGACGCCGAAGTGTGGGCGGCGACCGTAACTTACTAACCTGTACGTTGCCATCGTTACTAACCTGGTTGCCATCGGTAACCTAACGCGGTGTTGAGCCAAACTGTAGGCGTCAGGCTACTTTTGGCTGCGGAGGAGGCCGTTTTTGGCCAAGTCCGGACGTCCGGTCTCCGGAATAGGGGACCCGCTGTGTTGATAGCTAAGTGAGACGACTCTATCTAACTATGATTGTGACGTTACAGTTTGTATAGATAGCTGAATAGGCCATGCTGAATGCTCCACTTATGAATTTGTGGTACCTAATTAGGCCGAGCTCGGCTGGGAACCCGGATTTCCGGATCACAGAACACTGCGTCACAGAACATAGCTGGCGCCAGGCTACGGCATGCAGGGTGAACAGCTCAGTCGGATCTGAACTGAGGTGAACTAGCAAAGTCGCAGCTGCGCATCCTTGCTATCAGCCTATCACCAGAGCATCCCGCAGTGCCCAGCCTCGCCGCATCCAGAAATGGTACGAAATCCCGTACTTTGAGCGCCCTTCAAGATGCTGTGTAACAAGCAAAAATGATTTGTTGTTACATCCTTTGTTTTGTGAACGTTTGGCTTTTATTTGAGGGCTTTTGGATCAGTATTGAGAAATTTATGAGTTTTCTACGAAGGCGGTACTTGGAACTTGTACTTAATTGTCAACCTACTGTTAGAAGCCCTTATTGGTCGTAGCCTGATCCATCTGGGGTTATAGTTTGCTGGTCGGTACTACCCAGTCTTAAATGCGCCTAAGTTTGGGACTTAAGTGCTTACCACAGATTCAGGATCTCATGTCTGGATTCTGCCAGGCTGGTTGTGGTCTTGTTCTGTTTCGTGTGACACTGTGACGTGACTAGGATGGATACGAAGATCTTGTTTAGAACTTGGACATGGTTTTGGTTGGTTCTCTTCAGGCAAGGGTTGAGGCATGCTCGACAAGCACGTCGATATCAAGGACATGGGGTCGCCATGGTATAATAAAGCTTGTCTTTGTTGTCCATTCATAAGACTGCCCTTAATTGGTACAAGAATGCTTTCAGTTCCACAGACAGAAGACGTCTAGGGCACAAGCTTGTAGACCTTTGTGTCGACAAGGGGTGTGGTTCCCTAAATCACGTGCTGTGGAATCTCCAATGATCTCAACGTTGCCTGGATACTTGAAGATCTGTGACTCAGGAAGGCAACCCACTGTCAAAAAGATCTTTCATAGTTGGACTATGGATGATGTTGACGATCATTTTTAGTCGTTACATTGGTATCGGAGGATCTCTACAAGTTTCGGTGTTTCTCTTGGGTCGTAACCTTCCGGGTAGTACAACGTTGAAAAGATGTGTATCAGTCATCCGGGAAGAATCATGGAGTTGCGGCAAACTTCAGGTGATACAGAGAGAGACACTTCCATATGTGAATGTCTTGCTCTTTATCACTGAAAGTCAGGCTGCCGTAACCGTTGGTTCTACTAGGCCGGTCTATAGTAGACGATCGCGACCCCATGTGGTGGTATGAGTAGTTCAAAGACACAATCACCTCTACCCCCTACTACTGATCCAGGTGCGGGCGATCCATCTTCATCTCTTTCACCTATCACTAGGGAAGGTGCTGAGCGAACTAATAATCCATGCTCCACGGCGTCAACTTGATTTTTATCGTACCTGATCTATGTCTGAAATGAGGCGGGCCTTGCTTGCTGTCCGTCGGGCCGAAGTTTTCTGTTATTACGTCTGGTATCCGACCAGGCGAGCCGTCGCTGACAGGCGTGGGTCGAGGAGGGGGGTCACTGTCGCCCAAGGTTTCGGGAGAGCGGACGCCAGCACCTAGTGCTTCGACATCCTTCCTCTTTCCTGTCAATACTACGCCAGGTCGAGACGGAGCCCGACTAGCAGCAGATCGCCTCTCAGCAGCAAAAATCACATTACAACAAGAAGGACAACATGCAGCGATGTATAGAAAGATGGTGGAGGAGGTGGAACAGGATGTGCCGGGGACGACGTCGTCAGAGGATTGCTAGAATGGGGAGAGAGGCTCCTCAGTTGGATGACCGAGGGGTTCTACCTTATCGTGCCACAGTTGCTCCGGAAAATGAGACGCACGCGCTGTCTTCGGCCGGGCTGACATGGCGCTACTGGTTATGGCTGAGCCGACGCCCTTTTTCTGCCGACGGCACCTATCACCCAGTTTCGGTGTTGCGGCGGCTGCGCGCACGACCACCGCCGCGACCGCCTGATGGCGTCACTGTCTAAGGTTCTTTTTCTTCTTTTCCCGGCCGGTACCTAAGTAAGTACTAAGTAAGTACTTGCGTGTCATGCGCAAAGGCATGCCACGGATCGAGTACTATGCTAATCTCATTAGAAAAATAATTACACAAAAGTTTAAACAAATATCGTCTGCATCATCCCCCAACCGTTAATTAATAAGCACTCTAGATGGGGATGTAATCCTCATCCGAGCTGTCCTCTACTGTAATGGCAGACGAGGCGGTAGTGTAGCGGCTATCCTCTGGACCAATAACCTCCACCTGCGGACTTCTACCCTGGCTAGCAACGGGCCGCGGGGCCCGTGGGGAGAAAACAGGAGCATAACCCTCGGGAAGGTGTGCTTATCGCAGATGGCGGCCCATTTCTCCTTGTCAATCATGCGGGCGCGGAGTACGGAGCTTTTTACCGGTGCTGCTTCTCTTTGATGACGTTTTTACGGTGTGGCTTATGTTACACCTCGTGTCTCTTGAGGGTGGCTCCGGATGATCGAGCGGACAGTAGGGATTAATGGTTGCCTTTTCAAGCAAGGCTCCTTTTGCAATCACTTGTCAATCTTTCCAGGATCCTTCTCTTGAGCGCATGGGCAGCCTACCCTTGCTGTTTAGGGACGGTGGCACGCCCTTAGTTCACGCGTGGCCATACATTTGTTTCAGTTGTGGGGGAAACTCCTCATCTTCTTGCTGGATAACATGAGGGTGGAGGCGTTCTAGGTTGAGCTTTGGTTTCTCCCACGTGCATGGTGGCTTGGCTTTGGTGGGGAGGATCGAGAACAACAGCATCTGTGTTGAACGTTCCCACTACTAAGCATCATGGTATTATGGGTATGGCGAGCTCCCTAGGAGTTGGATTTGGTGGCAGCTACGTCTGGTTACCCTGAGAAATTTTTTGCGGGGGATCGTGGACAAGCTGGATGTCTGCAATGTAATTTCCAGATGGCATCACACATGCCAGGGCAGAACAACAGCATCTACGTACGGGGTACTTTCCACTATCATACTTGGACAGCTGTCGGTGTCTAAGTACCCTGAGAAAATTTTTGCGGGGGAGTGGATATCCCAGGTCTTCAAAAGGGTAGCCAGATGCTGTCATGGGGGCATGTGGTATATATGGTTAAGATGCATGCCACCACATCAGGGGACATCGGGATAGTACCTGCAGTGGTTTGTCTCCTGACTCCTAGAGGGTTGCCCACTTGCTAGACGGTGTCCTTTGGCACAGGTTCCCAGAGGGCGAGATGTCTGAGACAGTCTTAAGCAAGGGTTGGTCACTTCACTAGGAGTTAAGGGGAGGGGACACCCCTAAAGGGCACTTTTCTGGAAACCATACCTATGCATGTGCTAAAAATCCAATGATGATTGGGGACCATTAATATGATAAAAAAAAAATTTTCCAGCCACTTGGGGGGGGTACTAGCCCCCACAGGGCACCGGTAACGCGCTAAAAATAGAAAAAGACGCTATTCTAGTCACATTTTTCCTAGGGCAGTGGGCAAACATATTGGGACCAAATCATATATTCCCATATAGTTCCCTGACTTTTGAGAAATGCTACCTAATTTTGAGCACAAAATAATCATGTTTACACACATTGATGGATTTTCCCGCAAAAAGGGTACTTTTTTAATGAAAAAAAAAATTATCAAATCATAAACACATGGAATAGGGCCAAATCATATATTCCCAAATACTAGAGGTTGGGGGACATGCAGCCCCAAATTTTCAGGTCATTCTGACAAGCGCAGCCCTATTTGATGGATATTCCTAGATTGCCACCTGTGACGAAGCTAAGGGAGGTTTTAGCTAGTATTTAACCACACTAACACCCCTTTATACATCTAAGCCTCATGAAAACTGGCCAAACCACATACTACCATTCTCTGCACATATGGTACCTCCTATGTTCAAGGTTTGACGCCATTCTGACAAGAACTGCCCAAGTTACAACCATTCCAAGACAGCCACCCATGTAGACGCTACAAGGAAATTAGAGTAACCATTTAGCCACACTAGCACCTCCTTCTTCATCAAAGACATCTGCAAACTGACCAAAGCACACATAATCAACTCTTGCACGCTGACGGCAACGCATGCTCAATGTGGGGGGTCATTGCGACAAGAACTGCTCAAGTTGATGGGTTTCCTATATGACCACATGACAAGGCGCTAAGGACCACTCAGTAAGTTAGTAACCCCACAGTGCCACTTAATATGCCATCCAACATGCACCAAAACCATGCAGAGTATGTTTACAAAGTACAAAGGGGTGGCCACGCACCTCATATGTCTTCATCATCCCTCCAGCATGGCCAGCCTTGTAAATATGTGCATAGCCTTGACGGTGGTAGCCCTAACATGCCTAAGCGGCATTTCCTATGTTTCTCCCAGGTTAGAGTGTAAGGTTGATGCCAACCAAGCTAATCAACACAACAACACCTCCTAAACTGTCCTCCCCGGCATGGATGACAAACTGGGACTATGGAGGGCAAGGAACCAAGTAAGAACATGGTATATATAGCTTGCATGCAGTCATGCATGTCAACCATGGTTGGCTCAGCACATCGTAGTCTTGTCACATCATCATAACAAAGGAAAGCTCAAACAACCATTGGTGCCAGCTATCTACATGCAGTCACACAAATGCAATATCTCCAACATCATCATCACTATAACACTTCCATCCCTGCACGATAAAATGCAAAGAAACCATTGGCGGCCCTTCACCGCATGAGCGCTGTGATGCCGCTGCGGCCTGTGAGGAGAGGGTGCGTCACTCTCAAACAACAAGAAGCGTCCATACGCACAACATCCTTGCCAGAACACGTTTTATGAAATGCCTTATACCTTCCCGAAGAGCTATAGGCTGCGACTGAAGCGGCCCTGATCACGACATCAACGAAAACAATCTAAAGCTGCCAGGTATTCGACAACACAACGGCAAGCGACGGCGAGCTAGCTGGCGGAAACTGCCCAAAAAGAACGCAAAAAACCTCGAACGATGAGCTCATAGAAGAAAGCACCGATAGCAGATAACGTTCGCGACAAATCTATACCTTGCCCTCGTAAATCCCTCGCCCAGGCGCGCAACAACAGCCGTTCTTCCATGGACAGGTCAGACACGCACTGCGCAGGTCTGAACAATTACTTACCGATAATGGCCGAAAATCTGGCAAAAAGCACCAGCTCGGTTTAGAATTCGATGCAACCGATATTAATGCCTGCTTCAAGGTCAGAACAGCCCCCAAAACCGCTATTTTACAGCCGCTATCATGAATTCTATTTCATTCCGCGCGACCAAAAAATTCAGATTACCCCCCATGCCGATGGCATAAAAAAACAACAGCGATATTGTAAACCAGCTGATTTCCGCCACAAACTAACATCATAAACTCATCTCCTTTTAGATTCGAGTAAAATTTTTGCATTTCGCCTGCCCTAGTGTGGTAGTTTCGCCTGAACGCAGTCGCCATGGCCACTTCCGCAAGGGGTGCGCGCACCGTGCACGTGAAATTTGTGACCTTCGGCTCCGGCGCGAATTTTTTGGCGCCAAAAAATTCGGGGGTGTCCCGTCCCCTTAATTTGAAGCCCCCGTAACCTGTCCGGTAACTTCGACGCCCCCGTAACCTGCCCGGTAACTTCGACGGGCCAGGTTACGGGTCCGTATTCGTTGGCGGTTTGGGTTACCGGACCGGTTACGGTACCATTCGGAATATTGGCCCCGAGATTCGGTACGGCCCAGTAACTGGGCCGGTCATGTTTACGGGGGCGTGAACGGCTTCGGTTCAGGTTACGTTGGGGTATACGGGACGGGTCAGGTAGTGGTTACGGCGCCATAGCTGCCCCAATATTAGGCATTGGGGTGGTTACGGAGCCGTTATCGTTAACTGGATCGTAAACCGCGACATAGCTGGCAGCTCAGCTTGTTCGTTATAATATTCCCGAAAACGTTAGTGTTTTCGTTTTTTGAGTTTCGCTTTTAATTGTCCGGCATTGACGTGAATAAATATGGGGGTGCGAAATCCGTCTGTTTCTTGCTTCATGCAATGCATATCTTTGTCGTCAGATAATCAGCTCTTTAGGCTATGCCCGACCTTCCTATACTGCCAGCCTGCGGCAATGAGCCAGCAGAAGATATGGCGTGCCCAAGATTCCGCGCGAAGGCCGCTAATGGTCTTCCGGATGTGCAGTAAGTGCGGTAAAAGCTGCGAAAATTGCTTATAATGCCTGTAGGAAGCTCTTTGCGACAGTGTTTCCAAGCGAGTTCATTGTTCTTTTGACGCCAGATACAAAAGGCAAAGGGGGGCATCGTTTTTATTAGTCGGCAGTGCGGTTTCGAGAAGTGATGAGTCGGGCAGACGACCTCGCCACGACACCCTGGGCCCAAGCTTCGCATATCCCGGCAGCCATAACGAAGCGCAGATTAAGCCAGGTGAGCGAGCCAGAGGGCCCAGAATCGTAGCTAACGCAAGGCAGCTTCTAAAAGGGTAGAAAGCTGGGTTGTTAAGACTTTCTCAAGAGCATGGTGCAGTGGTTATTGCCACCTTGTCCAGAGATTTGCCCTTGTCTTTCTGATTTAAAGACTGTTTTAAAGAGGGATGGGAGAACGTTTCCAACGTTGTAGCTTATTCATAACTGTGAAGAAAGAGCCTTTTCAGTTGCTGACAATGAGATGGAAGCTGTCTCATGCAAATTAACCAGGCAATGCAAGTGATGCAAGGTGAGGCCATGCATGGCTGATATTGCCTTCATGCGTGAGTTGAGCAGGAGACTGGCTGGGTGTGTGGCTGGCTAGGTGAGCGGGGCGTGTATGGGGTGTTGCAATGGTGAGGGCATGCGAGGCGGGCACATGCCTGGCTGGTTTGGGTGTTGGGTAGTTAGGTGGTTCGGTGATTGTGTTGTTGAGTGGTTAGGTGGTTAGGTGGTTGTATAGCTGGGTGATTGGTTGTTTGGTTGTTTGATTGCCCAGAGAGCCTTGGGTGGGAGGCTTGGGCTATAGATGCTTCAAGGGATGCCTAGGCGTGGGTGGGTTCAATGGCAGGTGGGTGGCTGATAGGTGGATGCTTTGGTAAATGGCTGGCTGCGTAGGTGGGAGCACAGGCAGTTGGAGAGGGTGGGTGGCTGGCTGGCTGGTCATGGTGGGTGGATGAGTGCAAGGGCGGTCGGTTATTGGCAGATGCCCAGGTGGCTGGGTGATGATAGGCTTTGGGGACTTTGAAGTGGGTGGGTTGTTGGATGCATGAGTGAAACAACTGCACGTTTTTGAGGGTGGTGTGTTGGTGGTTGGTTGGTTAGGGATGTATGTGTGTGTGTGGGTTGGTGGGTGGGCCATTGGTGGCTGGTGGCTGGTGGATGTGTAGATGACTAGATGTGGGTGGGTGGGCGAAGGGACGGGTAGATGGACGGGTGGGCGCACAGATATGGATGCGTGGATGGGTTTATGGTTGGGACCGACTCACCTATCACGGGTGAAGGGCTGTGCAGGTTTGGGGTGAGGTAGGTGCCGGGGTGCTGGCTGAGAAAATGCATGTGTGGGTGGGTCAGTGGGTGGGTCAGTGGGTATAAGGGTGTGGGGGCAGTGAATGGTTGAGTGGGTAGGTGCGTGGGTGGGTCAACTGTGGGTGGCCGGACGGGTGCATATGGGGCCAGCTGGCTGGGTGTTTAGGTGGTTGGGTGGTTGGGTGGTTGGCTCATTGGATGGGGGAATGCCTGCTTATTACCTAGTTGGTGTGTGGGTTGCGCAGGTGCCTTGGTGGGTGGGTGGATGCCCAAGTGGGTTGGTAGGTGGTTGGGTGCCTAGGTGCACGCATGGTTGTATAAGTCCCTCCCTCCCTCCCTCCCTCCCTCCCTCCCTCCCTCCCTCCCTCCCTCCCTCCCTCCCTCCCTCCCTCCCTCCCTCCCTCCCTCCCTCCCTCCCTCCCTCCCTCCCTCCCTCCCTCCCTCCCTCCCTCCCTCCCTCCCTCCCTCCCTCCCTCCCTCCCTCCCTCCCTCCCTCCCTCCCTCCCTCCCTCCCTCCCTCCCTCCCTCCCTCCCTCCCTCCCTCCCTCCCTCCCTCCCTCCCTCCCTCCCTCCCACATCAATCCGACGCCGCGCCAAAGTGTCCGCGGCAAATCCGGGGTGAAATTGACGAAATTCGGTGCGCGCGGGAGATGTTGAGTGCAAATTTCATTGCGAAGGCTATGGTGGCGTGAAAATTTACTGTGCAGGAATTACGAAGCCATTTTGTACCGGATTTCGCTTGTTCGATCGGCATTCTCGTAAGGAAATTTATTCTGGAAAAAAAACGTTCGAAAGCAGTTCTTTTTTTGGAGGGTGCGACGGCAAACAGGCAGCAGTGGCCAGTTTCGCACGCCGCGCACAGCTACCCGTGCGTGTGCAAGGTAATGTCTAGCACAGATTAAGACGCACCTGGTGGGAGGGCACACTTTCGAACGTTTCCTTATATCATTTCGAAGAAATTTAGTGTTGGAATTCCCTTAATTTTGCGTTTCCATGTTGCACGCAATTTCCCCGTAAAAGTCAGAATTATAGGAGCGCTGACAGGGGCAAAAATGCATGTCGTGGATTGAATCGCTTTCACCCCATTTCTTGCAGCTTTATGACTTTCACTGGGCAGAGCAACATTGTCCGCTGCATAAACTGCGGGCGGGGCTCGCTGCCGACGTCGCTGGTGTGCCCGGGGTGCGGGAGAACCACCATCTACTGGTTTCTATCGTCGTAACCCGCTTTCTTGTCGTAATTAACCGGCGTAGTCTAGTGGTTTAAGCGTCCGGCGACGGGCGAAAAGAACTCTTACCCTGACGCCATGGCCTGAGAAGGCACTCCGAGAAGGACTGGGGCGGGCGGGCTAAATAAAACGCGACAGTGCCCGCACCCCGCCGGCTCACCCCGGCGAACAAGACAAAGCGCACTGTTCCCCCCTGGGCCCATCGCTGCCGTCGCCGGGCGGCACGTCGGGGAGGCGGCTCCTTCTCCCTTTTTTGGTGCCTGTTGCATCATTTTGAACCCCTGGCCAGCGGAGGCATGTTCATGAATGAGTGGATGCATGCATGAATGAATGGATGCATGAATGATGGGGGGAGGGAGGGAGGGAGGGAGGGAGGGAGGGAGGGAGGGAGGGAGGGAGGGAGGGAGGGAGGGAGGGAGGGAGGGAGGGAGGGGAGGGAGGGAGGGAGGGAGGGAGGGAGGGAGGGAGGGAGGGAGGGAGGGAGGGAGGGAGGGAGGGAGGGAGGGAGAGGTGGAGGGGTGTGGGGGGGAGGGAGGGAGGGAGGGAGGGAGGGAGGGAGGGAGGGAGGGAGGGAGGGAGGGAGGGAGGGAGGGAGGGAGGGAGGGAGGGAGGGAGGGAGGGAGGGAGGGAGGGAGGGAGGGAGGGAGGGAGGGAGGGAGGGAGGGAGGGAGGGAGGGAGGGAGGGAGGGAGGGAAGGCATGACTTTGTGTGTGTGTGTGTGTGCGTGCGTGCGTGCGTGCGTGCGTGCGTGTGTGCGTGCGTGCGTGCGTGCGTGCGTGCGTGCGTGCGTGCGTGCGTGCGTGCGTGCGTGCGTGCGTGCGTGCGTGCGTGCGTGCGTGCGTGCGTGCGTGCGTGCGTGCGTGCGTGCGTGCGTGCGTGCGTGCGTGCGTGGTTATATGGGTGGGTGGGTGGGTGGGTGGGTGGGTGGGTGGGTGGGTGGGTGGGTGGGTGGGTGGGTGGGTGGGTGGGTGGGTGGGTGGGTGGGTGGGTGGGGAAGGTGTGCTTTTTATTATGATGATTAGCTAAGTTACGTGTGTGTTGTTGATGTACATGTTGACGTTGTATCATGGGCGTGTGCCCCTAAGTCTGCCTTCCTGCAATATCACATAATATATCATCAAGATGTGTTGTTGGGAACCTGACTATATATCCCAAACTGGAATGGTTGACTTGCAACTATGGGATGAAACCCTTGAAAAACAATTACTAGGAACTGCATTTTTTGTGCAATGTTTGCTAGCATCTGTCAGCTATTGGTCATGCAAACAGTCTGAATTTCTTGTGGGCAGTTAACATAGATGTTTTTATGAGTTGTGCAAAGTTCTAGGCTTAACTGAGTTCATTGATATAGGCACCCATGTGTTGGAACCCTTGGAAAACCAAGAAAAACTGCCTTTTGGGTTGTTTTTTGCTAGCATCAGTCACCATTTTGTCATCCAACCAGCCTGAAACTTTGTGGGCATGCTGCATGGGATGTGTTTAGAACATGTGCAAAGTTCCAGCTCCAACTGAGTTCATTTGGTGTCATTATGTATGCATATGTGTGATAAAACCCTTGGAAAACCATGAAAAGCTGCATTTTGGGGTATTTATGCTGGCATTTGTCACCACTGATTTGTCATCCAACCAGCCTGAAACTTTGTGGGCATGCTGCATGGGATGTGTTTAGAACATGTGCAAAGTTCCAGCTCCAACTGAGCTCATTTGGTATGCATATGTGTGATAAAACCCTTGGAAAACCATGAAAAACTGCATTTTGGGGGTATTTATGCTAGCATTTGTCACCAATTTGTCGTCCAACCAGCCTGAAACTTTGTGGGCATGCTGCATGGGATGTGTTTAGAACATGTGCAAAGTTCCAGCTCCAACTGAGCTCATTTGGTGTCATTATGTATGCATATGTGTGATAAAACCCTTGGAAAACCATGAAAAACTGCATTTCGGGGGTATTTATGCTAGCATTTGTCACCAATTTGTCATCCAACCAGCCTGAAACTTTGTGGGCATGCTGCATGGGATGTGTTTAGAACATGTGCAAAGTTCCAGCTCCAACTGAGTTCATTTGGTGTCATTATGTATGCATATGTGTGATAAAACCCTTAAAAAACCATGAAAAACTGCATTTTTTGGGTATTTATGCTAGCATTTGTCACCAATTTGTCATCCAACCAGCCTGAAACTTTGTGGGCATGCTGCATGGGATGTGTTTAGAACATATGCAAAGTTCCAGGCCCAACTGAGTTCATTTGATGTCATTATATATGCATACATGCCAGAAAGTGCTGAAAATACAGTATTTTTTGCTAGCAAATGTCACCATGTTACCATGCTGCCAACTCCCAAAATTTTTTTTGACCACATGGCATCATAAGATATCTGATAAGGAACCTTGGTGCCAAATTTGAGGTCAAACTGACCATTATTCCATCTCCAAATATTTTCCAGGGGAAGAAAATGGGTTTTCGGATTGATGTGCCCTCCCTCCCTCCCTCCCTCCCTCCCTCCCTCCCTCCCTCCCTCCCTCCCTCCCTCCCTCCCTCCTCCCTCCCTCCCTCCCTCCCTCCCTCCTCCCTCCCTCCCTCCCTCCCTCCCTCCCTCCCTCCCTCCCTCCCTCCCTCCCTCCCTCCCTCCCTCCCTCCCTCCCTCCCTCCCTCCCTCCCTCCCTCCCTCCCTCCCTCCCTCCCTCCCTCCCTCCCTCCCTCCCTCCCTCCCTCCTCCCTCCCTCCCTCCCTCCCTCCCTCCCTCCCTCCCTCCTCCCTCCCTCCCTCCCTCCCTCCCTCCCTCCCTCCCTCCCTCCCTCCCTCCCTCCCTCCCTCCCTCCCTCCCTCCCTCCCTCCCTCCCTCCCTCCATCCATCCATCCATGATGAAATTTGGTCGGGTAAATTGCAATAGACTCGCCTTTTGATGACGAACACGCCGATCTAATTTTTGGCAGCCATCGCCCAGGGTTTCTTAAGTTATCGCCAGCGGCCTGCCCAGCAGATCTCGCTATTTTTCTGCACATTATGGCGGCACCACGCACGTGATCAGTGTGCCTGCGCCCCCTGCCCTCGTCTAGGTGCTATTAAACGTAGCTATGGAGGTCCCCGCATCGTCTTCAGCTCTTGCCGCCGATTCTATTGATGCCCAGATTGCTGCAAACAAAATCGCCCACGACATTGTCGTCGCCAAGAACGCCGCTAACAAGCGATCCAAGACTTCGGAAGCAACTTCGGAAGCAACTCCGATAGCTGCTGAAACCTCCTTGCCGGACGCCATTTCTTCCTCATTCTACATGCCAGGCCAGCGTTTGAGCCTGGCAGACATCGATACCTTCCTCGCCTACAATGACGCCGCTGTGACAAGCGTGCTGAAGCTCCGCAACGACAACGACGCCCCGATTCGCCACCCTAAGAGCGGCCAGGTTATGGAGGCTGCTTCGGATGAATGGCCTCATTGGGATGAGCGCCAGCGTCGGCTTGCCTGTCTTATTTCGTGCTGCCCTGAACTTGTCGAGCTGCCGGCGACGACCATCGCCAGGCCAGCCCCCGCGACCGATGTTAACGTGCAGCTGCAGGACGTCGCACAGTCTTTTACGACCGTGCAGGGCGACATTAAGGTCCTGACGGTGGCGTCTGCAGCTGCGACGGCACAATTGCTGGAGCTGAAGAAAGCCATGGCAGCCCCCGCCAAAACTACCACGTTTGCCGACGTCACCGGCAAGCAGTTGACCACCATCGTTCAACAGGCGGCCAAGTCTGCAGCTACCGCTGCGGTCACCCAGAATGCAGTGCAGCAACGCCAGCGCAATATGGTAATCAAAGGCTTCCAGACAGGCGCGGCAGCACATGAGACAGCACACTCACTTGCCGAGGAGCTGCGCGGCCCAGCGTTTCTGGGGAAGATGCAGCTCCAGAACCGTGTTGTCATTGAACGAGCCATTCGGCTGCCAGGCCCTCCGGGCCTGGTCGTCGTCACCATGGCCTCCATGCACGACAAACGCCTCGTGCTGGGAGCACGTCGTCTGCTCCAGCCCGGCGACTTCAGCCTCGACGAGGACTACACGCCGGCTCAACTGAAGGCGAGGAGCGCGGTGTGGAACAGCACCATCGTCCAGGGGGAGCGGCGTTGCCACCCTCCATCGCCTGACTACGTATGCATTGAGTCGTCCCCCTCTTCTTCCCCCTCTTTTTCAACCTCCACCGGCGGGCCGCTTCGGCCACTTGCCGCTTTCTCTTGGCCTGTTTTTGCGCGATGTCAACGGGATTTTCCATGGTGGCTGTACTTTCGCTCGTAATTACGGGTGGTGCATTAAGCGCAGGCTTTCGACCTTCCCTTTCAACACCAAACTACTCCATCATCTTGTGTAAGTTAGGGTCTTAGGGGCAGTGCAGCTTGTCTGGACGATCGATCATGCAGACAACCACACGTGACCCTGACCGAAATGACTACCAAAAAAGGACAAATGATTACCGATTTTTACCGATGATTACACATGATTACACATGATTACACGTACATGATTACCAAAAAAGGACAAATGATTACCGATTTTTACCGATGATTACACATGATTACACATGATTACACGTACATGATTACCAAAAAAGGACAAATGATTACCGATTTTTACCGATGATTACACATGATTACATATGATTACACCCCCGTATTACATAGGAAGGTGTGACTATGTACTCCACCCTATGTACTCCAAGAGTACATAGGGTGGCACACTATGTACTCCAAGAGTACATAGTCCGGAGTACATATGATCCGGGATTTCCGAATAGGGGACTGCCGACGCGGTGAGACACGCCCGTATTACATAGGAAGGAGTGACTATGTACTCCACACTATGTACTCCAAGAGTACATAGGGTGGCACACTATGTACTCCAAGAGTACATAGTCCGGAGTACATATGATCCGGGATTTCCGAATAGGGGACTGCCGACGCGGTGAGACACGCCCGTATTACATAGGAAGGAGTGACTATGTACTCCACACTATGTACTCCAAGAGTACATAGGGTGGCACACTATGTACTCCAAGAGTACATAGTCCGGAGTACATATGATCCGGGATTTCCGAATAGGGGACTGCCGACGCGGTGAGACACGCCCGTATTACATAGGAAGGAGTGACTATGTACTCCACACTATGTACTCCAAGAGTACATAGGGTGGCACACTATGTACTCCAAGAGTACATAGTCCGGAGTACATATGATCCGGGATTTCCGAATAGGGGACTGCCGAACTCGAGGCCCCCAGAGTACTAACTAGGCTGACTATCTACATGTACTCGAGTCACGACGCAGTGAGATACGCCAAGCCGCCCGAAGCAGATCTCTGCATGCGCCACGTGTAACGAGGGTTCTGCTTGCGAATTCGAATTGCGATGAGCCGTTGCAGACGCGCCGCCTAGATGTTTGAATTTCATCAACGAGCCTTGAACGAGCTGGTAAAGTTTGCCTGCCCTGCATCACCTTGCGCTGGCTATGCCGATTGCAGTCCAGCCGACTGATAGTGGTGAAAGAATAAGCGCCCCCCTAAACCCGCATGCTCACGATGCTTGAAGAAAAAAAAGCAAAAGGCGCACTAGGATGCATGACAAGCCCTTTTGGAGCCCCAGTTTAGCATGATTCGGTCATCCGTTTCCAGCCATCGGCAGCGCCAACTCCGATACAGCTTACTATGGCGTAGTCGGTAGCCAGCTACACCGCTTTTCTTGCCTTTGTTACTACATGCAAACTTCAATTCGTTACATCGTGCGCCTGCGGCATATTTAAGAAAGCGGCTGCAAGCGCACCTTGCTGAGCCAGGTACACAATGTCTTCAGTCAGCGACCGCGTATGCATGCCACGTTTAGTCGCATCGAGTCGCGTAGACAATGCGTTCCGGATGAAATTGTTCACCGTTCAATTGCTCAGCGCTGCCTGAATGCAGCGCGCTTTATTACTGACTCTGTCCTCTTTGCATGCATTGCAGTCGATTGTATGTTATTTTCACGTTGTCCATCTTTCCACTCGCTTTCATTGTTTACCAGATACCAAAAGTCTCCCACGAGGTAGGCGACACTTCAATCTCGCTTATTTTACACCTGGCACACCTGGGCTTCTCTGTATGTGCCGATGCCCATCGTAAGTTGTTGAACGTTTTTTGCCCTCCATGGTTTCCAATTTTACTAGGAGTTCTTAGGAGCTCTCTCTCCATTGACTTCTCTGTCTCTTTTGCTTTGGCCATGCCATGTTAGGGTAATGTCTTCCTTGCTGCCATGCTAGCGGGCCCACGTGCTTGTTCCTTGTCAAAGTAGGGAGGCTCGCGGGGTAGGTGGCTGGTCATGCTTGTACCTTATCAAGGGAGGGGCCCACGTAGGGTAGGTGGGTGGGCATGCGTGTACCTTGTCAAGGGAGGGATTCACGTATGGTAGGTGGGTGCACGAGCTTGGTCCTTGTCAAGAGGCACATACGTAGGGTAGGTGAGTGCACGTGCTTGTTACTGGTCAGGGGAGGCATGGATGTGGGGTAGGCATGTGCACGTGCTTATTCCTTGTCAAGGGAGGGACGCACGTAGTGTAGGTGAGTTCATGTGCTTGTTCCTTGTCAAAGGAGGGGTGCACACAGGGTGGGTGGGTGCACGTGCTCGTTCCTTGTCAAGGGAGGCATGCATGTGGGGTAGGCATGTGCACGTGCTTGTTTCATGTCAAGGGAGGGATGCAGGTAGGGTAGGTGGGTGGGCTTGCTTGTTCCTTGTCAAGGGAGGGATGCACGTACGGTAGATGAGTGCACATGCTTGTTCCTTGTCAAAGGAGGGGGGCATGTGGAGTAGGAATGTGCACATGGTTGTTCCATGTCAAGGGAGGGATGCAGGTAGGGTAGGTGGGTGGGCATGCTTGTACCTTATCAAGGGAGGGGCGGACATCGGGTAGGTGGGTGCACGTGCTTGGTCCTTGCCAAGGGAGGGATTCACGTACGGTAGGTGAGTGCACATGCGTGTTCCTTGTCGAAGGAGGGGGGCACTTAGGGTAGGTGGGTGCACGTGCTTGTTGCTTGTCAAGAGGCACGTACATAGGGTTGGTGGGTGCACGTGCTTGTTCCATGTCACAGGAGGGATGCACGTAGGGTAGGTGGGTGCACGTGCTTGTTACTGGTCAGGGGAGGCATGGATGTGGGGTAGGCATGTGCACGTGCCTATTCCTTGTCAAGGGAGGGACGCGCGTAGTGTAGGTGAGTTCATGTGCTTGTCCTTGTCAAAGGAGGGGTGCACACAGGGTGGGTGGGTGCACGTGCTCGTTCGATTCTTGTCAAGGGAGGCATGCATGTGGGGTAGGCATGTGCACGTGCTTGTTCCTTGTCAAAGGAGGGCTGCACATAGGGTAGGTGGGTGCACGTGCCCGTTCGATTCTTGTCAAGGGAGGCATGCATGTGGGGTGGGGCATGTGCACGTGCTTGTTCCTTGTCAAGGGAGGGACACAACAGGGTATGTGGGTGGTTTTGCTGGTTCCTTGCCATGGGAGGGACGTAATAGGTTAGGTGGGTGCACGCATCATTTTTTTCCTTATTCTCAGCCCATCAACTAGAACTTTCAGCTGCCAGTCCTCACTAGTCTACGACCGTAACTGCATTCGGGTTCATGTTAAATACGTTGCGTTTTTCTTGGACGGCATGGAAGATGCTGTCATTTTCAAGAGAGGGATGCACGTACGTATTGGTGGTGGTGCACGCATCGTCCCTTTTCTTACTAGTAGTTGCCTGTGTACTAGAAATTTCAACTGCTATTCCTCGCTACCGTATGGCCGTAACTGCATTCGGGGCATTTTGCGTTTTCTATGAGTGCGTGACAGTTGCTGTCTTACTTGGACAAAGGCGGAATGAACTGCAGGCAATCCGGAATGATTAAGACGGGAAGTTGGTCAACTCGCACCAAAAGCGGAGCCGCCATATGGACGGCGGTACCTTTCAAATCAACATGGGCGATTACCCCTGGCCGAGCGGACTTGAGGGTGACAACAGCTTCAAGACGCCACCCTCATCGGCCAAGGTTCTACTGCCGTAACGGCTTAATTTATTACCTAAGATGTTCCGTGAACTTCATGTGCGTCATCTCCACGATTTCATCATGAAGCCCACGTTGACAACATCGGATGGAAGTGATTCGTGCAATTGATTATTAATGACTTCTTAAACATTTTAATGAAATGCCTAATTCAAAAATGCATCTTGAAAAGCACCATATCATGCAAGCCACTCACCATAGCCGGGGTCAATGCATTTTAGAATTCGGGGCCATAACCCGGACAGGCTGCGTTGCAGGCATGGGTTACTATTATTACTGGGGCATAACCGGCCCCGTAACCACCGCAGTAGCCAGGGTCAACTACTGGGCCGTAACTACTGCAGGTTACGGGACGGTTGACGGACCCGTAACCAGGCCAGTAGCCAGGCCCGGTTATCAGAACTGGTCCCGTAACCATGCCGGTAACCCATCCCGGTTCTCAGAACTGGTCCCGTAACCATGCCAGTTTACCGCCCGGTAACTTCTACTTGGGCCGTAACCATGACCGTAACCCAGATAGGTTACGGGCATGATTACGGCTCCGGTAAAAGTTACCGCCCAGTAAACGTTCCGGTAACTATTACCGCCCGGTAACCACTACCGGCCGGTATTTAGTCTGTCGCGTTTAAGGTTACCGGCCGGTAACCTGGCCGGTAACCTTAAACGTACATGGTTACTGGCCAGTAACCGCCCCGGTAACCTCAACCGGGGCGTTTACGCCCCGTAAAATTAACTCCTAGTGTTAATTGCTAGTTGGGGCCCCCTTACCTGCGCCAGACCCATTGTGACCATGCATTTACTTCTCCCAGAACATGATGGTTACCACTGCTTGTTGGCAGATCAGTCCCTGCATGTGGGCCCTAGTAGGAGGTGCACTGGGCCAGCCATGAGTATGGACACCAGGGCTGCTGTCATAGTCCTTATCTGTGAATGATATTTGATATAGTTTTCAGATCAGAAATTTTACACTGGTCAAGGCGCTTTCAGGCCCATTCTCTCGACTTTTAGGCAGTTCTGCTGGCTGTTGGACCACCTCAGGCCCTTGTGCCAGTAAAATTATATCAAAAACCAGTAGCCTACCCATTACCTATCCAACCCTAATTGCATCTGCAACCCTAACTACAAATGGCCGCGGGATAACGGTATGGCTGCAGGGGGGGCCGGACAGACCTGCCGGCTGGTGCGAGCAACGTGTCCTACAAGTGCTATCCTACGCTGCCTAATCTCGCTCGTCCGAAATACGAGGCATACCCTGATACAAAGACTCTAATGACCTACGCTTGGAAAACCGGCTACGTTCAGGACCTGTCGGAGCCCAGGCCAGGCCGATGCGGATCGGTCCACATCGTCGGCGACCGGTGTCAAGGAGCATGCTCCCCAACAGTTTGAAGCGATCGCGGAACGGGGCCGCCGTCCCGTCGAGCAGGCGCGGCAGCGGTGGGCTACTGCTGGAGGCCCCAATCACCATCGCCGTAGTTTTGACACTAGGTGGTCGGCACCGACTGCCGCGTCGTACCGCAGGCGAGCAAGGGCGCCGTCCGATTCCTGCGGGCCTTGCGGCGTCTATAACCGGGCTGGGCCCGGCCCACGTGAGGAGGTGCCTGCCCGGCTGAGCGGGGCGCAGCCGGCCTGCGGAGGGGCCACGTGGGGTGTCTACCTGGTTGGTGCAAGCTAAGTGCTCTACTAGCTGCAGGCGACGCTGCTTGATGGTGCCATGGTGATAAGTGGCATGCCTAGGTACAGGTCCTCCTTGTGTCCGGGTGTTGATGTCGTCGGCCGTGGAGGGGAGCCAGCTGCCAAGGAGCTAGTTGAAGCAAGTCGCCGGGGGGACGGGGCTGCCGTCCAGCAGGAGGAGGGGGGGTGGGGTGGTCGATCCAGCGGGGAGGCCGATGGCCGTTTGCTTGATGATTAATTAATTAACTAATAGACACGTGACGGCGTCACGTGAGCATAAGTCCTCAGTGGGAGGGGAACATGGGATGGAATGGATGGTGTAAGCTATCTAGGTCCTAGTTACAGGGGTGTGGGCACTGGGCACCGCGGCCCGAATCACTATGAATGCCATACGCGGTCACACGCGGAGCCCCCACAGACTTGGGGGTAGTCTCCTTCATCACTACTTGCCAAGTTGCCATCTATCAGGTTGCGTATACCATCCGCCTCCATATTATTACAGACAAACCAGGAGGCTGCCCGGGTGTGAGCCCGTCACGTCTAGTGTAGCACATGTCCATGCCGAGTCTATCACGAAAAGTCCACGCGGGTGGCGGCCCTGCCGCGCGCGGCCTGGGGCACGCCAGGTGAGGACATATCGCCCAGGCTGAGCGGGCTTGGTGCCAGCAAGTCCGTATGCGATGTGTCTTCCTGATCTGTGCGGGCCAGGTGCCCGGCTAGGCCCAGGCGCCTGCGCCTAATAATGTGGGGGACATAGGGCAAATCAGCGTACAAATCCTCATTAATTAATTAATAAGTAACAAATTAATTAATTAATTAGGAACGTAACTCCGTTGGGAGTATATGTAGCACATAGCCCTTGAGAAGGGGCATATGGCCTATAATACATTCTAAGCTACTTCCTGCAAGGGTGGGATCGAATGTAAACGACACTTGCTCTAGGTGCACCATGGCACCTGCATCCCCATGATCTATCAAGCTATGCCCAGCTAAGGGGGAGCCTGTCATGGGGGTGAAGATCAGCATATAGCTATACAAGAGCCTAGAGCGTGGCATCTCAGCAGAGAGCAGCTCTCTGCATGGGCACAGCATAACTAAATAAATTGCTATATAGGCATCATCTGGAGTGCGGCACATCATAGTCGCACGTGTATGTATATGGCTAAATAATACTCGTGAATCAGCTGGTGTAGAGCCTATAGGAGGCTTACATGTACATGGCCACGGTCTAATAATCTATTCTACACTACTGCTGCTGTATTCCCCTGATCGAGCTGGGGCGTCTGGAGTCGTTGGGGCCGCGGGGGTCGCATGCCAGGGCTTGTGGCCGACGTAGATGGCCGCCCCCTTCCAGTACACCGGCTGCACCGCCTTGGTCTGCCGGAGCTGGAGGTAGGTCGGCCATAGCTCCCGTCGCCGTTATTGCTGCGCCAGGGTCAAGTCGTCGTCAAGGGTGAAGTGAGTCTTCTCGAGCCGCTTGCGGCGTCACCGCGTCAGTGAGGAAGGAAATCTTGTCCGCCGGGTTCTTAAAGGTGAGAAGTAGCGGGGGCGCCCCTGCCTTACCCCGGCGCGCGCGGGGCGGAAGGCGACCGGTGGGCGACCAGCTCGATCTCACCAGGAAGGCCCATGCGACTAAGAATTTCTCTCTCAAACGTACGCGCAAGCTTCTCGGAATTCTCACCTTCCTCCATGTCGAAGTTCTTGACAATGACGTTGAGGCTGCGCTTGGCGAGCTCGGCCTCCTCGCGGACGGGAGGTCGAGCGTCTGCTGCTGGAGCTGTGCTGCAACGGCGGAGGTGCATGGTGGAGATGGCGTGCTGCTTAAGCATGTCCGCCCAGGTCGGGATGGGAGGAGCATCGCCGGCCAGGCCAGCCGGGGCTGGCTTGGCGGCAATGTCCTTCACCGCCTGGGCGGCGAGGCCCGGGCGGTGTTTTGTAGGACCTCGATGGCGATTGCATTATCCTTAAGGCGCTGGTCAATGTCGCGGAGCTGGGCGGTGATGGAGTCGGTGGAGGCGGAGGGGGGGGGCCGGGGGGGTGGAGGCGAGGAGGGTGGCGGTGGCGGTGGGGATGGTGGGGAGCTCAGCAGCCAGCGTGCGACCCACAGCTGCCACATCTGCAGCTAGGGGCGTCACGTGCTGTGAGATGGCTGCGTGGAGGTGGGTGAGGAAGCTGAATTCGGTCAAAGGGACGGGTTGCCAGAGGTCCGCGGAAGCACGCTGAAGGATGGAAAAGAGGGCGGCAAGCTGAAGGCGCGGTCGCGACCAGTCAGACAGGTCAGCTGCGCGGACTCAGCTGAAAATGGCCGTCAGACTGGCTGCGGAAGCATTTGTGGCGTTGGAGGCGCTGGCACAGGTCAAGAATGATGAGGGAGGCATACGACCCATAAAACAGGAGCTCCAGTATCCGGATGTGTGCCTTGTTGAAATAGCCGGGTCTGTTGACGTCGAAGGTGGAAAATAACTCGTCAACGTCAAAGTCGTACTCAGACCAGCTATATTCGGTTGGGCGGCTGCGTTTGGGCTCGGGTGAGGCTGAGGGCGAGGCATGAAGCCCGGGAGGGTGCTGGGCGACCACCAGTGCGCGACTAGTGTCACTGCTGCCTGCCGGACCTGAGGGCGAAGCTGCAGCTGGAGCTGCAGACGTATTTTCATTGCCGAGCGCAGCCGCCAGGCTGCGTTGCGTCGAGGCGCGTTTGTGCGCCATATACTGCGTAATAGCGTCGGAAAATTATATCAGCATGTGCGTCTTAGAAAGACGAAGCGATTGTGATATTCACGACTAAATTCGGTGCTCAAACGTGAAAGTTATGAGCGCCGCCGTCAGCCATGGCTACCTCGTGGCTCGTGGCTCGTGGCTCGTCTCAGGGTAGTAACAAATCCTCATTACTAATTATGTGCAAACCAATTGCTTGATGATCATAAGCCCCACCGCCCGCGCTTCCAGTGACAAGCCAGAGTTGGGCGGACTCTGTATACTGGCATCCACGTCCCACGTGACCCAGTTAGGTGACCCAATTGTAATGACATTAATTGTGCATCCATGCACAAAATTACGTTGCAAATTGGATCGATATATCAATTGTTTTACTGAGAGTAAACCCTCACCAGACATGCAGCGCTTTCAGAGGTAACAGGCCTTCACATTTTTATACAGACTGTTATAAATAAATATACAAGTCGGGGTAAAATTGGCTTCTGGTTCTCAATTCTCAAACTCTCAGAGACGGGGGCCGAGATTAATTAAGAGGTACCTTGAAATTAAATAAGAGGCATGACTCTATCGATATATAATTAATAATATAATTACTTACAGCAGAGTGAAATCACTCAAACCAAAGCAAACGCCCAGCTATAAACCTCTATACAGAGCCATGTCAAATCTCTATACTACGATAAGACCAATGGAAACTCCTAACGGGAGGAACCTAATAGCCCTATCGATATATATTCTGATCAGGCACTCCGCAAAGGTGAAAACCATTTGCGTTCAGTGCCGGGCCGCGGAAAACGCGGAAAAACGCGATCTGCAAATTAATGAATCCGACCGGAATCGAACTGGGGACCTCTCGCACCAACTTTCGCTGACTATAGGACGGACGTCTCCGGTTACCATGGCATCGCCAACTTACACCTACAGTCATCCGCAAAAGTTCTCGTTTCCGGGGAGTGGTGCAAGCCTTTCGGATTTGGTACTAGAAAAATCACTCGAGATCTGTGTGTAGGAGTACTACACACGTGTCCACTCGAGACTTGTTCAGTCTCGAAACGTGATATATATGTTTTAGCTCTACAAACAGGTCGTGGACCGGCTGGATCGCATAGTATCTCCGCACATCTGAACCCTGTGATGCCAGATCTCCTTTGCGGCCGTTCCGAGCTTGGCACTGGATTCGTTGTCCACATCGTCGCGTCGCTGCAGCAACACGATGTTTTCTGGCATCCGCGGGCTTTTGGTTCCCGCCGCACATTTGAAAGTGATGTCCTCCGGCTTTTTGCCTTTACACCGTGTGCAGTTCTTGGACGTTTGGAATCATGGCATGGCTAACGTGATGACTGACTAGCTACCTTTTCAGTGGTTTTCCATTTGCGGGTATTTCCTCGTAAATGGTGGGAGAGCGATCGCAGCAATGGTGCTCACCACTAGACACTCCCGGCCAGCTAGGCTCGAAACACACGCCCTGATCACGCATGCTGTTTCCGGCCCCACCGTCTAGGTCATCTAGTCGCTCTACACGTAAGCCAGCCATAATTTCAATGCACACGGATACACATTTCCATCACCATTCATATTCATCATCCTGAACGACTCGAACACGCGGACAAGATAACGGCAGGCTCGAGCTACCATGGTCTGGATTCTCCCGATTTCTGGCCTGCGCTGGTTGTCTCCTTGATATGTTCGGACGCGAATTTCTATTGGCGTTAATTTGTAGTATTGTACGAAAACATGTCAAGGGTGACGGAAAGAAGGAGTTATGTTCTAATTCAATTCAATGCACGACGGTATTGGACGGAGTTCCCGGTCTGGCAAGCGGATTTTGGATCTCATGTTCAGAAAAGGGCTTGGGTACACGACGCGGCGCGACGTACGTTGTAAAATCGCTCGCAGAAAAGGAACCTTGGAGACTATTTGGTGCCGCGTCGGTCGTGACGTTGTTTGCTCCGTTGGATCTGCATCTACGGCGTTCGTGGGTTGTTTCGAAACCCGGTCGATGAGATTTTACGGAGAAGTCGGGTATATAAGTGATCTTTGTTGTTTCCTTGATATAAGTGATCCTTTTTTGACCAAGCGGTGAAAATGTAGAAGTCGAAATAAATTAAACGGCCTGACACGTTGTCGTACAATACTACAACTTAACGCCAATAGAAACTCGCCTCCAAAAATATATCTGGATAGAGGCATGCCTCTTATTTAATTTCAAGGTACCTCTTATTTAATCTCGGGCGGCGCCCTCCGAGAACTTGAGAATTTGAGAACTGGGCTCGATGCTGTCGGGGTAAAATTGGCAGTCAAATTACTTGCATTCGTGCATTACCCAGTGGGAAGACTCTTGAACAGGGAATGTGCCTTTCTCAACGTATGGCAAAAAATATGGCTGAGGGGCATTGAAATGAGATCATGGCCTCGAGGCCATGAGATATGCTAAGAACAATCAAGGAGATATGCTAAGAACTACGTACGGCTTGAATTCGGGGACAATGTTGGAAAACTGGATCGAGAGACGGAAAAATTAGGCCCCGTGGGAGCAAGTTCATGTGGAAACATGGGAAAAACTCCCACAGCGGGCAGCCATCTCTCGACAGAGGTCTCTCAAGTGAGACAACTCAGAGGTCTCTATACATCCACAAGGGCAAACATGAAAACCCCAACGCGTGCGGCCTTGACCAAGCTCGGAGGTTTCCCAACCCAGGGTCACGCCCGAACAGCAGCACACGGAGGCCTGCACATGCATGCAGGTTGCTTGACCAACCGGGTGGTGTTTGACAGTATGCACAGTGAAAGAACCACCATGAAAAAATTCAATAAAAATTTTGGACAAACTTCTCCCACCAAAAAACCCTTCCCCCGCCCCAAAAAACTTTGACTTCAGATCACCATCCCCTGGGGCCGGCACTTCTTGAAGTTAGATCCCCGTCCAGGGATGGGTTGCCAGCTGGGTCGCCGCGGCCGGTGGCTTCGGGCCCTCGGCCTCGTCGATGGCGACCGAGGTGAGCGCCTGCAGCGCGGCCTTGGCCCCCCGCTCCGACACCGAGTTCTTGGCAAACTTGCGCGCAGCGTCAGCCCTGCCCTCGGCAATCTCTTGCTCGCTGTACTCAGACAGGTAGTACTCCTCCTCGGTCGCGCCGTAGCGGGGGCCACGGAACATGCCTCCCCAGGGGGGGAAGTAGAGCGTGGGCACCAGCAGAGACAGGCAGAGCACGTAGATACCCATGTACACAAAGGCATCCTGTGGGGTGATGTTGTCGGGGCGGAAGAAGGCCAGCTGGGTAATGATGGATCCCACCGCCCCGCCCGCGCCCACAAACCCAGAGACCACACCCAGGGACCGCTTGGAGATGAAGGGCACGACACCGTAGCAGGCACCGTTGGCGGCCTGGACGCAGCAGGAGAAGAGCACGCAGAAGGTAATGGTCGCGCCCAGCGAGTGGTCTGACTTGCCGAGCGCGATGCAGAATGCACCCTCACCCAGGAGCAGGCAGAACCACACCCACAGGCGGCCCTTCATGCCGAACTTCTTGGACGCATAATCGCTGCCCATGCCACCAAACGCGCGCGCGAACACATTCATGAGGCCAAAGGTGGACCCATAGTAACCAGCGGTCACCTTGTTGATGTCAAATACGTCATGGAAGTAGGTGTGGATGTAGTTCAGGACGGTGAGCTCGATGCCAAAAGATGCGCCATAGAGCATCGCCACCACCCATGTGCGGTAGTTGCGGCTGGCCGCCTTGAGCAGCGTGCGGAACGTGTCCTTGACTTGGACACCCTTTCGCTGGAGCGTCCGGTAGTCGCCGTCGGGGTTGTCACGACCGAACAAAAGCGTCATCACGATGGCGACAACGTGGAAGGAGCCTGGGATGACGAACGCAACCCTCCAGGCCTTTGCAGGGCCGATGTGCTTTGAGATGCCGTCAAACACCAAGGGCATGAGGATTTGCGTGACGCCACCCCCTGCGTTGCCCCACCCGGCGGCTGTCGCGTTGGCCACGCCGACGACTTTAGGAGAGAACATGCTCGACATCCAGTACTGGTTGACGACGAAGATGGCGAGGCCGACGCCGGTGAAAAATCGGCAAACTTTCAGCGTCGTGGCGCCTGTCATCGCGGCAGACAGGAAAATGGAAATGCCGGACACGGCGAGCGACAAGACTTGGCCGACCTTGGGTCCATACTGGTCGCAGATGAAACCGATTGGGAAGCGGAAAATTGCAGTCGACGAGACCGCGAGGATGCCGGCGTCGGCGATGTCGGCCTTGTTAAGAACCCAGTTCGGGCACTTGAGGCCCCGGTGCCATTCGACCATCTCCATCGTGCCGTTGGCGTTCTTGACGCTGACGAACTTGTTCACGCAACCCATCTCCTCGCGAATGGTTTGCATGAAGGCGGCATACGAGAAGGTCGAGATGAAGCAGACGAAGAATGACGTCCATGATAGATGGAAAGCGGTGTAATGCGGGTGGCTGAAATTCAGGATGTTGAAGGTCCGAGACTTGTGCTCAGAGTCGACGGGGATTTTAAAGCGCGGCTCCGTGGCAGAATCCTTTTGTCCATCGTTTGAATTCTTCATGTCGGCCTCGGAGGTCGACATGGAGAAAAAAGCAAGTGAGAATGTTCAATTGCCCTTCCCTCGTGCGATTTCTTCCCGACTGTTGCCCATCCAAGTCAGGATCCAGTCAGGATCCAGTCAGGATCCAGTCAGGATCCAGTGTCCAAAAACCAAATGTCCTCAGGCCCGGTTCATGAGTTGAGTTCAGTTGAGTTGAGTTGATTCCCGCGCCGGTGAACCGACAGGGTGAACCGACAGGCCCGGTTCATACGAACTTTTATTTAAAAAAGGTTGGGCTCAAATCGCCGTGGACGGAGGCATACGGCGCGTTCCGCTAACAGTACGAAGGCGTAAGATAGTGGACGGCAAAATCTTACAGTCGAGATTCTCCCGCCAACTTTATTTTATGTTGCCGAGTAGCCCTGCAGTACTGTACTCACAGTAGGTCGGTAATCTTTAACCGTGCTGACTGATATTTGCAGATATTTGCGGACAGTACCAACTAACCGCTACAAATAGCGGACAGTTGGTACCTTACGGCTGGTGCCATGCTGGTACCGCGAAATTTGTGGCGCGGAAAAAATTCGGCGCGCCGCGTCCCCTTAATTAAAGTATAACATGCCTCCGTGAGGAGATTACAGTAGCATTCCTTGATGGATGGTGGAGTGGAGGGAGCCGCGTACACCCCCCCTCCCACGTTTAAGATTCTCAGGTTTAAGATCATGAGCCCCTGGATTTGACCTCTACTAGTAGTATAATTGTAGTAGAATGTAGTAGAACTTAGTAGAATCGAATCACAGTATTAAGATTATTTAAGGGGACGTGGCGCGCCGAATATTTTCCGCGCCAAAAAATTCGCGGTACCAGCCGTACCGTGAAAAGTGGGTACATCATGGCACTTGGGGGCAGCAATACTTACATGTGCGCTCACTTCGTATAAAGGCTTATCATGGTACTGGGCACGTATGTGGAAAGGTTATAAGAACCTAAAACCGGACAGAATTGCTCACCCTACCACGCGGGAAGAGGTGGCACGCCAACCATTATATTTCAATGATTTGCTGCGCGATAGTGAGCATAATGTGTTTGGTGTTTTAAGCGGCCGCAACCCATATGAGGGCTTTTTGACGGCCAACCCGCCGGTTACGCGAATCATCGATTTATACGCGGCTGACGGTGACCGATATCGCCTCCTAACATACACGGAAATCAGTGCGTGGATCGCAAACATGCCCAGCCGACCAGCTTGGGACAACCTTCTACAAGCAATTCCCGCAGGATGGCATACCCTCATGACAACCCCACGCAAACCCCTACAAGTCGGGGAATGGGTGAGCTATTACCCGGATCGCGACACGCCCATACATAAGGGCTGCATCGTTGCCGGCGGTCGCGTCGACGGGCGTTACCATACAATTGCTCCAGGAGACACCCGACGGTCAAGGACTTCTCGGCAAATTGATTACATCGTACGCCTACATTCCAGCATTTCAATGTCACCGCATTCGAGTGGTCCCGTGGTCACTGTCACAGGCGTGCATGTTACCCTTGGACCCCACCACAGTGATACGCGACACCACATGGCTACATGTTGGCAAAGGGCGACTGGACACGCTTGCTCTAGACCCGCTAGAATTTGGGTGGGTCCTCACATCTGGCGGCACCCCCATGACGAAGTGCCTTTTCGAGTACACGGCAGACTGGGGATACCGGCTACTTCTACATAAAAATCATAGGATGCACCCGGGTCGCCTCCGCTGGCACCCCGAGTGGCCGGGCTACACCTGGATCAAGAACATTACCTTGGCAGTTGATCACCCATTGGTTGACAAACGGGCCACCGACGTCCAGCACCTCATGCTTATGCATCGGGCCATCGGGGTCAATTCCCAATTGCACCACCGGTACTCCCACGCGGCGGCGTGCTTATGCAACTTTCCAGATGAAACAATTGAGCACAGATTTCTGGACCGCCAACTCGCCGGGGTTTGGCAATGGCTGCTGGGTATATGGGCCAAGTGGATGGCTATTACAGCTCCCCCCACCACCGTCACACTATCTACGGTTATTTTCGGCATCACGGGATTACGGGACGCGAGCCTCACAGCCAACCAGATGGCATGGATATGGCTACGCACGACGATGCTTCACACCATATGGCAAGTTCGCAACGAGACCGTATTCACGTTACGTGCCGCGTACACGAGAGGTGCCGTGGTCCGCCGGTTTATCTCCTCTTGGAACCTGGCTATGCGTCGTTACTGGCTCCTGGCGACGGAACAACACAAAGTATGGGACCCGGGCCCTAACAATGACACCCCCAGCCCCCTGGAAGTCTTCCATGCACTCATGGGCATGAACCAGGTCTTTACACGTATGCCGGATGACGATATATCTACAGTACAATGGCTACCTTGGTCGCAGGGCGCGCCTTATTAATGCGGGCACCCCAATTTAGGCAAAACTAGGCATTTCAGGCTATTTTTGGCATACCTGGGTCACCTTAACTGTTATATGGAAATAAACTAACACCCATTTCACCGGAAAAAAGTGGGTGCACGGTGCGCGCACCCCTTGCGGAAGTGGCCATGGCGACTGCGTTTAGGCGAAACGAGCAATGTAGGGCTAGAGAAATGCAAAAAAATTGTTCGAATGTTGAAGACGATGATTTAATGATGTTGGACTGTGGCGGCAAGTAGCTGGTTTACAATATCGCTGCTTTCTTTTACTGCCATCGGCATGGGGGCTAAACTGCATTTTTTGGTCGCGCGGAATAAAATAGAATTCGTGATAGCGGCAGTAAATTCGCAGTTTTGGGGGGCTTTTTGACCGTGAAGGATGCATTAATATCGGTAGCATTGAATTCCAAACCGAACTGGTGCTTTTTGCTACATTTTCGGCCATTCTCGGTAAGTAATTCTTCAGGCCTGCGCAGTGCATGTCGGAACCTTCCATGGAAGAACGGCCGTTGTTGCGCGCCTGAGCGAGGGATCTGCGAGGGCAATGTATAGATTTGTCGCGAATGTTATGTGCTATCAGTTCTTTCTTCTATGAGCTCATCGTTCGAAGGTTTTTGCATTCTTTTTGGGCAGTTTCCGCCAGCTAGCTCGCCGTTGCTTGCCGAATACCTGGCAGCTTTAGATTGTTTTCGTTGATGTCGTGGTCAGGGCCGCTTCAGTCGAAGCCTATAGCTTCTCGGGAAGGTTGAAGGTATTTCATAAAACGTGTTCTGGCAAGGATGGTGTGCGTATGGACGCTTCTTGTTGTGTGAGAGTGACGCACCCTCTCTTCGCAGTGGCATCACAGCGCTCATGCGCTGGAGGGCCGCCAATGGTTTCTTTCCATTTTATCGTGCAGGGGAGGAAGTGTTTTATTGACGATCATGTTGGAGATATTGCATTTGTGTGACTGCATGTAGATAGCTGCCACCATTGGTTTATTTGAGCTTTCCCTTGATATGATGATGTGAAAAGACTGCGATGTGCTGAGCCAACCAATATGGTTGACATGGTTGACTGCATGCAAGCTTTGTATGCCATGATCTCCTCGGTTCCTTGCCCTCCATAGTTCCAGTTTGTTGCCCATCTCAGGTAGGGCAGTGAAGGACTTGTTGCTGTGTTGATTAGCTTGGTTGGCATAAACCTTACACTCTAACCTGGGAGAAACATAGATAATGCTGGTTAGGCATTTTAGTGCCATCATCATTATTGCTATTCACATGCTTATATATCTGGCCATGCTCGAGGGAGGGTGAAGGTGTATGAGGTGTGTGGCCACCCCTTTGTACTTCATAACATATTCAGCATGTATTTGATGCATGTTGGATGGCATGTAAAGTGTAATTGTGTTTACTTAATTGGTTACTGAGTGGTCCTTAGCGCCTGTCAGGTGGTCGTCTAAGGAACCCATCAGTGCGTGTCACAGTGACCCCAAACCTTGAGCATGTGTCGTCATCAGTGTGCTAGAGTTATTTATATGTGCTTTTGGTCATAGATTTGCTGAGGTTCATATTCATCATCCTGAACGACTCGAACACGCGGACAAGATAACGGCAGGCTCGAGCTACCATGGTCCGGATTCTCCCGATTTCTGGCCTGCGCTGGTTGTCTCCTTGATAGATTTGCTGAGTTCTAATCATGAAGTTTACAAGGTAACCTTGGGTTGACTATTGTGTATGCTCTCTTGGCATGTATGCCTGACGATCATGTTGCTATGCTTGGGCTGGCAAGGTTGGCCATGCCGATGAGGGCAGGTGAGGGCAGATGAGGTGCCTAGCTGTTTGTTTATGTTTTGTGATCGAGTAGGGCATGCTTTCAGGCTTTTTGGATGGAAAACATCATGCCTAACTGGCCTTGTACAAAGAAAAACCTCCTTTAGCTTATGTTCAGGTTTTAGCACGTTTAACTTTATAACTTGAGCTAGACTTTTCGGAATGACCTGGGACTTGGAAGACAGTTGTCCCCCTGTTAGACGGATTTTCGCTGCAGAAAAAAATATTTTTTTGACGTGTTTATAAAAGTTATTCCCAATGTCCAGTAAAAAAAGGGTCGTTTTGCGGGGAAATTAATAACTGTTCGAGGTTTTGCCCTTTCCATGATGTAAATAGCTCAGCAAGCTACAAACTCAGGCAACTAAAAACGCTGCAGACAGTTTTGCAAATAAATGTGTGCATTGGCTGGGGCGTACCTAGCCCGAATTAGTGTCTTTTGCTATTCATAGCGCATTATTGGCCAGCGTATTAAATTAAATTAAATTATAATTATAACATGACTCCGTTGGGAGATCATGTAGCACACATTCCCGTGGATGGATGGAGGGGGGGGGGCAAAGCCGCGAAACCGAACTAATCTAACTCTAAGCTAATCTAATCTAGAAAACCCTACTTATTCTACTCAGCAAAGCGCCCCTTCCGCTTGGGGGGGGGGGGCTTGCCCACAGGGGCGGGCGTATGAGCCTGGACAATGGTTTTCCACCTCCTCTTGTCCTGCATAGCAGTCCAAGCAAGAGAGAGGGAGTGAATGCGATTTTCAAACTGCGCTGGGACCACTACGTCAGCCATCAACTGCTGTATTGGCGTATATATGGGGGTAGTACCCCCAACAAGTGCATGGACAACTCACTAGAGATGTTATTTAGTGCCCACAATCATAACTTAGCATTGTGCAAATGAATTTCAAGTGATATTAGCATAGGTCAATTTTTAAGGGTTTTGGGGTGCCACCTCCCCTTAAGATCACGAGCCCTGGATTGGTCGGACCCCAATCTTAAACGTGGGGGGAGGGGGGGGGTGTAATCGAACTAACTACGAATACATAAATACATAAACGAACTGACTACTATACGAACTAACTAACCTAACGCTAATCTATCTAGTCTAGAAAAATCCTAACTACACTACTCATCAAAACGCCTCCTCCTCTTGGGGGGACGGAGGTGGCTTGCCCACAGGGTCTGGCGCGTGTGAGCCTTGACAATCTTCTGCCACCGCGTCTTGTCGCCTACCGTGCCGAAGCCTCCCCCCTTAGTGGCCCCGTGCGCGGTCTAAATGCATATCCACTGCAATTACCATGCGGGCAAAGACCAATTATAAATTCAGGGAACCAAATAACATGGCTCTATGCCTCCCTAGCGTGTGACCAAGTATGGCATTCATAGCGATTCGGGCCGCGGTGCCCACACCCCTGTAACTAGGACCTAGATAGCTTATACCATCCATTCCATCCCATGTTCCCCTCCCACTGAGGACTTATGCTCACGTGACGCAGTCACGTGTCTATTAATTAATTAATTAATTAATGCCTCCCTAGCATAGTCAAACAACTAGATCAGCCAAGCTCAGTAGGCCTCCCTTTTCACGGAAGATGATGTGTGGGCTCTGCCCCACTGGCAGCCACCCATTGCCCAAGAGCAGTTCCTACCGACCTTTATGACATAACGCTTAACAAGATTTTGTTATTCACAAATAAAATTGAGAATACATTTTAGCCAAAACCAATGTTCATCAACAAGAAAGACTGGCTAATTCCAGCCCCTGGCCTGCCTAGCTTCGACTCAGCAAGCAAGTCCGGCATGTCCAATACCATGAACATCCGCTACCCGCTCTCCTTACGGAAGTTGGCCTTGTCCGGACGTATGCCAACACCCAGCCAACCGCTCTCACCCTAAGCTACCGACAGCGCCCAGGCAAATCTACCATACTGGTAGTCCCTGCGACGACTGTCCTCGAGACAAATCCAAAAAGGCTTAACTTGTATGCCTATCTCGCCTCGACCCATGAAAACAATCTCGCAACCATCACGGAGGTCGCGGCCGGGTTGTTCTACTAGTTAATTAATTAATTAATTAATTAAACTCGTGCTCCCGTTGGGGAGTCACGGAGCACCGAAGTGCTTTTAATCCCTGTGTGTGCACTACAGGAGAAACCTGGCAGAGACCCCCAGTCTCCTTCATGCCAAAGGCATGCCACAGCTGCAATCGGGCGCGGCTAGCTAAAAGGACAGGCTAACGATCCGGCAAACTGTGGGTGCAATAAGACCCATGTGAGCATATCATAGCAAGGAGCGTGGGCAGGTAATCTGAACATAGCCAGGGCGTAGCATGGCTGTACTAGGACTAGGCTGAGGCTATGGCTGGGTGTGTAATGTGCGTTGGCGGCACGTGACTAGGTGTGTTGGCACAGCTAGGCAACATTCTAGGCATGGCTGCCTTAGCGGCAGTGACGCCAATGGTTACAAGCTAGGGCTATTGCTATTCTAGCCCGCTGGGGGCGTCCACATCTTGTGGTTGATCATCAGGTCCCCGCCCCTCCAGTACACCTTGGGCTTCTGGGGGTCCTGCTTATGGCGGAGGTATTCCGGCCACAGGTCGCGTCGCTGCTGTTGCTGAGCGGGGGTGAGGTCGTCATCCAGCGTCCAGGTGAGGTCGTGCAACCGCTTGCGACGAGAGAGGAACCGCTGCTTATCCTCAGGGGAGGGGAAGGTGAGTAGGACTGGTGGGGGAGCCGCCTTGTCCCGTGAGTGGGGAAGGCGGTGGCACCCACGCAGTTCTACCTCACCTACCAGGCCCATGAGGGTAAGAAGCTGGTTCTTGACACTAGGAACTCAGATTCTGAGAATTTTCTCAAAACCCTCAATTTTCTCACCCTTTGTGAGAACTTTTTGAGAAAATTGAGAAAAATCTCAATTTTTTTCCGCAAACGCTAGGCAAAAAATCTCACCAGGGTGAGATTTTGGTGAGAAAAAGGGGGTTTTGGTGAGATTGGGGTGAGAAAAAACCCTAAAGTGAGAAAAAAGGTGAGAATGGGTGAGAAAAAGTGAGAAAAAGTGAGAAAATTGAGAAAATTGAGAAGTTTCTCACCAACACGAGAAAAATCACTAACACGAGAAAAATCACAAGCCAACGTGGTGAGAAATTTCTCACCAAGAGTGTAACACGAGAAAAATCATGAGCTTTATTTCATTAAGTCCTTAACGTGAAAAAAAACTCAACACCACTTTGATATGCATTATAGGGTGCACAAAGGTGCAATATAGGGTTGTTATACAATATAAAACAGCACATCATTCCATAAACAATGCTGTCATGCCCAAATTAAATCAAAAGTCATCTTCTTCAGAACTGCTGTCCGAGGGGTTGCTTGCATCAACATCATCTTCTGATGACATAGTGTCATCCCCACTAGTGTCGCAATAGTTCACAGCTTTACGTTGCCTTCCACTGGCCCTCTTTGCCATAGGGACCTCCTCAATTACAACGGTGGGCTGGCTAGGTCCAGCATCTGTGGGAGCACCACGCTTGCGGCTGCGCCCTCGAGCAGGTGCCTTGCCAGCGCGGCGCACCACGTCGCCATCACCTACGTCTGCCGCTGCCACCTTCTTCTTCTTCTTGGACCCCTTCTTCTTGCCTTTCTTCTTGCCACTAGGCGGTGGCATCGGCTCACCCTCCTCAATCACTTCAAACTGCGGCATGGTGGGGAAATCTGCTGCCACGCTGTGATACACATGGTTACTGAGGGCAGATTGCGCCTGGTGTGCCATGCTCCATGGCAGTTTGGCAGGGATTACCACCATTTCGGGAGCATAGCATTCATCGACGACATACCCAACTGAGCTCACTGCACCTGGCAACACAAGGCGCGACGACCTGGGGGCCTGTGCGCTGCTGATGACCACCAACCTCTCGTGGGGCAGGTGAGCGACATGAAGGCGATCAAAAAGCTCCACCTTCAACAACAGCTGCCATTCCCAGCCCCCTCGTGGGTACTCTAACCTGACCTTCAGAATGTGTGTGATGAAACCAAAGTCTACACCGCCCGGGCCATGCACCGCAACTCCCGCATTCTTGTGCCGCTTTCCCTGGGATTGGTCCGCAGCCTCTGTGCGGTAGTTGAACCCGTGTATCCTGACTTAATTGTGGAAAGAATCCGCGTAGCGCTTCACGCCCCCACACGCCGCTACAATGCCTTGCGGCACAAGCGGCGTCAGGTTTAATGATGCCCATGCAATCACGTTGAACGTTGTGTCAGCACAGCGATCTCGCCTGCATTCAAACAAACGCACACCGATAACCCAGCAAAGAGTATTATTATTAAGTATTGGTTATTAAAAAAAAAAAAACAGATACAACACAGGACGCTTTTACTGGCGGCAAGATCATGGCACCCGGATGGGTAAAACCAAACAAACTAGATATTAATTACTAGGGCTGGCTTTGTGACAGTAAAACATGATTGCATGGCTAATCCCAAGGCGCCTTTCAATAGGACTGAATTAAAATAACCAAAGCAGACGGCGTAAGTAGCATTTGCAAAAAACAAGGCTCACCAGTAGGCCTCGTCGCCATTCGCAGGGTCGCTGTAATCAGCCTTGGGAAGGGCACCTTCTACCAGCAAATCCCTTGCCGCCGTCATCTCGTCCTCAGAAAACCGGTACCCGTCTTTCACCGAGCGCTTGCCCAGCTCGATGGTGCGCGACGGATCATTGGTGAGAAGGTCCCACACATAGTGCTTGGTCTTTACCTGCATTGGAAAAAAACATGATAAGCACACCAAGCAAAAATACAGAAGGCATTCAATTTAAAGAGCACTTTCCTTGAAAATGAGAGTGAGTAGAAACATCAAAGTTTTACACAAGGAGAGTTTCCATGCTGAATGAAATGAGCCATCATTGCTTCATGTAAATGCAGAATTACAAACTCAAGGTGCTATACATCATGTACACACACAAGAAAGAAGTAAAGACCTTCAAATAAGAAACAACTTACTCCGGTGGCTCGATGCTGGAAGTAGGATAGCAGCGTCAGCACCTCGAAGTTGACGAAGGACTGGCCCATGGAGTGCTCAACATTGAGTGCAGACATGTGGCCAGAAACCGCTGACAGTGTTCATGCATCTCTCACCCCACGCCATGGACCTACCGTCAGGGAGACCGACATTTGAAATCTGCCCCGCCAAATGTGTCGCTGCGTGAACCGACCTGGACATTTCGGATGCGGGCAGAACACGCTCAAGTGCAACAATTGACCTCAACATAGCCCTACCTACCTCGTCCAGTTCGTACTGAGTGAAGACCCTACCGCTAAAGATTGAGTCCCATGCTGCAGACGTTTCCAAAAAGGCAGCTCTTGCGTCTGCGTGCAGGCGGCCTCTAAGCAAAACTGGTAAGCGCTTCGAAAACAATTCTAGCTTGTCATGAGTCTTGGCCTTTCTTTCTGGCTTAATTGCCATTGGCCAGCAGCCCCACAATATCACCCGGGAAGCAGTCGGGCAGGCTGTCCTTCATTCGGCGCTCCAGGGCTGCGTGGGAGACAAAAAAAAAAAAACAGTCAAACCCCACAAGTGTAAGTCGGTGGCAAGTCTTGATGCAACATGGAGAGTGACAAGTCGAACGTTTACTGTACTGCAATATGCACTGTTCACACAATTGCAATGAAAATGTGAGAAGAATGCCATCACCATCCACCGACAGTGGCCATGTGTTCAAGGGTGGCCACTCTGATGAGCCCCACTGAAAACAAGGGAGGTCCTGCACTGAATATGAGTAGGGTGGCAGGCACTTCAGAACTCACTTGAGCACTTCTCAAAGGAAACAAGTCTGACCGGGGCTGCTTTCAAAACACGTGCGAAAGGAAAACTGAACCACAACCAGAGAAAGAAACATTGCTAAACTAAATAATTGCACTTGAATCAAATACCTAGAAAACAGTTGGGAGAAAAAAGCAAACACTCACCAATAACTTCAGCCTTCTCTTGCGAGGTGAGCTGGCAGGGTGGATGCAACCCCCGCCTCCTGGTTGTTGTCTTGATTGTGCCATCCATGGCAGTGGTGGTTGTCACGGTCTTCTCCATGTGCAGCTCCGGGTTCAGGTTCATCTCCTTCAGCCGATCCCGAATGGCGTAGGTCAGACCTTCCCCTGGCAGCAGATTTAAGGAAAACAAAGCCATACAAGCGCAAATGCATACCAATGTTAGTAATACTTAACCCTTAGTTAGTCGGGAAACCACCCGACCTGTCGGGTGGTTTGACAAACGGTCAAATTTCGCGCCGCGCCGTGAGCGCCGCGCCACTTGTGACGGAGGACAGTTGTCCGGTGGGTCCGGGGACACTTAGGGACGAGGGTGATGCATAGGTTTGGGGGTAATATTCGCCATAGCCTGGTAATTACAACGTGCATTGAGCAGGTATCACGTGACTTTGGCGGGAAATTTTCACTCGCGCGCGCGCGTAACTAGATATGGCTGCCAGCATGCCGTTCTCATGGAAATTTTGCGTGTCGAGGCTAGAAACGGTTCAGAATTTTGCTCAGAATGACTTTGCGTGATTTTCGTAGGTCAGGCATGGCCAAACTTGTAGGATTGGGAAAATTCAGGTAGGAAAATACCGCCTTCTGGGTCGTCAGTGCCAGATGAGTAATCGCTTATCATATTTCCATTTTGGGTGGTCCCACGCGGAATGGGGTAGATTTTTGCAAGAAAAAAACGCTAATTTCAATCGTCCGAAAACCGGACATTGCGCCGAAATTCTTGCCGAAAATTTGGCAGCCGAGCGAATTTTTCGCCCGACGGACTTTGCGCCGAAATTTTGTGTCTGCCGTGCTTCGAACTCAACCGACTCCTGCTGTTGCGTGCACTTTGTCCGATGCCTGCAGGCCACGCACGAATTTTGCGACCGAAATATGACGACTAGACAAGTTTATCGACGACCTACATCGATCTATTGCCACTTTTGAAGTCCTTGGCTTGCTAGCAGCTATTGATTATCAATGCCGGGAACAAAATTGCCGAAAGTTTTTATTGAATCAGTACATATATGTGCACATGTCCGTAATTTTATCATTCGCAATTTTGACATTGTCGGAGTATTTGACAACTTAGGCATTGCGCCTAGAAAAAGGTGCCCCATCCGTCGATGTCAAAATCGCCGAAGGAGTACACTCCCTGGTACTGGTCTCCCCTGTAGTTGGGAGGCTCGCCTGTATACATTTTGGTGTTCCACTTGGCCCCGCCGTTCTCCGCAGCAGCCAGGAACTCCTGCTGGGCCTCGGCCCTCAGGCGCATCATTGATACATTGGGAGAGCCCGGAATTTCCGTGCTCTCCACCACCACTCTCGCCTGATTGTCAGGCACGCATTGGTAAGCAGGGTTCAAATCTGAATCGGGTGGCACCAGATCGATCATGCCATTGCCGAACGCAATGACACCTGCACCCCACTGTGCAGAAGGTCCGAGCAACTCTACATCAATTCTGATGTTTGCAGCGTGCTCATTTTTGTCGACCATCACATAGGTATGCTGAGAACCGAAAATATTGCTCTGCTCCATTTGTGACAGTGTTAAATTTCGGCAAGGTTGGCTGCTTGCAATCGACAGGAAATTGGTGACCCCGACAGCCAGACGCGCAAGGGTTATAACTGCAGGTAGAACCCAAAATTTGTCGATAAGGAGTAATGGAAGGGCACGACCACCAGTCACTAGTATTCGCTTCACCGGACACCTTTTTCAGCTTCCGGATAAAATTCAGCAAGAGCAGCGGCGATTAGATACTAAATATTGCGTTATTGGTTCGTACCGTACCCAGACAAAAATTGTACTAGTGACGCAATTGTACTAGGCGGAATGACAACTGCGCCCGGCAAATAAGTATTTATTGCTCCAACCCCACACCTAACTTGTTCCGGAGCTGTTCGAAGCGAAGAGCAATGGAGGGATCGGACCCGAGCCAGATTTGAGTGCGGAACATGATGGCTGGCCTACCTCACTCCGAACATTAAGGTGGACCCGGGTTCGAATCCTGTCAGTGCTATTCGCTTCGAACAGTTCCGGAACGATTTTTTTTGTGGGGGTGGAGCAATAAATTCTCGACATGCAGAAACAAATGTCGAATAGATTGTGCAAAAAAATATCGAAATCCTTATCATTATTTAAATATACAGCATAAAATTATGTTGCAGTAAAAAATAACTGTTAATTGAAGGCCGCAAAAAATTATCAACTACCCTTAAACTTGACCTCAGAAAGATCTCGAAAAATATATACAATATATGCGGCCACCTTTTTACACCCTACTGAAGCCCCACTCTAAAGATATAATACGAGCCGAAACTAGGGCGTCGTCTACCCGCAGCGAGACCCCAATTTCTTGTTTAAGTCGGTGCCGGCCCCTCCGGGGCTTCATCCTTGATCACCAGCGCAGTAAGCCACTTGTCGAGCTCCTTGCTCATCCTGATGTCGGCACACATTCCGTCGCTGCGCACGCGTGCTTCTAGCCGGAGAGCCGGAGCGACGCAGAGATAGCAATTCACAAGCTCGGGCTGGCGTGACGGTGGCCAATCCTCAACGTTGAGCGTGAAATGCAGGGGGTCATGCTTATCCCGCTTCCAAATCCGAACGGGAAGAATGCCGTTCCCGGCGAGGAACAGCTCCTTCTCCCGTCCGTTCCGGCCCTCGACCCACCTCTCGAAGTTCTCGTCTAACACGATCGGCCCGGCTTCGCTTACAACCTCAGCCAACCAGAACGGGTGGATGGGATCGTGATCCGTGTCCTTGTCCGATGGAACTGCCACATAGTCGTGGAGTCTCATCTGCCGGCCCATCGCCTCCCGCTTGTCCTTCAGCTGCTCCCCCCGCGTCACCATGCGAACCGGAGGGTTGGGCTGGCTCGGTGGCAGCAAACGGACAGTTTTCATCGAGCTTCCTGCATCATTGAACTCGATGATAAACGACCACTCGCTTAGACATCCCTCAAACCGCCCAGCCAAACAGGGCGGACAGTAGCAGGAATAGCGCCTAATCATCAAAAGGCCAGGGTCGGACTTGTCCAGTCGCCACCAATGCGCCTTCTTGATGCCAGGCACCTCCTCCACCTCCGCGCGTCGGCCGGACTCGACGTCCTGTCATCAAATAGTTAGGGCAAAAAGAATACCGTTCAAGTTAGCAAAATTGACCAAAAATCAATAAAACAGGGTATAGCTGCAGAGAGACCCCTTACAAAAAAAAAATAACGACAAGACATCAAGTGATCAAAATTCGACACAGGGTATAGCTGCAGAGAGACCCCATTCGAATCATAATAACAACGTACGACAAGATATTAAGTGATCGAAATTCGACACAGGGTATAGCTGCAGAGAGACCCCATTCGAATCATAATAACAACGTACGACAAGATATCAAGTGATCGAAATTCGACACAGGGTATAGCTGCAGAGAGACCCCTTCATACCGATAGAACAAGCGAAATTTCATACCTAAAAGAAAAGCAACCCATTGACAGTATATAGGGTCTCTCTGCAGAGATACCTTTATTGGGTTTGAATTTTTATAGAACAGCGGCAGTTGACGTCTTAAAACCTGAAATAACACACAATTCCGTACCGGGGGTAAAAGGAAGAAGTGGCGAGTGACGTTCTCGGCCCGCGCGCGGGCCGACTCCCTGCTCGATGTCTTGCCGCCCTGCCAGTTCTGGTTCAAGTAGGCGACTAGCTGGTGGGTCTCAAGTATGTGCTGGTTTTCGGGAATCCTCTGCATTTCCCTCAAGACGCACTTGCACTTCGCTCCTTGACCATCCACCTCCCCCTTCCCATGCTGCTCCCCCATGTAGTGGAACTCAAAGGCCTGCAGGTCGGGATCCCCCATGAGCAGACCGTTAATCTGGTTAATCACGTACCTGGACTTAAACTGCACCGCGCAGTTGTCCGAGCACATGTACAGGTTTCGCACCTCTACCCCTACTTCTACCCGCAGGGTTTCCAGAATCTTGCGAAGAGCGTATACGAGTGCGCGCTCGCCCCGCTTGATACTGGAATCCCCCAGGAAAAAGAAGACGCGCTTTTCCAGCTCGCCGTTGAGCCGATAACGCACGATCATGGGCATCAGGATGTGGCTGCGCTTGTGGAAGTACTGCGACTGCAGTTGGACGTAGCTGCTGTTCTCGTAGTTCTCGGCCCAGTCGCCGTGCACGAGCACGTCCCCCTCTCTCAGATTCTTCTCCCGATCCTTGATTGTATCCGCCTGCGACCAGGCCGTAAAGCAGTGCACGGTGAACTTGTCCCACATCTTAAGAATCTCGTCCCGCAGCTCAGCTGGGGTGGACCTCATTTGGACTTGCTCGGGCCGCTTCACCTTCTTCGCCGCCCTGCCATCGGTCTCGCCCTGTTTCGCAAAGGTCCGCAGACAGTTTCGATTTGCAATAAAATCGCATTTCGATAAGATAACTGCAACTCACAAAGGGTCTCGCTGCAGCTATAGGTCACAAAAAAAAAAGTCAACAACATATTAACGGAGAAATAAAATCGAAACCAACTCACATTCACCCGTCGGGTCACAGTCTGCTCCACCATCTCGAACTTGAACCAATTCAGAATCTCCGTGGAATTCTTGTCCCGATCACACTGCACCCAGTTATTATGGATGCCGCATGATTCCTCAGGACAGAACCCCTCCACACACGCCATCTTCAGTATGCGGTGAACCCTCTCCGTCCTCGGCACCCCATCTTCGTCCTCCACCAGCCTCTCAGAAATGTCGAGGTCTTCCAGGTCCCGTCCCCGCCATTCATCTTCCCCCTCCCCCTCTTCCATCCCCCCGCCCATTCCGCCCCCTTCACGCAGCCCGTTATCCCTGCCGTCAGTCTCGGCGGACACCGGGCAGTGAAAGTGCTTGATCCAGTCCGTCGAGTGAATGGCTTTCCACATTCCGCAAGTACCGTCCGGCTCTCTGTACTTGGAGCATCCCGCACACTCCGCGCCACACTTGCAGTTCTTGCCGTGGTTCGCATTGGAGTGCTTGGTCCACGCCCCCATGGCCGACTGCATGGTGACGTGCTTCTCACACGCGCACAGGTTCCTCTCCTTCCACTTGCCCTTGATGCAATCGGGCGCGTATTTGCAGAAGGTCGTGTAGCCCACGTGAATGCCCACGTCCTTATCATACTGGTTACTCCTTTTGTTCCAGTACGCATGCTTTTCGAGAAAGTGATTGTACATGTCCTCCTTGGAGGTCATGTAATAGCGCGCTCCCTCAACGGCGACGAGCACCCCGTGATTGCCACGACCCTCCCTGCTGTAAGTGCGCTTGACATCCTTCATCTGGGAGGAGGCGCGCGACTCATCATCGTGCATCCACGCGTCCACTATCGCGTCAATCACGAATTGCGGCAAAGGGCGCCCCTTGCGAGCCTGCGCGTGTCTGAGGTAGTCCAACTTCTGCTGCCTTCGTATCGCGCGAATTCCGCGAATCTTCTTGGCGTCCATCCCCGTCAGGTTCTCCAACTCCGCGGCCGAAAACTCCTTCTCCAAGTCGTCACCACAGTAAAGCGTGGACATCAGCACCATCCTGACGTCTCTGTCTGCGTCGCTTTTGGTCAGACCATCAAAAAAGCCGTTAATCCGAGCCACCCAGAACCTGTTCAGTTCTGCCATCCGCTCCTGATTGTAAAGCTTTTTCGCCTCCTCATGATACTTCCCGTGACCTAGTTCAGCGGCCCTAGAGTTAAAGCCAGCAATCATCTGGTCGAAAGCCGGCCCCCGCCCCTCGGGTTTTGTCATCGCCTGAGCCGCTTCAAACGCCTGGTCAGCGAAATATTCCCCAATAACCCTCTTTGATTTCGAGTATTCTCCCGGCCGCTTGACTTCCTTGGCTTCAGGCTGCGCTGGATTCTGGTTCTCATCTCCGAAAACCCTTTTTGCGCCAGTTGACTGCTTCGTCCCGGTGTTCAACTTAATTGCACTGAATCCTGGACGACCGGACGCAAGGGCGAAAACTCCCACCCGTTCGCGTGCTGCATGCCATGACGACCGGCACAACGAAATCCATGCAAATCGAGTATCGTTGGGAAAAGCGACAATTACAGACAAAGTTCGAAAGTGTATCATTTTTTACCACGATTGGGGTCTAGCTGCAGCTAGACCCTTAGAGGGGCTTTTTCCGTTAGACGAAAAGATTACCTGATGTGGTGAACTTAGCATACCCCGACCAAGATTGGGGTCTCGCTGCAGCTAGACCCTTCATTGCGGCGTGCGATTGTTAAATCACAGACTTCTGATTCATTAATTTTATAGCAACCATAAAGAGGGTCTAGCTGCAGCGAGACCCTTGAATTTAAGCTATTGCTTGTGGTTATAAATGGTCTAGCTGCAGAGAGACCCCAATAAGGACGAAAAGATTTCAGGTTTTCCTCACCTTCGCGGCTCATTCTCTTATTAGTTCTCCCAGAACACTCAGATACCTGCATGGCGAGAATAACAAAAATAACACAGTAGCATTGATAAAATTGTTTATCAGAAAATATATATACTAATTACAGTATATTTTGCAAAAGATTTTATAATATATTGTGAATAGCATGGTTAAATTCCACATACTTTAATAATATGGTATGTTAAAGTATATAGAATCATTATTTAGTAAATCATTTACAAGAAAAAGTGGTATAGACTATTATTATTATATAGTTCGGCAATCTATGATAGTAAGACGTACCGGATGTCAGGTTTATCAGCGGGCTCCAGGGCTATAGCGTCTCGCTGCAGCGTGATTGTTTGGTGCTATGACTGATTTCAGTAGATGTGCAGAAAAAAATTTATTTCCATGACCACACCAGGAATCGAACCCAGAACCTCATTGTACATTGACGCATGGTAACGATGTCAGCCAAACATCCGAATGTTCCCAGGTAAATGGGCTGGAGGTCGTCTCTTTTTATACCTGCGGCCACAAGCACGGGTGACGGCATATTGGATGTCGTCCAATCCGCTAGCTTGGTTCCAAAAGATGGGATCGAGCTTTTGCACCAGCGCCGCGCTTCCAGTTTTCAGTTCCGTGGGGAGGAACGAGGATGCCACGTTTCCAATTTTTTCAATACCGTTCAGCCCTGTGACGCCGCGTCCGTTTTGCGAATTGCGACCGTCCCATCGCCCATCGAAAAAGAAGCGCAGCCGCAGAGAGACCCCATAGCTGATACGAGCTGCCATATCGTTTCGACGTTTGCATGCTACCTGCTGGATTATAAAATCCTACGTTGATACCTGCCTGGTGCCGGAAGTTTACAAGGAAATCGGTCTGCTTTCGCCGCACAACGAAAAAAAGGTGAGCTTTTGCCGCATCCTGGATGGTAGGCTGACTAAAATTGTTCTATCAAAAACGGCAACTAAACAGCGCATGCACGCCGACGACACAGTTAGCCAGCTGGGCGAAGACATGTCCTTGCTGCCATCGCAAGAAACTCTATGTTGCAGCAAGAGTGATAAAAATGTCTGGCTTCCTTCTTTTCGTTGCTAGCTAAACCCTGCAGACATCTCGGTAGAGTCAGCTAAGCCGATCCTAATCCACATCTGGCATCCATCCCTTTAGTCTAGTTGCCATGGAGCGTTTCTTGGTCTCGCACATGTCGATCATGGTGGTGCTAGGCTTTCACTTGGGTCACCCTTTCCATGTTTGCTATGCCTTTGGTCTGGTTAGGTTATAGGTGTAGATGTGCACATACTGCATTTGCTGCGTTTCTAATCGGTGCTCCTGTTTGATGCTTTTTTTCCCCTTCATATCGTTTCGACGTTTGCATGCTACCTGCCGGATTATAACATCGGACGTTGCTACCTGCCTGCATAACGATAGTTTGCAAGAAATCTTCATTTTGCCGAAACACAAAAAAAGGTGATCTTTTGCCGCAACGTGGATGGTAGGCTGACTAAAATTGTGCTGCTACGTATCAATACATGTGGGGGGTGCTGCTACGTATCAATACATGTGGGGGGGTGCTGCTACGTATCAATACATGTGGGGGGGTGCTGCTACGTATCAATACACGTGGGGGGTGCTGCTACGTATCAATACATGTGGGGGGGTGCTGCTACGTATCAATACATGTGGGGGGGTGCTGCTACGTATCAATACATGTGGGGGGGTGCTGCTACGTATCAATACACGTGGGGGGGTGCTGCTACGTATCAATACATGTGGGGGGGTGCTGCTACGTATCAATACATGTGGGGGGGTGCTGCTACGTATCAATACATGTGGGGGGGTGCTGCTACGTATCAATACATGTGGGGGGGTGCTGCTACGTATCAATACATGTGGGGGGTGCTGCTACGTATCAATACATGTGGGGGGGTGCTGCTACGTATCAATACATGTGGGGGGGTGCTGCTACGTATCAATACATGTGGGGGGGTGCTGCTACGTATCAATACACGTGGGGGGGTGCTGCTACGTATCAATACATGTGGGGGGGTGCTGCTACGTATCAATACATGTGGGGGGGTGCTGCTACGTATCAATACATGTGGGGGGGTGCTGCTACGTATCAATACATGTGGGGGGGTGCTACGTATCAATACATGTGGGGGGGTGCTGCTACGTATCAATACATGTGGGGGGGTGCTGCTACGTATCAATACATGTGGGGGGGTGCTGCTACGTATCAATACATGTGGGGGGTGCTGCTACGTATCAATACATGTGGGGGGGTGCTGCTACGTATCAATACATGTGGGGGGGTGCTGCTACGTATCAATACATGTGGGGGGGTGCTGCTACGTATCAATACATGTGGGGGGGTGCTGCTACGTATCAATACATGTGGGGGGGTGCTACGTATCAATACATGTGGGGGGTGCTGCTACGTATCAATACACGTGGGGGGGTGCTGCTACGTATCAATACATGTGGGGGGGTGCTGCTACGTATCAATACATGTGGGGGGGTGCTGCTACGTATCAATACATGTGGGGGGGTGCTGCTACGTATCAATACATGTGGGGGGGTGCTACGTATCAATACATGTGGGGGGTGCTGCTACGTATCAATACATGTGGGGGGGTGCTGCTACGTATCAATACATGTGGGGGGTGCTGCTACGTATCAATACATGTGGGGGGGTGCTGCTACGTATCAATACATGTGGGGGGTGCTGCTACGTATCAATACATGTGGGGGGTGCTGCTACGTATCAATACATGTGGGGGGTGCTGCTACGTATCAATACATGTGGGGGGTGCTGCTACGTATCAATACATGTGGGGGGTGCTGCTACGTATCAATACATGTGGGGGGGTGCTGCTACGTATCAATACACGTGGGGGGTGCTGCTACGTATCAATACATGTGGGGGGGTGCTGCTACGTATCAATACATGTGGGGGGGTGCTGCTACGTATCAATACATGTGGGGGGGGCTGCTACGTATCAATACATGTGGGGGGTGCTGCTACGTATCAATACATGTGGGGGGGTGCTGCTACGTATCAATACATGTGGGGGGGTGCTGCTACGTATCAATACATGTGGGGGGGTGCTGCTACGTATCAATACATGTGGGGGGGTGCTGCTACGTATCAATACATGTGGGGGGGTGCTGCTACGTATCAATACATGTGGGGGGTGCTGCTACGTATCAATACATGCTGGTATCAATACAGGGGGTGCTGCTACGTATCAATACATGTGGGGGGGTGCTGCTACGTATCAATACATGTGGGGGGGTGCTGCTACGTATCAATACATGTGGGGGGGTGCTGCTACGTATCAATACATGTGGGGGGGTGCTGCTACGTATCAATACATGTGGGGGGGTGCTGCTACGTATCAATACATGTGGGGGGGTGCTGCTACGTATCAATACATGTGGGGGGGATGCTACGTATCAATACATGTGGGGGGGTGCTGCTACGTATCAATACATGTGGGGGGTGCTGCTACGTATCAATACATGTGGGGGGTGCTGCTACGTATCAATACATGTGGGGGGGATGCTACGTTAATACACGTGGGGGGTGATGCTACGTATCAATACATGGGGGTGATGCTACGTATCATTTATTTATTCATGCCATCATCCCCCACATTTAATTATTAATGCCATCACCCCCCACATTCTTTTATTCATGGCAGCACACCCCCACATTTATTTATTCATGCCATCACCCCCCACATTTAATTATTAATGCCAGCACCCCCAACATTCATTTATTCATGCCATCACACCCCACATTCTTTTATTCATGGCAGCACCCCCCACATTTATTTATTCATGCCATCACCCCCCACATTTAATTATTAATGCCAGCACCCCCCAACATTCATTTATTCATGCCATCACACCCCCACATTCTTTTATTCATGGCAGCACCCCCCCACATTCTTTTATTCATGCAGCACCCCCCACATTTATTTATTCATGCCATCACACCCCCACATTCTTTTATTCATGGCAGCACCCCCCACATTTATTTATTCATGCCATCACCCCCCACATTTAATTATTAATGCCAGCACCCCCCAACATTCATTTATTCATGCCATCACACCCCCACATTCTTTTATTCATGGCAGCACCCCCCCACATTTATTTATTCATGCCATCACCCCCCACATTTAATTATTAATGCCAGCACCCCCCACATGCATTTATACATAGCATCCCCCCCCACATGTATTTATACGTAGCTTCCCCCCCACATGTATTTATACGTGGTCGTAAGGGTCTCGCTGCGGGTAGACCCTCGGAATTTTGTTTTTGTATTGACGTTAGGGTCTCGCTGCAGCGAGACCCCAAGGAATGTCAATTTTCATGTTTTCATGATGGGGTCTTTCTTTTCTCACCCTTAAAATGATTTGTTTGTATCGGTGTTGGGTCTCGCTGCAGCGAGACCCCTACGAATGTCGACTTTTAATGTTTGCAAGATGGGAGGGGGCTTTCTTCGCTCACCCTAAAAATTATTTGTTTTTGTTTGACGTTAGGGTCTCGCTGCAGCGAGACCCCAAGGAATGTATACTTTTTTATGTTTGCATGATGGGAGGTTGCTTGTTACGCTCACCCTAAAAATGATTTGTTTTTGCTTGAAGTGAGGGTCTCGCTGCAGCGAGACGCCAAAGTTTTGCATTAAACTAAATGTCCCTTTTAGAATCCACGAAAGGGTCTAGCTGCAGCGAGACCCTCCCCATCGTTTTCTGCCGGCGATTCAGATTCTGAATGACATTTGTGAAACTTGCTTTTTTATATTTTCTGCAGA
>RPFO01001332.1:52500-88250 GCA_009746045.1 Mesostigma viride | reverse complement strand
CTCCCTCCCTCCCTCCCTCCTCCTCCCTCCCTCCCTCCTCCCTCCCTCCCTCCCTCCCTCCCTCCCTCCCTCCTCCCTCCCCCCTCCCTCTCCCCCTCCCTCCCTCCCTCCCTCCCTCCCTCCCTCCCTCCCTCCCTCCCTCCCTCCCTCCCTCCCTCCCTCCTCCCTCCCTCCCTCCCTCCCTCCCTCCCTCCCCTCCTCCCTCCCTCCCTCCCTCCCTCCTCCTCCCTCCCTCCCTCCTCCCTCCTCCTCCCTCCCTCCCTCCCTCCCTCCCTCCCTCCCTCCCTCCCTCCCTCCCTCCCTCCTCCCTCCCTCCCTCCCTCCCTCCCTCTCCCTCCCTCCCTCCCTCCCTCCCTCCCTCCTCCCTCCCTCCCTCCTCCCTCCCTCCCTCCCTCCCTCCCTCCCTCCCTCCCTCCCTCCCTCCTCCCTCCCTCCCTCCTCCCTCCCTCCCTCCCTCCCTCCCTCCCTCCCTCCCTCCCTCCCTCCCTCCCTCCCTCCCTCCCTCCCTCCCTCCCTCCCTCCCTCCTTCCCTCCCTCTCTCCCGCCCGCCCGCCATCATTCATATATCCGTTCATTCATGCATGCATCCGCTCATTCATTAACACGCCTCCGGTGGAAAAGTCACGGGGTCACAAGTATGAAACAGGCACCGGAATAGGGAGAAGGAGCCGCCTCCTCGACTTGCCGCCCGGCGATGGAGGCGATGGGCCCAGGGGAGAAACGGTGCGCTTTGTCTCGTACGCCGGGGTGCCCCGGCCACGTGCGGGCACTGGTGCGTGTTATTTTGCCCGCCCGCCCCAGTCCTTCTCGGAATGCCTCCGCAGGCCATGGCGTCGTGGTAAGAGCTCTTTTCGCCCGTCGCTGGACGCTTAAAGCACTATAATACGCCAGTTAATTACTAAAAAATAGCGGGTTACGACGTTGTAAACCAGTAGCCATTGGTTTTCCCGCACCCCTGGCACACCAAAGACGTCGGCAGCGAGCCCCGCCCGCATCTTATTCACCGGACAATGTTGTTCCACCCAAGACAAGTCATATATCTGCAAGAAACGACGCAAAAGCGATGCAATCCACGACATGCATGTTTGCCCCAGTCAGCGCTCCTATAAATCTGACTTTTACGCGAAAATTGTGTGCAACGTGGAAACGCAAAAATAAGGAAATTCCTGTGCTGGGTTTCTTCGAAATGATGTTATGAATCGTTAGAAAGTGTGGGGATACATTGCAAGCGTCTTTATCTGCTCTAGAGGTTACCTTGAAGACGCACGGGTCAGTGCGCTCGAGCCGTGAGAAACTCGCCAGCTGCGTGTTTCCCCTCGTGGCCAATGAATAAATAACAGTTTGCCGACTTTTTTTTGGCAGAATAAACTTCCTTACGTCAATGGCGATCGAACAAGCGAAATCCGGTCCAAAATGGCTTCGTAATCCGTGCACAATAAATTTTCACGCTACCATAGCCTTCGCACTGCAATTTGCACTCAACATCTCCCGCGCGCACCGAATTTCGTCAAATTTTCCCCGGAATTTTCGCGCACAACTTTGGCGCGGCGTCGGATTGATGTGCAGGTCCCCTAGGGTAGAGAGCTAAGACTAGTTGGCTTGATGTTGTAGATAGATTAGACCGGTAGGATTGTTTGCATCCATCCATCCATCGGGGTTAATGCTCCGTGACTCCCCAACGGGAGCACGAGTCTAATTAATTAATTAATTAATATCAATGTACATCTACATAGAGTATCAATGTACATCTACATAGAATATCAAGGTGCATCTACATAGAAATTTTTTCATTGAGCTTGATTTCCGTGCATGCATGCATCACAAAACATATTGATCATGATAACCGATCCAACCACAAGTAAACTGTTTCAAATTGTTTTCAAAATTTCAAAAACAGCACGTTTACCAAATTATACTTTGATATAGAGATGCGGTGCCAGTATCCTTGTGTGCATGGCATCATGCTCGTGGGTAAATCCAAAAGCACTAAAAGACTTTTGAAACCCGACGCACTGCTACCTGCAAGGGACTCCTGGAAAAAAAGACGCATGCACCCAAGCCCCGCAACCGTAGCATTTGATCCGTAGCATACTTACAATTGGGGGCACTGGCACTGGCATTGCCAAATTTTGTCACGAAATGCGCCTTGAGTGCCACAATGCATGAGGCACCTAGGTATAGTCATACATCCAGCTTTAATGTAACTAGCACCCGGACCCACCAAACCACGATAGCCAAGCCCTGCAGTAGTCTGCTTCACGATACAGCAATACCAAATCACATGATATCCACGAGACAACCAGCACAGGCCAGAAATTTGGAGCATCGCAGTCCTATCCCTTGGTACGATGCAGAGGTTGTTAGTTGTTCAGGCGCATCCAGGTCATGTTGTTGCCCGTGTTCCCAGACAGCACCATGATCAAACACCAACCAAGGCACGGGCTGGCTGCCGTGACACCGACTTGGCCTCCTTTCTGTTGCAGGTCCATCACGGGGGTGGAAGCAACCCCAACATCGCCAGCTACATCGATCCCCCTGGCCGCCTCACGCGACGAATACTCGACGACAGCGATCCCCTGCAGGCAACATCCCCTTCGTGCACAGCCACCGCCCTGCTGCGTGCCACGTATACAACGACCTCTTGCTTCGGACGAGCAGGAAGTCCCTCCTTTTTGGCTGAATCCGTTCCGTTCTCCCAGCAGAGCAGGGGTCAAGGCGCGCCCGCGTGCCTGCCTTTCACCCGCCTTTCATTACAAGGCCATTCACCCCGCCTTTCATGGTAAGGCGCGGGTCTCACGAGGTGCGCAGCGGGGGCGACACCAGAATCACGCCATCCCCCCGCACAAACAGGTACGGAAGCACGCGCTTGGACGTCTGCAGGGAGGTGGGTGGGGGGTGGAAAGGGCAACATGGGTGGGTGACACCGCGACAACACGCAGCGGCTCAGGCCATGGAATGAGGTGCCCATGGCGGCGGGGGCACAAGCCAATGGTCACACATCCCTTGCCTTGCAGGGCGATCAAGCCCAGTGGCTACGTTCAAATTCTCTAGTACAGTCTTATAGTGTAATATATGAGTAAATATACTATATAATATAGTATAATAAATAACATAGTATAATATAATATAATATCAGCATATAACATAGTATAGTCACTATAGTGTAACGTATGAGCGAAAGCGGATAGAGGAGAAGGCAGCGGGCATGAGATCAGTCTTGCCACCCGAGCCCGCCTGCCATTAGCGCACAAGCTGTACGCCACATCCTTGCCTTCCCGTGCCACACTAGAGGGGAGGGTGGGTATAGAGGGTGAGAATGAGGGTACTAAATGAGGGGAGGGTGGATATCGCCGCAGCGACTTTGACAGCGACTTTGCTAGTTACACCGATGTTTGAGGAACTGCCATTGCCTGTAGGCCACATGCCCACTTGAGATGAAGAAAATTCACACCATCACGGGAATAACAACGGTTACAACGGTTGCAACGGTTACATGGTCCCAGGGGGTGCACACGCGCGCCAGCATCGCGCGAGAGCACTCAACCATGCTTCCAGCACTTCACCATTGCGTCGACATGAAACGTCAGAACATGAGCAGAAGAAACTAGCACAGGCTGAAGGCCTCGATTGGAGCCGATTGGACCCAGGATTCGATACCTGTGAACAAGAATCCGACGTCGATCCTCTCCACTGCAAGCAGTGCTGTCATGAGGACAGCCGCCAACTAATACAGCTTTTTGCGTGGCAGTGACGAATGCCAAGCTAATAAGTTCATGCGTGCCTTCCTTGGCGGTTCCATGGGCCAGAGCCGATGTGCCCGCGATGAATGCCAGTCGTGAGTGAGTACATGTGTGCCTCTATTGGAGTGTAATGTTCCTCTATGGGCAGATCACCGAGCCGCTGTAGCCGAGCAGGCATGTCCGTGACAGATCACAGAATTACAAGCAGCACGCACACGCATTTGCAAACACACACACATGCCTGCATAGACAGAAGCGCATACCACAGATAATGGGCACGTTAACCAGATGAGAAAAACAGACCACTGCCTAGTATGCGGATTAGAAACACCCGCGCAAAGAAGATACTCATCCCTAGGCCACCCTGCCCACCACACACCTTCTTAATGTGGGTGCAACCGTGTCTGCACTAAAGGGTGCGATTGCAGGGAGCAAGTCCTGGCTGCAACTCAATCGCAGGCTTTCGTGCTTCAGGATTTTCCAACCTGCTGGGGTGATCCTCGCTTAACTGGGTTACAATCGTCAATGCCAACCCACCACATGCCGTGACAACACGACAACAGGTAACCGTTTATCGGGTGAAACAAGCTCCTATCACAGTGAGCCGGGCATGTCCCGCGATGCAAGCATCAGGGCGACTAACGGCAAAGTTCGCACCTTGATAATTTCCTCATAAGTCTCGTCATCGATCTCCACGGTCTTCACCACCTCCTCCACGTTTCCCAAAATCATATTCAGATGTTGGTCGTACGCCTGCAGGCCAGATAGGGGAGAGAAGGCCTCGCGAGTAGTAAGCTAGACGCCTAACCAAGGCAAAGATGCAACGGCGAAGACCAACTTGCACGACAGCCATCTGGCAAGAATGACGTGGGTAGCTTAGCCATGCAACTCAGGCAAGCGAGGAAGCTTACATGCAGCTTCCCTCGCAGCTCGCGGTCGTTACGCAACTTCACGTAAATTCTTTCATCCAAACTTAGCCGGATAAGGTCGAGGGGCTCTTTTACAGAGTTCTCCTCTACGACTGGTGCAGCTTCGGAAGCCATTCTGGCGCAAAATCGATCTAGCGGGCCACCTAATCCAATCAAGTCGATGTGAAATTATGCACGCATTTCCTGGCTCGCGCCCTCCACCTCTGTGTGCGTTATCTGGCGGAGCCAATTTTCGGAAGAACCGTTAGGTTCGCCAGAATTGGCGAAGCTTATAAGGCCGTACACGTGAGAAAACATAGGAATAGGGGATGAAAATCCGTCAATCCATCCATCCATACATACATACATCCACCGAATTTGTCCCGAATTTGCAAGCATAAGGGTGAGGTTCTTCCGAAAATTGGCTCCGCCGTAGAGTTTCAACGGGCAAGTTGCAAACACGCACGTTACTTGATATACAACAGTCCGTGCTGAGGCTGGCCGCAAACCGGCGTCTGTAGGATTTACGTTTCTGTGTGTGTACGTTTCTGTGTCGCACGTTTAGATGGAGCTTAGCCTTAAGCCCTAGCTTCAGAGCTTGCATGCAACACGTTGTTTTACGCAGCTGCTTCATGCTTTGCAGCGCTTTGAGTTTCGGGGCGTAACAGCGGATGGACGGGAGCATTATGACCGAATTTCGGCTGCGATCGACGATGCATTTACCTACTAATTGGTGGTCTTTGTTACCGTACTATCGTAGTAAAATATCCAAGTAACTATCATGAAGGACCAACGATTGGAGTCACTTTGAAAATCTGTCGGGTAACCGGCGTCAGTTTGGACTGACGACAGACTGACCGTCGTCGTGAAGCAAGTAGCAACTTTCCGCACTTGAAAGCTCTCAAAGCATAACAACGTCCCTTCATTTTGTGACTACCTTCATTCTGGATTTGCTGATACTCATTTCCACCTCTGTGGTCTAATAATTGCATAATCTTTCATATGTTATCTTTACATGTAGGGATATACCCAAACAACGTCCCTTGCCTGAGAAAAAAGCAGGCGAATCCCGTGAAGCTCGTTTTGGCAATCTTCCTGAATGGCGTTTCCGAAGTCCCAACTTCCCAAGGGGTGGCTGCTATCTCCCTACATGTAAAGAGTAAAGACCATCGGGTACATGTAAAGACCATCTACAGTATGGAAACCCGCGGCCGTCCTGCGCATGCGCACGTGGTCAAGCCGTACATGCATCGGAAATGCCCATGGCACTTGGCCGTTTCCCGAGCGGTCCAGGAGATCCAGGAGATCATGACGGGCTGCGTTCATGCGCGAGCGTGCTTGGCTGCTTGCCTGTGCTTTGCCTGTGGATCTGTGGCCGCACTCAACGTGAAACGAAGTGCTGAAAACACACCGTAACTATTTCTGTCAGCCATATTCGTGGCACAAGGAAGCAATGCGCGCACTATCGCCAGACGCAGCAGCGGCTGGCAGTGCGTGACGTGAGTATATCTTTAGTACTCGCTTTCTCCGCCATCGGTATTCCTAGGATGCAAAGATTTGGGAAACGGCATTTCCAATTCGACGGATTTGACAAGGTGCCTTGACGTTGCCGCTAGTCGTGGTTCGTCGAGATCCGGATGTTAGTGCGTTTGCGCAAGCAACGCGAGCATGGGATGCAATTGGCTCTTCGAGTGGTTTTATGAACGTGTAGCTGGTTTAAGGAAGCGATGTCTATCTGTGGTTCTCTTGGCAGTCCAGCAATGGGGAATGTTTGCTGAAATAGACCATAGGACATGGTAGGCGCAAGTGATGCCGGGGCGGAGGGAGAAAACGCTCGAAACTTGTCGGAGCTTTTCTCCGTTCGCCCCTTGCGAACCACCAGTACCGGCTTACCTCGGAACTCAGGACCGCCTCAGGCTGAATTCGAAAACGTGTCTGAGCGGAGGAGGGTGATTGACAGTATATCGAACGCGATTAGCAGTCCAAAATCCCCTCTGTACTGCCTACGCGCGGATGGAAAGCCGTCTTCGCCATTGTCACCTATTCGCCCAAAGGAGAAAATTCGAAGAAAATCGGAATTGCCCGGTAAGAACCAGGGCTCGTCAACTGGCGTTTATACGCGGGAATCCGGTCTCCGTTCGGATGGTGGGATGTTCCGGCCTCCCATGGAAGCGTGGGGCGCAACGGGTAAGTGCAAAGGATAGGACATTTAGGAACGGCGAGGCCGTTGCTTTTGAAAAAAATGCACTATTGTTAAGTTGTCTGTTCAAGTAAGGGGAGTTGCTTACAGAAAGCAGAACTTCCATCGTTAAGCGCCCACTTTTTATCGCAAGAAGGCAGAGAGTCCTAGACTAGTTCAAGTTTCGAAATCGGCAAGCGCTTATGAAAAAGCACGTTGACTGCTTCTTCTTTTCATCCTGTTGCCTTCGTTCAGGTTAACAAAAACGCGAGAAAGCTTCTTAGATGGCTTTGTGTTCCACGGCAATTCTTGTGACAGAACTGCCCAAATCACTGCCCAATGCATGTCGTCCAAAATAGCAATTTATTGCTGAAACTTATTTTGGCCCTTGTTGTATTGCTTTAATCCTATTGCTCAATTCACATCCCCCTTGCTCAGCTTTTGTTGCCCCAATCTTATGGCCATTTTTCTGTTTCTGAAACCGTTTCGCTCTTCCCCCCCCCCCCCCCCCCCTCTTGCATGCGAGCCTTGAACGCAACCAACTCACCACATCGAAAACATGCTCACCAAAAGGCGCCCAAACACCCTGCCTGCGCGAACACCCAAACATGGTCACCCAACCACTCCCAAACACCCAACCGCTCCCACCGCCACCCAGGGCCCCATGCTGCGCCCGGCAAGAGCACCATCCCTGCCATCGCCGCCGGGTTCCACCACATGGGCTCCAGCGCTGCTGGGACCGCGGAGCCATCGTCACGGGCAGGCCCCCACGCGGGTGACCTCACCCCGCCCCCGCTGGGCCTGTCGCTCTCGGAATCCCCGCTGCGCAGCCGTTCGCTGCCATCGGGCCAAGGCATCGACGTCTCCGCGTGGATGGATGCCCCCGGTGCCCACTCGCCACCGTCCCCTCTGAGCGGGCTACGCCCCAGCTCGCCACCCTCATCGGGGCTACGGCCCAGCTCCCCTCCCTCGCTGTCATCGCGGGTGAGCTCCCCCGGACACTTGGCGCATTCTGCCTCGCGCAGTGCCCACGAGGGGTACCACCGTGGAGGCATGCCGGCTGTCTATGCGGGCAGTAGCGACAACAACCCGGACAGCCCCCACGGTAGTGGCTCTATGTCCCCGATGGCCACGTGGAGCATGTCATCGCGGCTGGGGGACCGCCATGTGACGCATGCGGGCGAGTTCGCGGCCGGCTCCCCCACCGTGGGCATGGGGCCGGGCAGCAACGCGGGCCGAGTCAGCCCGTATTCGCCCTGGACGGCACGCATTGGCGGCGGCGCCTCGAGCACGCGCGCGGCCTCGTCGGGTTCCGTGGGCAGTGGGCGCGCAAACTGGGGCACACCAGGTGCCGGCAGCAGCAGTAGCGGTAGCAGTAGTGCCGCTGGGACGCGGGGGGGGGGGTCTGCGGGGGAGGGTCGGGGCCCCGCACGGCGCCGGCATTTGGATGTGGGACTCGAGGACGCGGATGTTGCCCCGGTGATTCCCTCCTTGATGTACCGAGGGGCCTCTGTGGCCGCGGCGCTGCTGGCATCCGGTGACCGGCCGGGAGAGCGCACTCTGGAGCGCAGCGCATACAGTTTCGGGGGCGGGGGCGACCGGCGGGGAGATGCGAGCATCAGTTATACGAGTGGGCGTGGGGATGCTAGTAGTAGTGGCACCAGCGGCCGGGCGAGCAGCCTGGCGCGGAGGGCGAATGGGGGGGGCAAGGACAAGGACCGGATGTTGGCCATGTACAAGGACCAGGTAAAGATTGCGGGGAGTGTGTGTGGGGGGGTTGCAGTTGGTCGTGACTTTGGGAGAGTGGCATGTCCATTCACCCACTCGTGTGTTCGTCCATGTTGAACGTGCCTCCCCATACGGCAGGGACTCGAAAGCATTTTGGTCATGGCATGTTGGCGATGTGTAGGATGAGGAGGGAGGGGGGGTTGAGGCGGGGGTAGCAAATGGGGATATTTGTATCATTCTTGGGTGTGGGCGTGCCATTCTTGGGTGTGGGCGTGTCGTTCTTGGGTGTGGGCGTGTCGTTCTTGGGTGTGGGCGTGTCGTTCTTGGGTGTGGGCGTGTCGTTCTTGTGTGTGGGCGTGTCGTTCTTGTGTGTGGTTATATCATTCTTGTGTGTGGTTATATCATTCTTGTGTGTGGGCGTGCCATTCTTGTGTGTGGGCGTGTTGTTCTTGGGTGTGGGCGTGTCGTTCTTGTGTGTGGGCGTGTCGTTCTTGTGTGTGGGCGTGTCGTTCTTGTGTGTGGTTATATCATTCTTGTGTGTGGGCGTGCCATTCTTGTGTGTGGGCGTGTCGTTCTTGGGTGTGGGCGTGTCGTTCTTGGGTGTGGGCGTGTCGTTCTTGTGTGTGGTTATATCATTCTTGTGTGTGGGCGTGCCATTCTTGTGTGTGGGCGTGTCGTTCTTGGGTGTGGGCGTGTCGTTCTTGGGTGTGGGCGTGCCATTCTTGTGTGTGGGCGTGTCGTTCTTGGGTGTGGGCGTGCCGTTCTTGTGTGTGGGCGTGTCGTTCTTGTGTGTGGGAGTGCCATTCTTGTGTGTGGGCGTGCCGTTCTTGTGTGTGGGCGTGTCGTTCTTGTGTGTGGGCGTGTCGTTCTTGTGTGTGGGAGTGCCATTCTTGTGTGTGGGCGTGCCATTCTTGTGTGTGGGCGTGCCATTCTTGTGCGTGGGCGTGCCATTCTTGTGTGTGGGCGTGTCGTTCTAGTGTGTGGGCGTATCATTCTTGTGTGTGGGCGTGCCATTCTTGTGCGTGGGCGTGTCGTTCTTGTGTGTGGGCATGCCATTCGTGGGTGTGGGCGTGTCGTTCTTGGGTGTGGGCGTGTCGTTCTAGTGCGTGGGCGTGCCATTCTTGTGTGTGGGCGTGTCGTTCTTGGGTGTGGGCGTATAATTCGTGGGTGTGGGCGTGGTGGCATGCGGGGTGATGTCAGGAGCCGTGTACTTGCATGTGTTAGAATTTTTTGGGGGGGGGTTGGGGAGAACACCGGATTGTGCGGCCCTACCAGGACTTAATACTCATAGGAGCCAACTTTGGTGGTGGGGATTGATAGGGAGAACACGGGATTGTGCGGCCCTACCAGGACTTAATACTCATAGGAGCCAACTTTGGTGGTGGGGATTGATAGGGAGAACACGGGATTGTGCGGCCCTACCAGGACTTAATACTCATAGGAGCCAACTTTGGTGGTGGGGATTGATAGGGATGACGCGGTCATTGTGCGGCCCTACCAGGACTTAATATTCATAGAAGCCAACTTTGGTGGTGGGGATTGATAGGGATGACGCGGTCATTGTGCGGCCCTACCAGGACTTAATATTCATAGAAGCCAACTTTGGTGGTGGGGATTGATAGGGAGAACACGGGATTGTGCGGCCCTACCAGGACTTAATACTCATAGGAGCCAACTTTGGTGGTGGGGATTGATAGGGAGAACACGGGATTGTGCGGCCCTACCAGGACTTCATACTCATAGGAGCCAACTTTGGTGGTGGGGATTGATAGGGAGAACACGGGATTGTGCGGCCCTACCAGGACTTAATACTCATAGGAGCCAACTTTGGTGGTGGGGATTGATAGGGAGAACACGGGATTGTGCGGCCCTACCAGGACTTAATACTCATAGAAGCCAACTTTGGTGGTGGGGATTGATAGGGAGAACACGGGATTGTGCGGCCCTACCAGGACTTCATACTCATAGAAGCCAACTTTGGTGGTGGGGATTGATAGGGATGACGCGGTCATTGTGCGGCCCTACCAGGACTTAATACTCATAGAAGCCAACTTTGGTGGTGGGGATTGATAGGGATGACGCGGTCATTGTGCGGCCCTACCAGGACTTAATACTCATAGAAGCCAACTTTGGTGGTGGGGATTGATAGGGATGACGCGGTCATTGTCATTGTCAGTGCGACAGGGTCTCATTATCGCAGGGTCAGTGTCTTCGTTAGTGCTATAGTACCTCATTATGGTCGGTGAGTTGAATTTGGTTTTCCAGCTGTTGAGAGGATGCGATGGATGCTGGTGATGATTACAACTAGCACCTTACCAGCAAATATGAATGCCCGATGCAGATAAACAGTTAACTAACAATGTAAGTATGTAACTAACCATGTACCTAACTATGTAACTATTGTAACTACTACAAGGCAAATATTGTCGCTGCGATCAATTTTTCTCTGCTTTTCGTGTTCACTTTTGTGAGCCGAAACACCAGTGAATGCGTTGCTCAGGGGTAGACTGTATGCATCATAGACTGTATGCATCATAGACGGTATGCATCATAGACGGTATGCATCATAGACTGTATGCATCATAGACGGTATGCATCATAGACCGTATGCATCATAGACTGTATGCATCATAGACGGTATGCATCATAGACGGTATGCATCATAGACTGTATGCATCATAGACGGTATGCATCATAGACGGTATGCATCATAGACGGTATGCATCATAGACGGTATGCATCATAGACGGTATGCATCATAGACGGTATGCATCATAGACGGTATGCATCACACCACGCATGCTTATCGTATTGTTGCATTCCACGGTAAAGTCCTTTTTTCGGGCCGCTTGCTGCCTGCCTGTGGAAGGAGGCATGTGACCATGAAATGTTGTGTTTTTGTTCACTTTCAATTGTGGGTCTAGCTTTCGATGATGTATGGCTGGTTGGATACTTTTTGTTGTTGTTGTCGTCGGCTGGCCAACAGGCCATGTGGCAATACCTGCGCTTACGCGCCCTCACATTGACAAGGTGACAAATGCTTCCTGTCCCCTACCTAACCACCTCACTGTCTTGTTGCCCCATCCCTCCGCTCCTTACCCTGCCCTTCTTGGCTCCACCCCGCCCCTCTCCATTGCACTCCCTCCACCCTTCGCCTCTCCCCCCCCCCCAAACAGTCGGTGCTGCGTAGCTTCAAGCAGCAGAACAGCCTTAAGCTGACCCCCTCGACATCATCGTCAGCAGCAGCAACGCCCCTCGGGCACCACCGCGCGTCAGCGCTCATTCTCACCACTGCCGCACCCACGCCACCCTCCCCCTCCTCAACCGCCCCGTCCTCCTCGTCCCCCGCGGTAATGCTGCCGACCTCGAGCTCTTCTAAGAGCGTGGGCCTGCCCGCCATATCGACCGCGGGTTCCAGCTCGGGGGCTAGCGGGGGCGGTAGCATGACCATTTCTATTGGTACAGCAGGCAGTAGCAACAACAGCAGCGGCAACAGCGGGGGTGATGTGGTCATGCCAAAGTCCCCCACGGGCACGCCCAGCATGATCCTTGTGTCGGCAGCCAGTTCTAGCGCAGGTCAAGGGTCTGTGAAAAGAGCCACCCTCGGCCGGCCTGGCAGCGGCGGGGGCAGCGGTGGCATTACGAGCACACAGGCTAATGTGGCGGGGGCAGCGGCCAGCGCGGCCAAGTCCATGCCAGGTACCTCCCGTGCCGCTGCGACCGCAGGCACCGTGACATTGACCAGTGATGCCAGGGGTGTGAACGATGCGGCCGAGTCATCATCCCCTGGCGCGGCCTCGGCGGATCTTACCCCGTTTGAAAGCCCCTCTAGGCCTCGCAGCGCGCACAGGGAACAACCATCCCCGGCGACAAGCCTGTTTACAAGGGACAATCATGCTAAGGGTGATGGCGCGTCATCTCATCGTGCCGAGCATTCTTCGGCATCACCCAGGGACACGCAGGCGTCATCGGGGGGTCCTTCCCGGCCAATGTCCGCCAGTGCCCAAAAGGCCAGCCCCTCCTTGCGACCGTCATCCGCTCGACCTACCTCGGCCTCTTCCCCCTCGTCCGCGTTGCCCACGTCATCCCCTGCGTCTTCATCGTTGGCCCCATCATCCGCGTCGCCATTTGCTCACGCGGAGGTGGCCCCGGATGCAGAGGGTGCCAGCAGTAACGGTAGCGGCAGCGCGACGCACACACTGTCATCGGGTGCCGGTGATCGTGATGATGACGATCCTGGGGTGAGCATTACCGGTGGAGATGAGGAGACCTTCTTGGCGAGGGCCGCAGCGATGGCCGCGCGTGTGCAGCAAGGGCTGGCGCCGCGGGCCAGCAACGGCACCCACAGCAACGGCTCCGCCAGTGCAAGCAGCCACACCAATGGCACTCCCACAGGCAGCAGCCATGACGGCGAGAGCATGTCGGGCGGCCCAGCGGACGACCGCGCAGACACGGGTGCTGTCGAGTTGTCAGGCAGCGCGCTCTTGGCCGGCGCGTCGTCAGGCGGCGCGTTGGCGACCGGCCACAGGGGCGTCCACGTGGTCACATCACAAGCACCGCTACGGCGACCCGCCTCAGCGTCCCCTGGTTCCACTAGGGACCGCGACGCCCGCTCAGTGGCAGGCGAGAGGGCAGTAGCAGGCAACAGGATGCCTAAGGACGGTTCCTCCTCAGCGAGGGCCGGGATGAAGCCTTCAGAGAAAGGGCATGCGGACGGTGATGGCGCCAAGCACGGTGCCGCGGGCGCCAGTCGTAGCCAAGGGGTGTCCCCGCGTGGGCACGGGGGGATTGATGCTGGTCGTGACCATGGGCAAGAGGCGGGGGAGGCGGGGTCGAGTCGGCCCATCAGCGCGCCGAACCTCTCCGTGCGTGCACGCGCCAAGGAGATGTCTGCGCGCCCTGCGGCCGCTGGTGCGGTTGCGGCAGGCACAATCAAGATCTCAGGAGTGTTTGCGGGGGGTAGCAGTACGGTTTCTGGTGTTGTGGCGGAGGGTAGTGGCAAGGTCGCGGGTGGGGAGAAAAGACCAGGGAGCGCCGACACGACCACCCCCTCTCCGCGGGAGCTGGGACCACACCATGCGGCGGCTCATGACGGAAGTGGGGTTGCAAAAGACACGGGGGCTACCACCGTGGATTCTCCTGCGGCGGCACAGGAACGTACTGGGGGCGATCGTGCTGCGGCGGCACATGACCCTAGTGCGGCCGCACATGACCCTAGCGCGGCCGCACATGCCCCGAGTGGGGTGGTAGATGATGAAAGTTACCAAGAGGGCGTGCATGGCGATGGTTATCATGTGGGCGTGCATGGCTCCTCTGAGAAGCCTGCTGCGGCGGTGCATGGCTCCTCGGAGGCATCGCATGGACCTGCGGCAAGTAGGGCGGGTGCGGGCGGGGGCGCCCATGGTGACGGCCGCGAGGATGCTGGTGAGAATGCCGGCGAGACGAATAGCGAGAATGCAGGCGGTGATGGGGGCACCAGCAGTCGCGGGGATGCTGGCAGTCACCACACCGTCACGGCTGCCAGCATCGGTGCGGACGATGACGTCGAGGAGGGCAGCGAAAGCCCGCTGGCATCCATCCTGCGGGGCACTCGGTTGCGGAAGACAGTGGTGTACCCGGGGAGTGCGGCGGTGGCGGCTGCGAGTGGCTCCCTGGCCTCGGGCAGCGAAGGGGACGGCAGCATCGTGGCGGGTAACGCAGCGGAGGGCAGGGCCGCAGTGGAGGGTGGTGGGGAGGCGGATGGCAGGGCAGTCGTTGAGGATGGGGCGGATGGCAGGGCAGTCGTTGAGGATGGGGCGGATGGCAGGGCAGCCGTTGAGGATGGGGCGGATGGCAGGGCAGTCGTTGAGGATGGGGCGGATGGCAGGGCAGCCGTTGAGGATGGGGCGGATGGCAGGGCAGTCGTTGAGGATGGGGCGGATGGCAGGGCAGTCGTTGAGGATGGGGCGGATGGCAGGGCAGTCGTTGAGGATGGGGTGGATGGCAGGGCAGTCGTTGAGGATGGGGCGGATGGCAGGGCAGTCGTTGAGGATGGGGCGGATGGCAGGGCAGCCGTTGAGGATGGGGCGGATGGCAGGGCAGTCGTTGAGGATGGGGCGGATGGCAGGGCAGTCGTTGAGGATTGGGCGGATGGCAGGGCAGTCGTTGAGGATGGGGTGGATGGCAGGGCAGTCGTTGAGGATGGGGCGGATGGCAGGGCAGTCGTTGAGGATGGGGCGGATGGCAGGGCAGTCGTTGAGGATGGGGCGGATGGCAGGGCAGTCGTTGAGGATGGGGTGGATGGCAGGGCAGTCGTTGGGGATGGGGCGGATGGCAGGGCAGTCATTGAGGATGGTGCGGATGGCAGGGCAGTCGTTGAGGATGGGGTGGATGGCAGGGCAGTCGTTGAGGATGGGGCGGATGGCAGGGCAGTCGTTGAGGATGCGTCGTCATGGGGAGAAGGGAAGGGGCCAGGTGAAGGGGCGGGGGAGGACAAGGGTGCCAGGGCGGAGAAGGTTGCGACTCTGGAGCGTAGTCCAAGGGGAAGCAAGAGTGCCAGCGGGAATGAAAGCGCGAGGGGGGATGAAAGTGCACAAGGGAAGGAGAGTGCGAGGGGTGAGAAGGGTGCTTCAGGGCAGGCGAAAGATCCGGAAGAAGATGCACCACGGGACAAAAGTGCGAGGGGGGATGAAAGTGCGAGGGGCTTGGAAAGTGCAAGAGGTGGGGAGAGTGCGAGAGGTGAGAAGGGCAAAAGGGCAGCCATGGTGGTGGTGCCCCCAGTGACAGACGTGGCCCCAGTGACGGATGCAAGCGAAGCACCAAAGGAACTGGATGGCCTCCATGCCTTATCTCGGGTGGAACAGGACGGTGCCGAGGCTTTGCCAAAGCAGGGTGCCGTGACTGCTCCAACTGTGGAGGCAAAGCAGCAGGACGTGGGGGATGATGCCGAGCGTGCGCCCGATGGAAGTGCCACGCGTGAGGACATCGGGGGGGCGGACGCTAGTGGGCAGCGTGATGTGGACCATGCGGCACTGAAGGAAGGCACAGAGAAGGCCAAAGGGACGGCCACGAAAGACGCAACAGAGGAAGCCACAAACGGTGCCACAAAGGAAGAAGGGAAGGAAGGTTCGCATGTCCCACAGCGGGATGCGGAGCATGGGGTACGGCAGGGTCCTGGTGATGTATCTGCGGCACAGGATGGCGACCACGTGGCAAAGGGGGAGGTTGACCGCGTTGCAACGGATGTGCACATTGGAAATGTTGGCCCCCCTTTCTCAACGCGGTCAATGGATGGTGGGCATGTTGCAACCAGTAGCATGGATGGCCACATTGGGGAGGGGGCGGGGCATGACGACGCCAAGGCGGAAGCCGCCCAAGCCGTGGGCCATGATGCCGACCATCTTGTCAAGGAGGATGAAGCAAAAAAGGATGCTCTGGGCGCTGATGCCAACCGTGCCGTATTTAAGAAGAAAGAAAATGAAGACACGGACCACAAAACGCTGCATCCGGGTGTGCTTCCTGATGATGAGGAGGTGGCGGTAAACGGCAATGCACAGGGCCACGGTGGAACCAAAGGTGCACGGCATGACGCAAAGGTTGTGTGGGATGAAGATGAGGCCATGGGGGAGGGTGGGATGCCTCTCGCGTCGCAACGGGACGAGACGGCGAGGGAGGCGTGTGGCAAGATGTGCGCTGGGGGGGCAGAACGCCCATTGGATACGGATCGGGTGTTGGGGGCGGATGCGCAGGCCGGTGGGGGGGGCATCCTGGGGGGTTCAACCGTGGTTGCGGTCGCGGTGGCGGTAGCAGCAGCGGGAGCAGTCGCGGAGGCAGGGGTGCTGGTCCACGAAGACAAAGGGACTGGAATAGGGGCGGGTCCTAGTGCTCAAGAGGATGTGGACAAAGGAGGACCAGCTGCGGGCAAAGGTTTGCCTTCTGCGGACAAAGATCTGCCCTCTGACGCCAAAGCAACATCTGGAGGCGGTGATGGGAAGGGGGCCATCCAAGCGGTGGACAGCATGCCGGATGACAGCGTCCGTACGGTAGTAGCATCGACAATGCCTGAGACTGCCAGTGGCGTGCGTGCCGCGTCGGTCAGCAGCAAGAAAGGCACGCCCGCCAAGCGGGCCTCTTTCCGAGCGCCTGCCAAGGAAGCGGCGCCCGTGGGCATGCCGGCAGATGCGCCTGTACCCGTTGCAGCGGATGCGGATGTCAACGCCCCTGTTGCTACGGGACTATCCCCCTCATCCGGCGCGGAAGCTGATGCCACGCATGCAGTGGGGGCGGAGGCAAGCAGGCGGCCTGCGGGGGATCATGCTGCATCGGGTGGTGCGTCGTCGGATGCAAGTGCGGAGCCAGCACCCGCCGCCGTAGCCGTTGTGGTTGCAGGCGCTGCAGTCGTAGGCGTCGTTGCTGCGATCCCAGGCAGTGGCTTGGCTGAGGACGCGCCTGGGGCATCGGATGTAGGACATGGCAAGCACGGGGCGCCTCTTTCTCCCCCGACAGAGGGTGCGCAGGGGAGGACAGGCACGCCTGTGGAAGAAACTACGGAGGGGAAGGAAGGCACGCACGCAGCAGCAGCACCAGCACCAGCAGCAGGAGCACCAGCAGCAGCAGCAGCACCAGCAGCAGCGCAGTCTTTGGTTCAAGAAGCCCCAAGTGTGGTTATAGAAGCCCTACTGCCCGTCAAGGAAGCGGCACCTCTGGGCAAGGAAGCAGCGCCTATTGGCACGAAAGCGCCGCTGACCGCACCCAAAGAGCCACCATCCCCTTCTGCAGACAAGGAGGCCCCACCCCCTGTCAAGGACGCCCCATCTCCTGTCAACGAGGCGCCACTCACTGCGCGCAAAGAGGCATCCCCATCGCCTTCGGTGGACAAGGCAGTGCCTTCCCCTGGCGTGACAGAAGCGGCAACAGCCGCTGCGGACAAGAAGACAGGAGCATCGCCACGGGGTGAAGAGGCAACGGATACCGACGACAAGGGGCCATCACCGCCTTCTGCGGACAACAAGGCAGCGCCGGCACCTCAGGTCCATGAGACACCGGCTTCTTCTTCATCGGACAAGGCAGTGACGCCCTCTGCGGCCACCGTGGATGCTGTGCCTCCGCCTGCTACGATCGAAGCCTTGCCAGCAGCGGGCAAGGATGCCCCTTTACCCGTGGAGAGAGATGCCCCAGCGGACGCCAGTGGTCACGCTGCGGAAGGAACCGCCAAGGCGCTGAAAGAGCCGACAATCACCGCTTGCACGGAGGAAGGACAAGTGCTGGCCTACGCAACCAAGGAGACCACGCCCTGCGACGAGGCGGACCGTGGGGGGGGAGTGCCGTTGGAGGCAGCTACAGCGCCTATGCTGGTGGCAGCGCCCACTCTAGCATCAGCGGCAGCTATAACAGCAACAGCGGCCGCCATCGCGGTCACAGCGGTCGCCGCAGGCGGTGCTTCCTTGGTCAGCGACAAGCGAGGGGTCGACAATCCCTCACCACAGGGGGCTGCCGAGGAGGCGCTCGTTCCTGCCAAGGCCCCCAAGGCCGACCACGCCGACCGGCTGGATGAGGCGGAGAGGGAAGGAGCGGTGGCAGGTGACAAGGTACGCACGTAATACGGGTCAATCAACCGTGGCATGGGCATTGCTTAGATGCCAGCCCGCAGATACGAATAATAAATGCGTGGATGGATGGCACAAACTTCATCATGACGTCGCTCTGTGCAGACAAAACGGTTCCTCGTTCTGCCTGGCCTGCCTCGCGCATGGCACCTTGTTCTGGACAACTTTGCATAGATTCTGATGAAGTAGAAGCTGTTGGCAAGAAGCATGTCGAAATATGGTGCTGGCTGATGCCACCCTTGGTGATGTATGTCCGGTGCATGGGTAGGGGTGATGCATGTCCATCGTCCTCCCTGTCCGGGGTAGTACATGTGCCCACCTTGCGTGATAGGTGTGTTGATGTCGGTTGCATGCTTGCTTGCTCCCGCCACAACCTCGTGTGTTGGGGAGAAGGCAAGTGGCGCGTGAACAGCTTGCCGCATGTGGCTCCATCTGCACACAACATGTTTGCAATCCAAATCGCGCCATGCGGTTGCCTAGCGGAGCTGTAGCACTCACCAGCTGCGTAGTCCAGTTGCATGCTGTGTGGTGCGTACTTGATGACCCCTTGATGCTGTGGGTTGCCTCCTTATCATGGACCTGCATGGGGCTGTGCTGCCTGGGACTGTGCGACGTGCGAAGCTGCTCACATGTACGGCCACGCCACGATACTGGCCAGAGTGACTAGGTTAGGCCATGTCATGTAATGGGATACCCCCTTGTCGAAGGAGCTGCCTGTGCCTCGTCTTCGTGCCGCTCCTCCCATCCTACACAGCTCAAGGGGTATACCCATTCTTCCCCTCAGAACCATTATGCCACAACACTTGGAGCCCATTACTCGCGGGGTGCTCAACGATTACGACCTGCCGCGCCTCTCCTTCCTGACATGTTTTCGATTCCCCGCACAGATACGTGATTCTTCAACAGAGGCATCGAATGCCGGCAGCGAGCCACTCGCCCCTGCGACACAGGAAGCGCCCCCAGCCGCTCAGGACACGCCTTTTGCCGCACCTGCGCCTGCACAGGGCGATGCGCCCACCTCGGCACCTCCCACCGCCGCGACAGCTACTGCCGCTGAGGCCTCATCGGGGCCCGGCGGAGACCAATTGTCCTCCTCCAGCGCCGTGGGGGCAACCGCGGCAGGGGCAATCGCGGCTAATGCAAAGACCAGTGGGGCTGCTGTTGCAGGGGAAAATGTTGCAGGTGCCGGTGTTGCAGGGGAAAGTGGTGCTGCCAGCACGCAGAGCAGTGCGCCACGCTTCACGCGTTCTGCGTCAGACATGCTTGACGGGCCGCGCCCCTCCCCGATCAAGACACGGCCACGCAGCGCCCACACCAAGTCCATGCCGAGTGCCACCGCCACCACGGTCGCAATTGGTGCGGCCACCACCGCCATCGCCGCTGCTTCTGCGGGTGCCGTGTCCAGCAATGGGGGGCATGCAGAGGGGGACGCCTCCCTGCAGCAGGCCCACTCCGGTGGGACCGGCCAGCAGAATGGTGCTGGCGGCCTAGCCGGGGATGGTGCCAGCAGGCCGAATGGTGAGGGGAACAAGCAGAATGGCCATGGCCCAGAGGGCGGTGGCGGCGGCGAAGCTGGGCGGAATGATGCCGAGGAGATGGGCAGAGGGGACGCGTCGAGGGCCACGGAGGGCGGGTCGACGACGAGTCACCATCGGGAGGACGGAGGGGAGCTGTCCACGCCGGAGACGGGGAACAGCCAGGGGACAGGTGGCAGCAGCACGACGGGCAAGCGGCCCGAGGCCAAGCTGCTTAAGGTGGTGGCCCAGTTTGTGGACGTGCTGGACATGGGCAGCATGCTGCAGGGGCTGGTGAGTGACTAGTGGGGGGGGGTGATGCAGGGGCTGCTGAGTGGGGGGCAAGGGATAGATGAGTAGAACTTGGCGAGAACTCTTATTTCTAACAAGAGCTTGGCATCAGGAGGATGGTTTGAGCTGGTTATGCTGACACCATACTTTACTCGTGTTGACACCGGTTCTCTAGGCTGGGCAAGTGCGTCGCGCATGCTAGGGTTGTCACGTGTACAGGTGTGTGCGTGTGGCGTTGCATGTGTGCATGTGTCTCAAGGGCTGTCTTTTTTTTGGGGGGGGGGGGGGGGGGGGGGGGCTGTGAAGTAGTTGGTTTTTACTTGTTCATGTGTCCAGGTTGAAGTAGAAGCCGCTACCTATTTTCTCCGTCATTGCTGTTTCTAAGAGGTCCTGTTCCTCCTCCCTCCCCAGAGCTTCTCCCCACCCTAATTTTCTGTTTGATATGCTCCCATGGCTACCTTTAATTTACGCCCTGTGCAACCCCTTCCCCTTTGCAGTCGGTTCTCTTGTGCCATCTATTCCCGTGTGCAACCGGGTCTGTGGTGCCGTATACTCCACTTGCTAACCCTTTTCGCATGTGGAACCTTTTGCCCTCTTCTTGTTCCCTCCACCCCAGGCGTATGACATCGGCAAGAAGGTCCCGCCCGAACGCCACATGCTGTCCCCCATGTCCCCCCTGTCCCCTCTGTCTCCCAAGTCCCCCGTCGGGATGAGCAGCCCCAAGGCACTCAAGAAGCTGACCAATTCGCGCTACCGCTTCCGCCAGACGATGCCGATGGATGCGGGGGAGGAGCCAGTAGTCAATAGCCAAGGTGATGGCACCGCGTAGGCTGACACGTTAAAGAAGCAAGGTGATCGTGTCCTCTTGCGGCGGAATGAATACCGCATGAGATGCTTCGCATACCAAGCGTGTGTCGAGCACGTGCTGGTCGCAGCCAAGTGGTGTCATGTGACGTAGGCACTGCATAGACGGATAGCAAAGAGGCACGGAGCTCTGTAGGGGCTCACGTTTTTGTGATGCGCTGGGGGGTAGGCTGCCGCATTGGCCCCAGCGTACCTGAGTTTTGGGTTTCACAGAATTTTCTTCGTTTTTAGGCCTGGATGAAGGGCGCTTTGAGTGGGTTGATGTGGTTAGGGACGGGTAGATTTTCGGGATCCAGCTATCAAGTCAGTGATCTCGTGTCTGCATATGAGCATTTGTGGTAGACTTTGATGTCCGTTCATCCACCTGCTTTGACTCTGTGTGGATCTCTTGCAACGGCTGGACGGTGGATGCGGGGCCCTTCCATTAAATCATGGTCTGCGAATGCAGGGCTGACCATTTACTATAGCCTTTATACGTCGCGTGCCGTATCTAATTGAGATACCTCACTACGACGATATATCTGTACATATTCTATCTATTTATTGATAACGATTTTTTTATTAACGTTGAAGAGTGCATGTAAAATCAACAAACATTGGCCTTCACGTCTTTCCTCTCATACAACTACCCTAGGTAGTCCTTCCACGTACGGCCTTGGATCGCCATGCGTCCAGGAATAGTTGTCTCAGGTACTTAGAACAACATTAATTTATTAGTTACTCACTTAGGGCCTTTCCACACTTGCTGCCGTCCTGGGCGCGAATTGGGAGGACTCGGATTGGTCCGGGCTGGAAAAATAGGTTCGAGGTGTATAATTGGTGCGGCGAAATAGCGGTGAATTGATCGGGACCTCCTTTCCACAACCAGATCCGATCCCTACCGTCCTGGCGCTTTCCCCGGCGGTTTTTACAACTCGGCCAACCTTTCTTGACCCTAATTCTGTTCGGAACTGGCTGGAACTGCTTTTTTGCAGCTTGCCCACAGGGGCTGGCGTGTGAGCCTGGACAATTTTCTGCCACTGACCTCTTCTTGTTCTGCATAGCAGTCCAAAGAAGAGACGGAGGGACTGAATGCTGTGTTCAAACTGAGCTGGATCGACCACTAGGTCGGCCAGCAACATCTGGATGTAGTTCATGCATGTTAATACCTGGCCTTCTAGGAATGTGCCCCCTCATGGATGATGCATTAAGAATTTAGCTCAGCCGTGCCTATACAGAGAGTCGCTCTCTGATGAGAGGCCATGCCCTAGACTTTGTATAGCCATGATGATCTTCCACCCCATGGCTCGTGGCTAGCTTCCACCCCATGACAGGCCTGAATATTGCATGAGCTCTGAGACTCTGGTGGTGCCCGTACGGCCCTTGGTGCACCTAGAGCAAGTGTTGTTTACATTCCCACCGTTGTAGGATCGAAGTACGGCCCAGAATGTATTAAAAGCCATATGCCCCTTCTCTGGGATCATTGAATTGAATTGAATTGAATTGTAACATAACTCCGTTGGGAGTCTATGTAGCACATAGCCCTTGAGAGGGGGCATATGGCCTATCATACATCCTAAGCTACTTCCTGCAAGGGTGGGGATGTAAACAACACTTGCTCGAGGTGCACCAAGGCACCTGCACCCTCATGATGTATCGCGCTATGCCCAGTTAAGGGGGAGCGTGGCATGTGGGGGAAGATCATCATGGCTATACAAGAGCTATGGCATGGCGTCTCAGCAGAGAGTTACTCCCTGCATGGGCACTGCATAATTAAATAAAGCTAGGCATCATCTGGAGGGTGGCTCATCATAGGCACACATGTACATGACTAAAAAGGCTAGGCCTAAGCTGGTATAGTGCCTGTAGTAGGCGGGCATGTACAAGGCCACTGTCTAACTATTCTACACTACTGCTGCTGTATTCCCCTAAGCTGGGGCTGGAGTTGCTGGGGCCGTGGCGGTCGAGGGGGTCGCTTGCCAGGGCTTGTGGCCGACGTAGATGGCCGCCCCCTTCCAGTACACCGGCTGGCCCGCCTTGGTCTGCCGGAGCTGGAGGTAGGTCGGCCATAGCTCCCGTCGCCGTTGTTGCTGTACCAGGGTCAAGTCGTCGTCCACGGTGAAGTGAGTCTTCTCGAGCCGCTTGCGGCGTCTGAGAAACGAAATCTTGTCCGCTGGGCTATCAAAGATGAGAAGAAGCGGAGGCGCCCCTGCCTTACCCCGCGCGCGGGGGAGGCGGTGGGCGGTCAGCTTGATCTCACCAAGAAGGCCCATGCGTGCAAGGATTTTGCTCTCAAACGCACGTGCAAGCTTCTCGGAATTCTCACCTTCTTCCATGTCGAAGTTCTTGAGTATGGCGTTGAGGCTGCGCTTGGCGAGCTCGGCCTCCTCGCGGAGGTCAAGCGTCTGCCGCTGGAGCTGGGCTGCGACGGCGGAGATGGTGGAGGTGGTATGTTGCTTAAGCATGTCCGCCCAGGTCGTGATGGGAGGAGCATCGCCGGCCAGGCCAGCCGGGGCTGGCTTGGCGGCAATGTCCTTCACTGCCTGGGCGGTGAGGCCGGCTGTGTTCTGCAAGACCTCGATAGCGATTGCATTATCCTTGAGGCGCTGGTCGATGTCGCGGAGCTGGGCGGTGATGGAGTCGGTGGAGGCGGAGGGGTGGGGGGGGTGGAGGCGAGGAGGGTGGCGGTGGCGGTGGGGATGGTGGGAAGCTCAGCAGCCAGCGTGCCGCCAATTGCCGCCACATCTGCGGCAAGAGGGGTCACGTGCTGCTCGAAAGCTTCCTTGAGGAGGGTGCGGATGGTGGCTTCGGTGGGGAAGGTGGGGGGGGCGGTGGGGAAGCCCAGATCGCGGCTTCGGAGCGGCCAACAAGGGAGCAGAGGGCGAAGCGTTGGAGCTTGGGGCGACTCATGCGGTGAATGATTGGGAGAGCCTCGGCGGGGTCGACAAGCTGGCCATCACCAGGCCAGCGGCCACGGTTGTGGGACGTGAGGTGCACGCACAGGGCTAGAAGCGAGGCGTAATTGCCGTAAAGCAAGTCTTCCATGAACCAACCGGCGCTGCGTTGCCAGAAGCCGGGGCGGTTGATGTCAAAGGAGGTCTCTTCCCAGGGCGGCTCAGCAGAGCGACTGCGCTTAGGTTCAGGCGATGCAGATGGCGAGGCGAGCCCGTCTGGGATCACTGATATAATTAATTAATTAATTAATTAGGAACATAACTCCGTTGGGAGTAGTATATGTAGCACAGAGCCCAGAGAAGGCGGCATCTGGCCTATAATACATTCTAAGCTAGCTACTTCCTGCAAGGGTGGGAATGTAAACGACACTTGCTCGGGGTGCACCAGGGCACCTGCATCCGGGCCATGATCTATCAAGCTATGCCCAGCTAAGGGGGAGCCTGTCATGGAGGGGAAGGTCAGCATAGCTATACAAGAGCTAGAGCGTGGCATCTCAGCAGAGAGCAGCTCTCTGCATGGGCACAGCATAACTAGATAAAGCTAGGCATCATCTGGAGTGCACATGGCACATCATAGGCACACATGTACATGCATGGCTAAATATAATGCTCGTGAATCAGCTGGAATAGTCTGAGCCTGTAGGAGGCTTACATGTACATGGCCACGGTCTATCTATTCTACACTACTACTGCTGTACTCCCCTAAGCTGGGGCGGCTGGAGTTGTTGGGGCCGCGGAGGTCGCATGCCAGGGCTCGTGGCCGACGTAGATGGCCGCCCCCTCACTTCCAGTACAACGGCTGCCCCGCCTTGGTCTGCCGGAGCTGGAGGTAGGTCGGCCATAGCTCCCGGCTGTCGCCGTTGTTGCTGCGCCAGGGTCAAGTCGTCGTCAAGGGTGAAGTGAGTCTTCCAGAGCCGCTTGCGGCGTCTGAGAAAAGAAATCTTGTCGACCGCTGGGTTCTTAACTCAAGCTTAAACTCCAATCTAAGCTACAAAAATCCTAGCTACTCTACTCAGTAAAACTGACGCCCCTTCCTCGATCCTGCATGGGGGGGGGCGGGGGCTTGCATGCCCACAAGCGGCCAGCTGGCGTGTGGGCCTAGAGGACGTATCCGGTCTGCATGCCATATCTTCTTCTGGTTGTCGAAGGACTTTTATATGGTCTGCCATCTCTTCTTGTCCTGCACTGCAGTCCAGTACTCTATACGCTAATCTCAAATATAATTACACGAAAGTTACAAATATCATCTGCATCATGCCCCAATTACCACCACATAGTCTCCCTCCGTGACTCCCCATGCAACGGGAGCACGAGTTTAATTAATATAGACTCCAGAGGGGCCGGATATAACTCTCTAGTCATCCGAGCTGTCCTCTACTGTAACGGCAGACGATCGAGGCGGTAGTGTAGCGCGGCTTACCTCACTGGGCAATAGCCTCCACCTTCAGACAGGGTACTCTAGCATTGAATGCCAGGCCGCGGGGCCCATATTGGGAGTAAGCAGGAGCATGCCCCTCAGGAAGGTGCTTATCGCAGATGGCAGCCCATTTCTCCTTGTCTATAATACGCTACCATGCATGGTCCGCCAGATTCTCCCGATTTCTGGCCGGCCTGCGCTGGTTGTCTCCTTGATGATAATACGGGGCCGAGGCCTGGACGCTCACGGACCAGCTGGTCACATGGCTGAACGGCACAGTACTGAACCTATAGTAGGATGCTCCAACAGGTCCTGAAAGTTACTAGGGTTTCCCATGCACGCATGTAGTCCCCTCGAGTCTTTGTTTAAGGGTATGGCGCCTCGCATTTCTGATGAGATTAGGCATCCTAGAATAGCTTTTGTATAGCCACATCTCAGTTGCTCGAACCAATCAGGTAGACACCGTTCTTGGTCTGGCTGGCCCCCAGCAGCTTGGCCAGCCAGGGCGGCCGGCATAATCTGACGTGGCCTGGCCCAAGGACGTCCAAATTACCCAGAAGGAAATTGGTAGACCAGTGAGCCATCAACTATACAGATCCTGGCTGCTGGGCGAGGTCCTCATGGTCCCGGCTCAGTTTGAACACCGCATAATTTCCTCCCTCTCTCTACTCTCTAGATACAGCTTGGATTACCATGCAGTCCTGACAAAAACTATAGATCGGGCAGATCAATGAGACCATGTTGTCCAGCTGCATGCGGGCGCACTGACGCCAGCCCCTGTGGGCAACGGCCCGGGCCCTCACCAGGAGGAGCCCCTTTGCTGAGCAGAGTAGCTAGGACCTTAAGGTATAGATTAGATTAAAATTAGTTGGCTATTTAGTTAGTCATATAGCTTCGTTTGTTATCGCGGCTCCGTCCACCCCCACCCCGGCCCAGCGCAACAGAATGCGATCTGTACATGATGTCCACATGGATCCGGGTCATGCAGGTTATATAATTTGATTTAATGATGCGGGCACGGAGTACAGATAGTCCCAGAAGCCCAGAATCCTCATGCAAGCATGCAGTTACAAGTGTCACATATCTCTGGGTCGCGCCGCGTCAGTGCGGGGTTCGCTATGTTTCTCGATCTACAGCGAAACAAGCTGCTCCTAGTCATCAGCTGAAGCACTGGCTCATTTATTAGATTACTGGATGGCTCACGACCCTGTGGGCAAGCCACCTCCCCCCAAGAGGAGGAGGCGCTTTGATGAGTAGGGTAGTTTGGATTTTTCTAGACTCGATAGATTAGCGTTAGGATAGTCCGATTACGCGGCTCTCTCCACTCCACCACCCATCAAGGAATATGTGCTACATGATCTCCCAACGTGTCTATTAATTAATTAATTAATCTCCCAACGGAGGCATGTTATAATTTAATTTAATTTAATTTAATTTAATTTAATGGCTCACCAACCTAGTATATAAATTGATTGAGCTGAATACTCAGGATCAACGGTACATGTGTATTACCCGGAAACATCACCAACCGAACACAGACGACAACATATCGCGTTAACTTGCCAAGTCTAAGTCATGGCCTCATCATGTAGCACCAGTTTTTTTTTTTTCCCGGGTAAATGGGTATTCTTATTAACCGATAGGAATATCGTTAGGTGAAGGGGTACCACGTATCGACCAGCTGGTTACCAAATGTGTGTAGTGTGCTAGGTGATATGTTTATTTTGTAGCACCAGTTTTTCAGCTGAGGCTACCACCACTTGGATAAGATGGTAAACTGGGGCAACATCCAGCTACTTGGTAGATCACCCTTATTTCCATGCTTGTGCTCACCATGGCTTGCCAGCTCCACATGCACAGTATCAAACCGAATGCCACTGCACTTTCACAAAGTAGACTACGCTTTCATAAAGTAACTCGAAACGCGTGTCTGCACCGGCGCACGGCACGCGGCAGTCGCCTGCCTGGCATGGTCGCCCCCCGCACCCATTGACACCCTGGTCGCTGCCACCGCCGCCACCGCCACCCGCGCCGCCACCGAAGCCTTTGCCACCGAACCCAGTGGTGCCATGCCCGGCAGCAGCGTGGACGGGTTGGTCACGTCGCGTGCGCAGCTGCCGCCCCCACGGGCCTTCTTGATCGCCTGCCGGATGACATAGGACGCGGCGCGCACGCGCTTTTTAACTTTCGGCTGGCCATTGGCATCCCACACCGCGGCACCACCGTCCTTACGGACACGCACGCTAGCGCCATCAACGGAACCTGGTACTGGATCCATCCCCTGCCGAGACGCTGCCTGTCCTTGGTCCATGGGGGGGCATGCTTCCCCAGAAAGCAGTCTTCGCCCGGCCTCCCCGATGCCGGCTGGAATGCTCCGTGGCACCTTCTTCGCAGTCGCTGCCTTGCCACTGAGCCGGGCGGTTGCTGTGACAGGTGGTGTGCCACGCTTCGTGGCCCGATGGCATGGCGTGGCGTGCCGCCGTGCACTGGGAACGTGTGCCACTTTAGGCGTCTGCCACACGCTGGGCGCGCGCGTGGTCCTCACCCCCGCGGCCACAAACAGGTTCACCACGCCGGATTCCTGCGTGCCATACACGTCGGTGGGATCACCCCCCTGCCCTTCGTCGGCATAGTCCTCATCAACATGCCCTTCGTCAGTGAGAGCCTCACCGTCCTCGTCATCACGAGCACCCATGTGGCCATCACCATCAATGCGTACACAATGGCCGCCTATGCCAGCATCATCGCCCTCTAGGTCACCCTCGCCATGATCAAGGTAAACATCGTCGTGAGGGTGAGCCTCTCCAAAAAGGAGGTCGTCATTATCATTGTCGTCACCATCATCGTCACCATCACCGTCATCGTTGTCACCGTCCAGGTGGCCATCCTTCTTGTGTCTGTAACTCCCATTGCGTATTCCGGCACCCTTGTCATCCAAGGGAGAGTAATCATCCTCCCAGGGCTCAGCACCACTGGCGCCCGCAACCTGGACGTGATCCAGAACGACATCCTCGACTGCCCCCTCCGTCCTCCTGGAACTCCCTCCCGCCCCTCCAACATGCCCCCCCGTTTCTTCTCCGCTTCCTCTTTCGGCCATGCTGTATCTCTCCCCCTCCCCCTTCCCCCCATCGCCTTCTGTGCCCATCTGCTGCCCCACCTTATCACCAACAAAATCCTCAACAACATCCTCGACAGCATCCCTTGTGTACGTGGCATCATAGATGCCCCCTCGGTGCGTTGCCCTGGGTTGCTCAACCCTCGCAGTCCCCCCACGCTCATCCCGGCCCTCGCTATCGGCCCAAAACCTACTGCCCTCATGCTCCCTGTCGCCCTGAATGTCAGGATGGTAACCCGGCAGAAACGTACCAGGCAGAGGCTCACCAGGCAGAGGCTCACCAGCCAGAGGCTCTCTACGCATAGTCTCACTAGGCATGCGCTCGACCCACCGTGGCAGGCACTCCCGCTCAACCTCAAGCTCCATCCCCCCACCCGCTCGGATGCCGGCAGCCAACCTCCGCGGTGCTCGTACCGGCCGCAGCAACCCCAAGTAACCATCATCCCTGGCCCCCTCCTCCCTGCTTCCCCCACGACCACCCATCCCCCTGCTGCTCAGCCCTCCACATACACCAGCCATCCTCATGCCACGGAGGCCTCCAGCACTCGCCAACTCCTTAACACTTAAGCCTCCAGCACTAGCTGTCCTCGCATCTCTTAAGCCTCCACCATGGCCCCTCTTTGCTACACTCGGGCCCACCCCCACCATGTCTCCCCCCCACAAGCTACCTGTGCCCGTTCCTGACACTGACCCTGACCCTGGCTCTGAGTCCCTGGACCCTGCGATGGTTTCCCCGGACGCCAGTATCTCCACGTCCACCTCGTCCACGTCCTCCCCCTCGCAGTCGATCCAGCCACCCGTAATGGGACTGGCCAGCCGAAAGCCGTGGAAGCCGTGGAGTGGGAGATGGGCACCTGCTTTGGCACTAGTGCCACCAGCACCGCCACCAGCAGCAGCAGCACCAGTACCATCACCACCACTACCAGCAGCAGCAGTACGCGTGAGACTGCCACCATCACCAGCACAACGGCCCACAGCCATCCCCTCTGTGTGTCCCTTCCCTGTGCCACCCGCGATGCCGCCACCGGCGCGGCCACCCGATAGACCACCCGGGGCACTCTCGTCAAGGAACGGGAAGTGTACCGGAATACCCTCCTTGTTCGGACGCAAGCGCAGCGCAGGAGGGAGCGGTGAGACAGGCGCCCGCGGCTTCGCTGCTTCCTGGACCACCCGGACAGCGTCATCATCGTCGCCTCTGTTGTCATCAACATCAAAGGCCGCTTGCTCCCTGCCACTAGTAGGCCCCCCCGGTGGCACATCATCGTCAATATTATCGTAAACTCCTCCTCCTGCTCCCCCTCCTCTGCTCCCCCTTTCTCCGTCTTCTTCTTCTTCCGCAATATTAAGGCTCGCGCCTTCAGAAAGCCCATCGCGGCCCCCCCGCGGAAGACAGCCGCGGGACGCCCACAGGCCCTGCACCGCTGACATGTCATGGTCACTCATGCTGGCAGACAGGCGCGCCAGCCGCTTCTTGCCCTGCCTTTGCCTCCATGCCGGGTCACAGTCCCCGGGGGAACCGCACGCAGGGGCAGATTCTGTGGACACTCGATTCCCGTGCCGTGCCGACCGTGCCAACGAGGTGGGTTCCAGAGGCCCGGTGCCAAAGGAGTGTTTCCCGTTGGCATGCTTGCCTGGGCCACGGGGCAGGTTGGTGCAGACACCAGCAGAGCTGCGGCCGGGAACCGCGCTGCCTTGATCTTCCTTTTTGTCCGGTGACGTGATGTCAATGACATCAGGGGGCGCAGCGTCCCACGACGCGCCATGGGTGGTCGCGCCTACGTGGCAGCGGTACGGGTTGGCTGGTCTATCGTCACCACTGCCACCATTAGCTCCCCCCGGCAGCTTGCCACCCGGCACCTGCGGCTGCCTGCCGTGTCCTGTTTGTCGTTCTTTCTCATCCGCTTGGCCCCCCCCCCAGGAAGGTGCAGTGTGTGGCTGTTGCCAAGACGCTGCTTGTGATTGCGGCCGCTGGGGGTCACAATAATAACTATTGCTTCCGCCCCTGCCGCCAGGCACCGCCCCCCCTCTCGGCCAGCTGTAGCAGTTATAAGACGTCACGTTGGCTGCCCTTGCTGGCACTCCTATGCCACCAACACTAGCAGTGGTGGTTGCTGCTACTGGGTATGTGGCCCCCTCGTCCGTGTACGCCTGCCACTTGCTGGACGGCGCGCTGCCCGGCACGTGCCAGTATGCCCGCGCTGGGGAGGGCACGCCCCATCCTTGGCCCTGGGCGTGCATGGAGGGCGGTGCGGCGCCAGAAGTGTCCCATGGCGAGTCCGCGGCCTGCCCGCATTTGGAGGGGGGGAAGAGATGGAACGGTAAGCCAAAGGGTGGCAGAGAAGGCGTGGGATGTCAAAAAGGGGGGAAGAGGTTTGGCATGGGACGCGGAGCGGGGTCCACATGGTCTAAGATATCGAAGCTTAATGCTATGCTATGGCTTGGCGGCTTGTTCTCAGGTGGTTGAATTCGACCTTCACCTAGCCCGGTCTTCTTAGGGCAGAGGGCCGAAAGCACGCGGGGGTAGGGTGCGTAACTGACTGCATGGGTATAACCGTATTTGACTCGTTCGTTGGGGGTGCGGTCATACCTGTAATCTGGGTGGGAGCATGGCCAATCACAAACACCGAGTCTGGCCTAATACGCTGCTCTACCAAAGAAGCTGCCCGGCTCTATTTCCTTTGGACATTGTACTTTTTATTGCGTGGGGTATGGCCAACCTCTGAATGCTCAAGGCACATAACGATTGAGACACATAATCTCGCGTGGGGCCACAAAGTCTAGACACGGCCATGCCTGTGCTGACATACTCCACAGGATCACCCCCCATGGGTAACAGCACCCAGGATCATTCGTCGAAACCCCATGGGCAGGGCGAACAGAGCTCGATGGTACTAACAGCCAGCCTACTGGCCCCCACTCGTGACTAGTAGTGCACTGGTTCGTTGTTTTATCAGTGCAACTATGCATGGATCAGATTGTTCAAAGCATGAGACCGAGCACAGCTGAATTCAATACCACTATTTCATACAGGCATCCATGTAAGCTTCCTCCCCCGTGCCGGGATCCCCTTAGTTGGGTTGAACCCAAGACAGCATGGTGGTGCCGGTGCCCTTGAGGCGCCTAGAGCAAGTGTTGCTTACATTCCACTCTTGCAGGAAGTAGCCCAGAATGTATTTAAAGCCATATGCCCCTTCTCCGGGATATGTGCTACATGTACTCCCAACGGAGTTATGTTTCTAATTAATCCATGTAAGCAGAGTGGCAGACTCACAGAGGCCCCCCAGGTGCTCCTTGCGGGCATGCGGCTGGGAGCGGCCGTCAGCTGCGAGATGAAGCCGTTGAGGACTGGTGGGGTCAGGGCCAGGGGGGCAGGGGGGCAGGGACAGCCAGCCAGCCAAGGGCAAAAAACAAAGTCAACCAAGGTAAACTAGCTAGATTACACCTAGCCAGACAACAATCATTTACAACAATCACTAGCTTTTACAAAGCTAGGGAGCTCCTTCAGGCCCCCATGAGCTACAAAGTCTGTATATTGGATTGTGGCACCTCTCCTATGAACGTGGCGCCTTTCGTACGATGGCAACCCAGTGCCAGCCATGAGACGTGGATTGTTCGGCCGGGGCTATGCCACCCGATGGGGTGCCACGACTTTATGTGGGTTGCCACGGTCCGAAAGAGATTTGCAAGTGATTGCCATGCGATATCGTGTTGAGGCCATCCCCTCTGTGTATGTACAGTCATTCACTGGGTTGGCTTAAGTTGTGTTCATGCCTTAAGGTGGGTCGCATAGGATTTCAGCATTCGTAGTAGTTCATAACAGTATATTTTAGTATCTTTAGTTCAAATGAGTACAATATAGGAGAGGCATTCACGCCTGAAGTTGGGTTCACACCTTAAGTTGGCTTGACCCCTCGAAAACCTGGAACCCAACTTAAGGTGTGAATGACTGTACAGCAAGACATACATTCAGGCAGACACTTGTGCATGCCTCTCATTGCCTCCGCTCCGCGGCCCACATCGTTGTGCCTCGTACGTGTGCATGCGCGGGAACTGCGGCGATGCCCTCACAACTGGGGCGCGGCCAGGGCGGGTCGTGTGCAGCATGGGCAGGTCATCCTGTCCCTATGATCATGCAATGGCTTTACAAGCTAACCTTGCCTTGAAAACTAAGCTTCAAAACCAGTCCTCGAATGGCTGGATTCCAACGTTGGAGTTCTCACGGAGCTTTCGTGCTTGCTGCAAGCCCCCGGCAGCTTCATCGCGACAGTATGGTTGACCAGGCCGTGCAAGGTGTACCAATTTCCATTCCTGCCTATATCCAGGCAGTTCATTTCCATAAGATAAAAAATAAAATCGTCATAGAAGTGGTGTATAATCATGCAGAGTATCATCGCCGTCGGCATCTCACCTTTGAAGGCCTCCTCGGCGCGCGTGTCCCTGCTCTTGTCCGGGTGCAGCACAAGCGCCATCTGTGCATCGGGCGGTTGCGTTTACATTCATTTGTTTCCATTCGAGCATGTACATTCATTGTTTGGATTCGAGCATTTCCATTCCATGTTTGCATTCGACCATTTACATTCGTTGGGTTACACAAGGGAGGTTGCATGGAGGGGTGACATGTTGCGTGGGAGTGCATCCCCCTGGGTTCTGGGTCCACGTCCTGCCACGCGATTCCCCCACCTGTTGGACAAGTGGGCTAAGCATCGCGATGAATGCACACGGCACACCCTGTTCATGCCCATCCCGTTCGCTAGCACCCCGTTGACTGTTCACACCCCATTTGCTGGCATCCCAGGGAAGCCCCGCCCGGTTGAACGACGACTCATCGGTCTGCATCTTGTCGGCAAGTTCACCGTTAACGGGCCATCCCTTTGGTCGCACCCCCGTAATGTCCTCCTGTGTGCATGCGCCTGATGGTTACCCCCGCGAGGCCCGGAAGGAGAGTTAGGATAAGGGTCCATCAGGCAAGATCATGCAGCTCAATTTACCATAAAATAGACTTACTTATATATTATACAAGATAGGATCATATAACATAAGGTAGGCTTATTAATTGTTGGCCTGGGCGGGTGCGAGGGAAAATAAAACACGCATGAATGGCGCTGGCTTCTACAGGCAAACTGTAGCTCCCCTAGGCACCCACTGGAGCACGGTCTAGGTCATAAACATGAGCTTGACACCCATGCAAATGCTGCACAGCACTTGCCTGCTGGAAAAAAGGACTAGCGTGGCGGCAGTTCCAGCTCCTGTGCAAGTCAAAACCTTCTTAGAGGGGAACAATCCTTCTTGACATCCCGTGGAGGGCTTTGGCTTCTCAAACGTACCAGTCAACCTATGTGTTATCCCCATGAAAGCCACCATGGTATAATATCCTTGTGAAAGGTTTTTCGCTGTAGATCGGACTAACTGAATTTCAGCACGATGGGCTATGCTGAGCTGACCTTGCGATACGCAGCCCGGATCTCACTTTCGGAGGCACCAGCAGGCAGCTCCAGGGCAGCCAACGGATCATGGCGGAAGGCAAGAACCTGAAAGACGTGGCAGGGGGCAAGAGAGACAGAAAAGATGTTACAGACGGGCCTCACAGGACGCAAACGGAAAACGAACGGTTACTGGATAAAAGCGAGGTATGGTGCTGGGATAATGAAAGCGTATGGTGGCAAATGCTGGCGCCTGCACATTCGAGAGTGCAGGAATTGTCGTGGTATGGTCTGCAAGCATGGCTGATATGTAAACCGGCTGGCGCCCTTTGCAATTCATACCTTCTCGGCCAAAGCACGGCGGTCGACGGATGGAGTAGGGATTTGAGCCATTACAACACAGCTTATATCGTAATTAAGACCGACGTAGTCGTCTGCGTAGTCCCCATTTCAATGGCTTGTGTGGCGATGCCTTCCTCGCAAACCAAACAGAGCTGTAAATCTAGATACTGTCGACCATAAAAAGTGTCGATAAATCTTCACATAAATTTAAACATTTACGATGTCGCATCACCGACAAAATGCATTCAAGGAACGATTCGCAGAATTCCGTGAATTCTGGACACTAGAAATTATGAGAGCATGTTAGGTTCGGTTACGGACCTTATATCAACCTAAGGGAAGGTAAGGGAGGCGTTTTATTTACTACCGAAGCTGGAGATCATTCGTTACCCAGGTAGCATAAAAGCGGCGGAATGCTGCATGACTTCCAATGCTGCTGCCGCCTAATAAAACGCTGAAGGCAGCAACGACTGCATAAATGGTTATCAGGACTCGACGAACTTTACCGACCTATCCTGAATGATAAGAAGCCACTCACGACAACCAGCCACCAGGACACCGGCGATGGCCATGTCGAGCCATTCAAATTCCCGCGCATGCACCAGTCTGCAACTCTGCATCAGTCATGCAACAAAAGCCATGATGGTGCTGGAGCCAGCTGAGCGGCGCTGGCATTTGGCAATTGGCACCTGGCACTTGGCATAGCGGCGGTCGCTGCCGTACCAACCTCTAGTACGGCGGTTGATCCTGGTGGTAGAAATTCGCACAAGTACGGGGCAGGGAAGTGCGGGGTGGGCAACAACAACAACAACAACAACAACAACAACAACAACAACAACAACAACAACAACAACAACAACAACAACAACAACAACAACAACAACAACAACAACAACAACAACAACAACAACAACAACAACAACAACAACAACAACAACAACAACAACAACAACAACAACAACAACAACAACAACAACAACAACAACAACAACAACAACAACAACAACAACAACAACAACAACAACAACAACAACAACAACAACAACAACAACAACAACAACAACAACAACAACAACAACAACAACAACAACAACAACAACAACAACAACAACAACAACAACAACAACAACAACAACAACAACAACAACAACAACAACAACAACAACAACAACAACAACAACAACAACAACAACAACAACAACAACAACAACAACAACAACAACAACAACAACAACAACAACAACAACAACAACAACAACAACAACAACAACAACAACAACAACAACAACAACAACAACAACAACAACAACAACAACAACAACAACAACAACAACAACAACAACAACAACAACAACAACAACAACAACAACAACAACAACAACAACAACAACAACAACAACAACAACAACAACAACAACAACAACAACAACAACAACAACAACAACAACAACAACAACAACAACAACAACAACAACAACAACAACAACAACAACAACAACAACAACAACAACAACAACAACAACAACAACAACAACAACAACAACAACAACAACAACAACAACAACAACAACAACAACAACAACAACAACAACAACAACAACAACAACAACAACAACAACAACAACAACAACAACAACAACAACAACAACAACAACAACAACAACAACAACAACAACAACAACAACAACAACAACAACAACAACAACAACAACAAC
>RPFO01001332.1:32500-45000 GCA_009746045.1 Mesostigma viride | reverse complement strand
GGTCGTAACTCGTAAGCTCCGATCGACACGGCGGTCGGCCGGAGCCCGACCGCCCGGCCAGCCGCGCCGCGCCGGCGGAGAAAGAAAGCAGACCAGTCGCGGACTTACCCCCCGCCCCCCCCCCCCCCGACACGTGAAAGATTGGGGTCTGACCAATCCAGGGCTTACCACTGTGATTGGATTGTACTACATGAATTCTATTACATCTGTTCTACTATCGTACGTACTCTAGTACTTCTAAATTAGAACTATAAATTAAATTCTAACATGACTGCGAGTCATGTTAGAATTTGAGAGCACGAACATTTCGGCCCATCATGCTTGATGGATGGAGGTGAGCGAAGCCGCGAAACCTAACTAAGCTAACTCCGCTAAGCTAATCTAGAAAATCCTAACTAAGTACTATACGCAGGGAAGTCAAGTGCTACCTGTTGTCGTGCACACACCCCACCGTTCCACCTGCCATGCCCCCCGCGGGGATATACTCGTGACGTGTGACGGCTTGCTAGGACGCACGAAGCAGCGTTCAGCGCGGGGGTGTCTGATGATGCAACAATCCACGGAACAGTACCCTAGTACTGTCCGATATAATACTATATACCGGCCCTCGGCCACTATAGACTCTGCTGCCCATGCCGTGCGGCGTGGGATTCAACTAACTAACTCTACGCAGCAAAGCCCCCCTTCCGCCTGGGGGGGGGGGGAGGGCGCTCAGCAAGGCTTACCCAGAGGGGTTGGCGTGTGGGCATGCAGGAGGAAACCAAATTCCTGCATGGTTGGCAGGAGAGTGTACTATCAACGTGCCCAAGCTGGATATCGTAGAGCCAATTGATTCAGTGGATGTAGTTGCACATGGATCATAGCTAGAGTGGTGCTATCCAGTACTTCAGGAAGTTCGATGTCCTGTAACTGTGAATTCGGAAGGTGATGCATGGTTAAAGTCCTGCAAGATCGTGACACAGTAGACTTACCATGGTGACTGCAGTGATACCAAGCCATTTGATCATGTAGTCCATGACTGCGATAACAGCAAACTAGTAGACCTGCCACTGTGCCAGGAAATGGGTGCCATGAGATGATGTCCTTGTCATGCTGTATTGAATATTTTTAATTAAAAAAAGCGCTTTTCTGATTTTATTTGAGAAAACGAGAAACGAGTAATTTACGCGTCGAGCCAACAGTAGAAAACTTGAAATTTGGTCTCTTTCTAGTCGGTGAAAAAATCACAAGTTCGATGTTTGAGCGCCAATAGTACCAGACGAGGGTTGTGGGGAGGAAACGGGTGCATTGCGCAACTCGTAGTGGGGTGACAAGAAACTTTTCAGTCATGTTCAACAGTTGCTCTTCAAGCCTGCATTGCACATGTATTCTGATGGTTCGTTTCACGCGGTGGGAAACTGTGATCTTGAAGACTTGTAACCATGAGGTCAAAGACAACCATGAGGTGATGTATCAATGAGACAACCAGTGCAGGCAAGAAATTTTGAGAATCTGGACCATGCATATTGGTCTCAGCACGACATTGGCTAACATCGTTAAATAAAGTAGGAATATAGTTTACAGTTTCTTGATCCTCCAATCGAACAGCACATCTTCTGGTATTTCCTCACCATCATCCTCATCGCTGCCGTCGTTCCCGTTTCCAAGTACCCCTGCTCCACCCCCACCTCTCTTTTTATTCTTGTGGGAGCTAGCCTCACCACGCCAGCCCACCCCTCCTTCCACCAGACCCTTTCGTTTCTTCAACTGTAACTGCAACTCCTTTTGTTGCCGTATTTGGGCGATGCGGCTTTGAACATCCCTGAAGAGCCAGCGCAAGGGCGAGCGAACACACCGGTGCGGCAGGGGAACACCACAGCATATTGCAACCATTAGCAGAACACAACTACACACCGGTGCGGCAGGGGAACACCACAGCATATTGCAACCATTAGCAGAACACAACTACACACCGGTGCGGCAGGGGAACACCACAGCATATTGCAACCATTAGCAGAACACAACTACACACCGGTGTGGCAGCGGAACACCACAGCATATTGCAACCATTAGCAGAACACAACTACACACCGGTGTGGCAGGGAACACCACAGCATATTGCAACCATTAGCAGAACACAACTACACACCGGTGTGGCAGGGGAACACCACAGCATATTGCAACCATTAGCAGAACACAACTACACACCGGTGTGGCAGGGGAACACCACAGCATATTGCAACCATTAGCAGAACACAACTACACACCGGTGTGGCAGGGGAACACCACAGCATATTGCAACCATTAGCAGAACACAACTACACACCGGTGTGGCAGGGGAACACCACAGCATATTGCAACCATTAGCAGAACACAACTACACACCGGTGTGGCAGCGGAACACCACAGCATATTGCAACCATTAGCAGAACACAACTACACACCGGTGTGGCAGGGGAACACCACAGCATATTGCAACCATTAGCAGAACACAACTACACACCGGTGTGGCAGCGGAACACCACAGCATATTGCAACCATTAGCAGAACACAACTACACACCGGTGCGGCAGGGGAACACCACAGCATATTGCAACCATTAGCAGAACACAACTACACACCGGTGTGGCAGGGGAACACCACAGCATATTGCAACCATTAGCAGAACACAACTACACACCGGTGTGGCAGGGGAACACCACAGCATATTGCAACCATTAGCAGAACACAACTACACACCGGTGTGGCAGGGGAACACCACAGCATATTGCAACCATTAGCAGAACACAACTACACACCGGTGTGGCAGGGGAACACCACAGCATATTGCAACCATTAGCAGAACACAACTACACACCGGTGTGGCAGGGGAACACCACAGCATATTGCAACCATTAGCAGAACACAACTACACACCGGTGTGGCAGCGGAACACCACAGCATATTGCAACCATTAGCAGAACACAACTACACACCGGTGTGGCAGGGGAACACCACAGCATATTGCAACCATTAGCAGAACACAACTACACACCGGTGCGGCAGGGGAACACCACAGCATATTGCAACCATTAGCAGAACACAACTACACACCGGTGTGGCAGCGGAACACCACAGCATATTGCAACCATTAGCAGAACACAACTCTTGCCATGCAACACTAACAGACAAAAGGCGATCCCCAGACTTGACTAAAAGCTTCAGTCCATGCGCACGGGCCCAGCCACATGCCCATGCACCCCTTGATTGCATAAGCGAGCCACAGAGACCTTACCGCATACCAGCATGGGACCGTGTCAGGCTTGTGTCCTCATATGACATCTGCAAGAGCATGGCTGTGAGTCACCGCAGGTAGGCAGTATGCCATGCACCGCCTCGCATCACCTGCTACACCCTACGCCGCACTCCTAGCACGTGCACCACACATTCATCCATAACAAGAGTGCTCGCCTCGTCTACTACCCACTTCTTCCATCCCAGACGTCTGCCAGCACGTAGACGTCCTCTCCCATCCCAGACGTGTACCAGCGGATACAGCACAAAGTACGCGGAGATAAATACCGCTAACGCAACCACGGAGACATATATCGCCAACGCAACCTCAACCATCACACTTGCCGCCCACGTACTGCATGAACCAACCGCACGTGTACGGTGCCATAACGCAACAGTGCAAGCACACACGTGTGCACAAGGGGCCATAACGCAAGGGGAGAGCCCGAGAGGGGGCCAAAAAAAGCGAGAAAGCGGTACTGGGCGGCCTGCATTGTCGGGAAATCGCGCTCTTGCAACGGGGGGTCGTCCCCCACTGTCCCCCTCCACTTTCTTGCCTTTTTGGGTGGGGAGGCGGGTGGGGTGGGGGGAGGGGGGGTGGGGGTGGGGGGTGGGGTGGGGGAGGGGGGTGGGGGTGGGGTGGGGGGAGGGGGGGTGGGGATGGGGACGGGGGGGCCGACCTCCATTGCTCACACAGGAGTGGCACCCAACACCCCACACACACTGGTACAGGAGCGGCGCCCCTTGCACACACCAGCATAGGATTGAGACCTTGCACTTGCAAGCAGGTATGTGAGACCGCAGAGCCACATGAGGGTATCGGCATGCCAGCGTACCGATGCGGCAGCAGGGGCAAGCAGGGGCAAGCAGGGGCAAGCAGGGGCAAGCAGGGGCAAGCAGGGGCAAGCAGGGGCAAGCAGGGGCAAGCAGGGGCAAGCAGGGGCAAGCAGGGGCAAGCAGGGGCAAGCAGGGGCAAGCAGGGGCAAGCAGGGGCAAGCAGGGGCAAGCAGGGGCAAGCAGGGGCAAGCAGGGGCAAGCAGGGGCAAGCAGGGGCAAGCAGGGGCAAGCAGGGGCAAGCAGGGGCATGACAGGGGCAAGCAGGGGCAAGCAGGGGCAAGCAGGGGCAAGCAGGGGCAAGCAGGGGCAAGCAGGGGCAAGCAGGGGCAAGCAGGGGCAGGCAGGGGCAAGCAGGGGCAAGCAGGGGCAAGCAGGGGCAAGCAGGGGCAAGCAGGGGCATGACAGGGTGAGAGCCACAGAGATGCCAGCATACCTCTGCAGCACCGCCTCTCGCTCCTCCAACTCCTCCGCAGCGTCCTCCTGTTGCCATCCGTGTGTTGGTGGGGTGGTTGGTGGGGTAGGAAAGGGGCGGGTGTTGGTGGGGCGGTAGGTGGGTGTTGGTGGGCCGGGGAAGGGGCAGGTGTTGCGGGTCGTGAATGGTGGTCATGTGGTTGTATGCGTGCATGCAGGGGCATACGGGGGGGAGCAGGAGGGGGGGCCTTGCGAAGCCGTAGGGGCTAAGGCACGGGAATGCTTCAATGGCAATGGGCACCATAATCCATTCCAAGGCATTCCAAGGCAAAGAAAGCAAAGACCACGGCCAGAAAGACAGGAAGGAAAAGAAAGAAAACGAATCAGAAGAATGACCGGAGAACCGAAACTCGGAGGGGGGGGGGCTTCCAACAGCCTCTAAGCTTGTTTGGAGCATTTCCAAGCAGCAAGGGGCGTAGGCACAGCCCAGCCACCACCATCACAAGTATGCTCTAGAATGGGTACCCTCCTCAGATACCTGCCTGTTCTATTCCAGGCTGTTTGGACATGGGGTGGCCCGCACCCTCTCCCAAAAAGGTAGGCACCCACCGGCTCCTCCATCGCGCGCGCCCATTCACCTCGAGCACCCACCTGCTCCTGCACGCACGCCTGTCTGAACATGGGGTGGACCGCGAAAGGGCACTGATCGGGGTAGTATCCTAACTGTTCTCCCTAAAGGTAGGCACCCACCGGCTCCTCCATCGCGCGCGCCCATTCACCTCGAGCACCCACCTGCTCCTGCACGCACGCCTGTCTGAACATGGGGTGGACCGCGAAAGGGCACTGATCGGGGTAGTATCCTAACTGTTCTCCCTAAAGGTAGGCACCCACCTGCTCCTCCATCGCGCGCGCCCTATCCCCTAAAGGTAGCAACCCACCGGCTCCTCCATCGCGCGCGCCCTCTCCCCTAAAGCTAGGCACCCACCGGCTCCTCCATCGCGCGCGCCCTCTCCCCTAAAGGTAGCCACCCACCGGCTCCTCCATCGCGCGCGCCCTATCCCCTAAAGGTAGGCACCCACCTGCTCCTCCATCGCGCGCGCCCTCTCCCCTAAAGGTAGGCACCCACCTGCTCCTCCATCGCGCGCGCCCTATCCCCTAAAGGTAGGCACCCACCTGCTCCTCCATCGCGCGCGCCCTATCCCCTAAAGGTAGGCACCCACCGGCTCCTCCATCGCGCGCGCCCTCTCCCCTAAAGGTAGGCACCCACCTGCTCCTCCATCGCGCGCGCCCCATCCCCTAAAGGTAGGCACCCACCTGCTCCTCCATCGCGCGCGCCCTATCCCCTAAAGGTAGGCACCCACCGGCTCCTCCATCGCGCGCGCCCTATCCCCTAAAGGTAGGCACCCACCGGCTCCTCCATCGCGCGCGCCCTATCCCCTAAAGGTAGGCACCCACCTGCTCCTCCATCGCGCGCGCCCTCTCCCCTAAAGGTAGGCACCCACCGGCTCCTCCATCGCGCGCGCCCTATCCCCTAAAGGTAGGCACCCACCGGCTCCTCCATCGCGCGCGCCCTATCCCCTAAAGGTAGGCACCCACCTGCTCCTCCATCGCGCGCGCCCCATCCCCTAAAGGTAGGCACCCACCGGCTCCTCCATCGCGCGCGCCCTCTCCCCTAAAGGTAGGCACCCACCTGCTCCTCCATCGCGCGCGCCCTATCCCCTAAAGGTAGGCACCCACCTGCTCCTCCATCGCGCGCGCCCTATCCCCTAAAGGTAGGCACCCACCGGCTCCTCCATCGCGCGCGCCCTCTCCCCTAAAGGTAGGCACCCACCGGCTCCTCCATCGCGCGCGCCCCATCCCCTAAAGGTAGGCACCCACCGGCTCCTCCATCGCGCGCGCCCCATCCCCTAAAGGTAGGCACCCACCGGCTCCTCCATCGCGCGCGCCCCATCCCCTAAAGGTACCCACCCACCTGCTCCTCCATCGCGCGCGCTTCGTCCGCCTCCTTCTCTTTCTCGATGACGACTTTCTGGAACTCACCCCACTCCTTCCTGCGAAGACAAGTAGCCAGGGGACGGCGGCGCAATCCACAGAACGATTGGATGACACTCGGTGGACCGCATCGGTGGTCATGGTAGCCAATGTCAAGTGGTCATGATAGCCAATGTCGCTGCCATGCACCTCACGTCACCATGGTTCAGTGATCCCACCTACCCGCTGCAAGCACTGACCGACGCCCAACGGTGGCCCCCATCACCAACTAGTGGAAGGGGAAGACACCAGTGTGAGGAGTCAAATACAGCTATTCCCTTATAGAACTTACAAAGCTATTCCCTCATAGAACTTATACAGCTACCGTAGTGGTCAAAATCACTTTGCGACAAATTATTTTGTGACCCCAAAACAAGGTGAGAATTTAGGCTTGCGAGGCAAAACTATTTCAACGAGGTACTTGCGACGCGGCACTTTTCTAGTGCAATCTCATGAACTAGTACAAAACAGTACGATGGCATGTGAACAAGAGTTCGCGACCCCAAATGAAGCCCATTAATAGCAGTTTGCGAGGTCGATTCACAAGTAATTTGTCGCAGAGTGATTTTGACCACTAAGGTATCCCCTTATAGAATGTAAAAATCTATCCCCTTATACAACTCATAAAACTATCTCCTTATAGAACTTATGAAGCCATGCCCCGATGGCCCAAGTCCTACCCACTTCCCCTCCCCCCTCCCCCCTCCCCCCTCCCCCCCCTCCCCCCCCTCCCCCCTCTACTGTTTGTCTGGCTCCACACCCGTGTATGTCACTGAGGCAACCAGCCTCTATGGGCGCAATCCTGCCTAGTTGCGGCCCACAAACCTCTATACGCCCCACAAGCCTCTATACTATTCTATGGGCGCAATCCTGCCTAGTTGCGCCCCACAAACCTCTATACGCCCCACAAGCCTCTATACTATTCTATGGGCGCAATCCTGCCTAGTTGCGCCCCACAAACCTCTATACGCCCCACAAGCCTCTATACTATTCTATGGGCGCAATCCTGCCTAGTTGCGCCCCACAAACCTCTATACGCCCCACAAGCCTCTATACTATTCTATGGGCGCAATCCTGCCTAGTTGCGGCCCACAAACCTCTATACGCCCCACAAGCCTCTATACTATTCTATGGGCGCAATCCTGCCTAGTTGCGGCCCACAAACCTCTATACGCCCCACAAGCCTCTATACTATTCTATGGGCGCAATCCTGCCTAGTTGCGCCCCACAAACCTCTATACGCCCCACAAGCCTCTATACTATTCTATGGGCGCAATCCTGCCTAGTTGCGCCCCACAAACCAAACACCAAGCACTGCACGTCGGGCTGCACGCCCACCCACGAAAAGCTGTATTCACATGGCACACGTCTCCCCCACCCTGACCCCATCCATTCCGGTTTGTCGGGCCTGTCAACCACGCCCCTGTCTCGAGTTGTTATCACCATGCCCCACGTACTGTATGTCGGGCTTGACCAGCTCCACCCCTCGCGCCTTGTGGTCGGCTGCGGTGTCGTCAAAGAAACCCTTAGGAAGCGGCGCGCCACTGCCGTCCCCCCCCCCCACCTCGCCCGAGCCATTGCCCGTGGAGGTCAGCGCACCTGCGCAGTGAGGGCAGCGAGGCCCGGAGAGGGTCGGACGGACGCGGCGGATGACAGCAGGGGCCAGCAGCGCCACAAAATAAGTTGTTGTGGAGAACGTTGTGCATGCTTCGATTACAAAGGCTAAAAAAAAACCCAGAAAATAGAAGGGGAAAAGTAAGTTGGCAGCAATTGTTTATAATACTAGAGTATAAGACTAACCGACTGCCCCTATACCCGACACTGCCCTGTGAAGCAGTCTACATGCTTGAAATGATGATTGATTATTCACTAACTGATTGAGCCCACTACACCTAAACCCACCCCCGTCCTTACCGCTAGGAGGCATGAAATCAAGGGCATCGGTACTTATAGCTAATACCCCTACTTTATAGCTGATGCCCCTACTGTTGTCAAGGCTTCCATGCTCATCGCTGCCGCAAGTTACAACATGTGCGTTCTTGCTACCGCAGCTATGAGCTGCGGGTGCGCTTGTTGGACAGGATCTGGCATGACGTACGACCGTGTCAGTGTATAAAGCAGCCATACAGCTCTATCTTCCACCCCGTTGCCGTCGCAGAGCATCGATGCACGCAGGCGCTTGACACCTCCGCAAGGCGACCATGGGAACCCGGTGGGGTGAATACGAGGGCCACAACTTTTCTACACTCAGCAGCCTTAGCTCAACTTTTCTACACTCAGCAGCCTTAGCTCAACTTTACTCCACTCCGCAGCCTTAGCTCATCTTTTCTACACTCGGCAGTATTAAATCACCGTTTCTACACTCACCAGCCTTAGCTCACCGTTTCTACACCCAGCAGCCTTGGCTCGGATATTCTTCGGGCACTGGTGACATACAGGACAAACACGCGGCTACCGGAGGACGAGGAACCACAAACGATACCGCGGGTGTTTGATGTCTCCGATACTGCCTGATAAGCTTACCGGTCACTACTGGCCGTGCCACCGGTGCGACACCTCGCCCCGCCGCCATGCTCGCGCCATCCCCGTCAAAGAACCCTGCAGGGAGGCCCTGCTGCTTGACCTTCCTGGGCTCCTCGGCCACCACCGGTGACGCCGCTGCCTTTGCCACACCCACAGGCAATGCTGCCGCCCCGTCATGTCGGGTCGCCACGTCAGCGGGGGCTGCGCCCCGAGCCACCTGTACCGCAGCAGGGGGTGGCATGGCAGTGCGTCTAGCAGTGCCGGCGCCCCCACCAGTGCTAGCAGCCATAACCTTGCCAGCCCCAGTGCTTGTGTTTGTGGGGGTGGCGGGTGCGGATGCGGGCGCTGTCGGCTCGTCAAAGAAGCCGGCGGGGAGTGCGGACTGTTTCGATTGGCCGGCCGATGAGTTGGCGGCCCCCGTGGCAGACGCTGATGCGGCGCGGGAGGGGGCAGCAGCAGCAGGGGTGGGTGCAGGCTCACCGCCACCACCCACGCGCCGCTTGAGGGATTCCACCATCTGTCACAGTACAACGCCCGCGTCGTGGGTGTGCCGTATGTGCCCAAGCGTCATGCATACAATAACAAGGCAAAATAAGCAACGGGATGGGGTGCAAGGCAAGGGTCCAAAGCACGGGACGATAACAAGACAAACAGCAAGGCGATGGGGCAGGATGCGACAACAAGGCAACGTGACGGGGGGGCGAGGAAGGAGGCGGGCACAAGGCGGTATGGATAAGATGACGGCATCCGTTCTTGTTGTGCGTGTCAATCAGGAATGGAAGGTGCAGTCTAAGTAGTAACCGACCCCTTCACAGCGACGTCATATAGGGACTAATACCCAGCCCTTGGCAGCTACGTCACATAGGTAGGTCATGTAGAGACCTACCTCCCTGTGGCATGTTGTAACCTAACACTAAGCCACTGTAGACTAACACTAACCAGTGTCCCATTCCTTTTTGCAACCGCTGGATATAGTGACCCATCTCGTCGTGGTCACAATAGACAGCACCCACCTCACTTGCGGTCACTGCAGCCAGCAACCCACCTCCTTGTGGCCGCGACTAGCCAGGTGCGTGGGCCACAGCACCTCCGACTTGACGGTCACGTCGCAAATCTGGCACACGGGTTGGCCCAGGTTGTTGTACCTGCGACACAAAGTGCGGGGGCAGGAGGCCGGGGCCGGGGGAGCACATGGGAGCGTCAATAATACAGTATACATAGTACAAATTATACAGTGAATGGTACCGACAGTACGGTCTATACAGTACATGTTCAGTATATGGCATGAACGCATATTCGTGAGCACACGGGAGTTGAGTTTGTGACGGAGAGCAGGAGTACAAGGTACCCAAGAAACGCAATACATTCAGGCGCGACGTCCGCAAGGGGAGCGCGAGAGGGGACCGGGCAGCGTGAAGAGAACCCTACACTCGACAGCAGGTGAAGAGAACCCTACACTCGACAGCAGGTGAAGAGAACCCTACCCTCGGCAGCAGGTGAAGAGGACCCTACCCTCGGCAGCAGGTAAGGAGGACCCTACACTAGGATCACCGAAATGTGGGGAGAGGGTGGGTGGGTGGGTCGGGCGGTGGTAGTGGTGGACAGAAGACAGCGGAAAAGGGGGAGAGGGTGGGTGGGTCGGGCGGTGGTGGTGGTGGACAGAAGACAGCGGAAAGGGGGGAGAGGGTGGGTGGGTCGGGCGGTGGTAGTGGTGGACAGAAGACAGCGGAAAGGGGGGAGAGGGTGGGTGGGTCGGGCGGTGGTGGTGGTGGACAGAAGACAGCAGAAAGGGGGGAGGGGGGGGGGGGGGGGGAGGGCAGCGTACCCTCCTTTTATTCACACAAAAAAGTCACTTTTGTCAATACAAATGCCACTCTTGGCGTCCGCTACAGCTGGCTAGTATCCAACTAGCTTCCTTACAGCGAGGAAATAACGACAATGGCCGAGCAGGCACGAATGTGGGAGAGAGGTCGGGAAGGAACGTTGTTGTCTCCATCCCAATCGAAAATTCCCTTCTTTCCTAGCACACGCCTGTGCACTTTGTGCAGAGGTGTCAGTTCTACGGCAACACATCCCTTCACCAGAGGTGCGTGGGTGGCTCGCTCACATAGTGGATGACCTACTGCAGAAGTGGGGCAAACACTAATCCGCAATGGCAACCAAGGACTGCACATTCTTAGAACATCCAGATTCCGCTTTTCTTGACTACCTACGCCAAAGGACGGCCGCGTGCGGGCGCTCACTATGACTTTGCGACTGAAAGCAGAGAGGAAGCTGTAAGGTTTGGAGATGACCTTTAAACAAGTGATTGTAGAATTGTAAATGGAGGGGGCTTCAACACTGAACTGCGCCTTGAGTTAGAGCACCAAACACTTCGATCTAAAAGGGGGTTAAATGAATGGGTCATCCCTACAGCCGAGTTTACGGGCCAACTTGAGCTGTTCCCGACGCAGTCCTAACATCGTCATGTGCCCTATGTAGAACTGGTAGTTAGGTAGGTGGTTCGATATAGCGAGCCCCTGACCAGACATTACTGGCATACAAAAGGATGGACTATATAAGCAACATCAACATCAAGTCGCAGTACGTTGTAAACATAGAAATGTCGTCATAATAGCATACCGCTGCATACCTTACTAGAGGGGAATCGATACGTTTCTCTCGCTTCTGAGCGGCATCTTTCATCCGAGCCCGAAGCTCGGCCTTCTTCCTAGCATCGTCCATGGTGCGGTGAGCGTTCGCCTTGTTTTGCGTGCGTCACACGCAGCCTTTAACAAGGTAAATGCGCTACAATACTTATCTAAGCTACGCCCAAACAAGCTGACCCCACATGGGGTCACCCCCGTGGAACGTAGAGACAGGGGCTTGGCACGCAAACACGCTGTATCATATGTTGGTTCCTCTGGCCCACTGATTCTTTGTAGAGCCTTTAGTGCTTCGCCAAAAAATGCTTCCGATCTAGCTGAAACAAATGGAGCTCCTTCCGATTTACCAGAAGCTCAGACGGCGTGCGCGTCTAGTTAACTGCCCTGTAAAACTCTCCGATTTTGCACAGTAAACAGCAGAGGCGACGCAATCACGACAGTCTAGACTGTAAGAACCAACATGGTGATTGCGATTAGCGTTTATCGCACACACTTATAATAAAGCCCATCTATTTGTGATGTGGTCATACAAATTTGATTGAAGTCTAACCGGCATTCCGGCAATGACAGCATTCCGCGATGAACTCTCGTATTGCGCACTCGGGGCAGTTCTGTGACGGAGGCCCGTGCGCCAGCTTCTTCTGGCGTCTGCTCGGGTTAGGCAACACAATCATTCCGTCATTCGCGAATTGCAGCAAATCTCAGCAAATTCGCCGTCCACGTTCGTCGAAGTTGGCGAGAGAACCTCCGAATTGCCACGTGTACCTGGCAAGAATGGCTGTCCCGAGGGCGGGAACGCGG
>RPFO01001332.1:0-27500 GCA_009746045.1 Mesostigma viride | reverse complement strand
CCCCATCCCCATCCCCATCCCCATCCCCATCCCCATCCCCATCCCCATCCCCATCCCCATCCCCATCCCCATCCCCATCCCCATCCCCATCCCCATCCCCATCCCCATCCCCATCCCCATCCCCATCCCCATCCCCATCCCCATCCCCATCCCCATCCCCATCCCATCCCCATCCCCATCCCCATCCCCCATCCCACTCGTCACTTCCACCCCTTAACCCCTACCCCCATTCCTCTTCTCACCTCCACCCTGACCCCTACCCCCACCCCTAAATCCACCCCCTACCCCACCAGGGCCGCGACAAGACGCGCTTCTGGCACATCTTCCTCTTCATCCTGCTGGCGATCGGCGTCATCCTCGCGTTGCTGGGCATGCTGGTCAATCACATCAAACCGACGCGGTATGCGCGCCCGCTCAGCCAGCGGGTGGACGTCATGCGCTACGCGTGAGGGGCATCCGCGCAATATGTGAGGGGGCATCCTTCAATGGTATCCGTTAATGCTTCTACCTGTGATGGCGCACAGGGGACGCCATGAGCTACACAAGGGAGGGGGGGGGTAATGAAGTGTACCTCCTGCGCTATGCCACGCATGAGGGGGGATGCTATGTCGAAAAGACTCAGAGGGCACCATGCGCTAGGCTTTACGGGGGATGGTAGAAACTGCGATGCAGCTACGCGTAACGGGGGGTGGAAGCCATTGCATGATCAGAAGCCATGTGTGTTACAGATTACAGAAGATGTGCAGAAGAGTACCCATGCGCGCGGCCATGCGTGAGGGGGGGATGGAATCCGCGACGCTTCTACCAGTGATGGAAAAAGGGGACATCGTGCTATTTGTGATGGAAGATACTAGCGTAGGCGATGAGCCCCGCCATGATGGAGGATGGAAGCGGAAGCCAGTGATGGGCCCAACATGCCATGCATGATGCAAAAAAGATTACTTTGTGCAGCCGTGATGTGATGCGTCATGCATGCCGGGGCACAGCAGAGGATGCCAGAGGTGACGGATGGTGGAAGCGATGATGCCGCTACAGGTGATGTAGGAAAGAAGCCTGATCAGGTGTGATGTCAAACACGCACATGGATGGGGGACCTACGGCAGGTGTCCAAGGCAGCAACTGCCATTGACCAAAATGACTGGTCACCAGCGTGTTTCCCGATTGGAATTTCGCCAGTTTGTTACTGTTTGCCAGTGGATGACCGTGCGCCATATTATGTGTGGCATATGGCAAGGTGTGTGGATGCCGAACGCACGACGATGCGAGCAAGCTAGGCAGCGGCCATTCCTCGGGAACGATGACGTCTGGCATGCATGGGTGTCATAGCAAGGGCGGGCACTCCAGTCAACTAGACCAGCAAAGCTGCTCTCTCTACTTGCTGTGTTGGCATACTCTAGGCACCTGAATGTTGATGCTGATTGCTCAGGGCGGTAAAATTCATGGTGTGCTGTGGATATATTAGGCAGTGAGACTGCCGAATGCTTGAGAATTTTCGCCCTAACATGGACACTCAGCTCGGGTGCGGGCATTCCTGCACGGGGAGTTAATTTCGCAGTCCTGTTGGGGAGCCGCAGAGGCTTCACCGTTAGGATGATGATGATGATGTACGGCGACCTTGCTGATATACAGGTATATCAAACTATCTAATTGTGGTAATGGACTTTACACTCTAGCAGGGCCCTAGAGCTGAGAGGGTCGCTTGCGGTAGCGGAGGGTGATGCGCAAATTCTCCACCGCACAGGGAGAACCAGCATTTATGTGTCTCAATCTGTGGCCGCAGTGCACACAGTGACGTGACCAGTGCTAGTGACCCATCTAATCAAATCAAAGTACATTATATAGCACGCGCTGCCGGATGGTGTGTGCATCTTAATTACTGGTAAATATTAACATATTTTCTTTTTCCCTTTGTAATGTATACTTCTATTCGGAAAATTATATCAGCATGTGCGTCTTAGAAAGACGAAGCGATAGTGATATTCGCGGCTAAATTCGGTGCTCAAACTTGAAAGTTATGAGCTCCGCCGTCAGCCATGGCTACCTCGTGGCTCATGGCTCGTCAGTTTGCTAAAACGCAAGCTGATGGCCACAAGGAGATCGACGTAGAGCTAATCTAAAGCAAAGTCAGACAACCAGCTGGGCTAATATGTTCTTGTCTCGAATTATATCATAATGATTATGAGTGCTGTAATATGCCTAATCTTCCCATTATTATCGATTGCCCCCGTCTACAGCTAGCTTGAAGGCTCTATACCTGGGGGGCCAGCCAGCCCGGGGGGCCTTGCACAGTTTGTTGTTGACATAGTAAAGGTCCCTGCCTCGCCAGTACACTTTGGGCTTCTCGGGGCTGGTCTTGAGGCGGATGTAGTCGGGCCACTGGTCGCACTGCTGCTGCTGCTGCTGCTGCTGGGCTGGCGTCAGGTCGTCGTCGAGCGACCAGGAGGTGGTCACCAGCTTCTTGCGGCGAGAGAGGAACCGAACTCGATCAGGTTGTGATGTCGCTGAGGCGAAGGTGATCGAGGGCCACTGGTGTGTGGCCAGCCTTGTCCCGTGGATTGGGCAGGCGGTACACGCCCTGCAGTGCTGTTCCTTGCAGCTCCATGCGTGCCAAGAGCTAGTTCCTGAGCTCGTCGAGAAGAGAGTCGCGGGTCCCCCCTGGCTGCATGTCGAAGAGTCTGAGGATGACCCGGCAGCGGCGCCGATCGCGGTCAGCGGTCTCGCTGTGCTTGTCTTCCAGCTCCTGGAGCTTGGTGGTGATGGCGCCATCAATGGCGGTCGTGGTAGAGGTTGCCTCGCTCTTGAGCAGGTCCGCCCAGGAGGCTCGAGTCGAGGGGTAATCCAACACCTCTAGCAGCTTGTCATTGCACACATGCACATACTAGCTGGCCCCATCGATCGCAGGTGCGCATGGTGCTCCTGTAACGCTTCGTCTGCCCATCAATCTGCCCACTCACCGCCTAGGTTGCTTCCAGCACCATCTGATGGCGCTGGAAACAGACATCCACCCGCGACATGCATCACACCGGCCAATGCCTGTCTAGCGTTGCGCCAACTGACATATGCCCACTCCACTTGGGTATCGACTATCGAGGCATGGTGATGTAAAGTGGCTCCCCATGATTACGACATGCTAGCATGGTGACGGTACCTGACGTGAAATGCTTGCATCGTCTCCAACTCTAGCTTCTCTCCACCGGTCGGCATGGCTACCCCTTGCTAACCACTTGAATGCACTTCCCCCAAGGCTGGCTGGATTTGTTCCACTTGTATAGAAGGCGTCCGCCACGAGTGCATTTGGCATCACACCTCCAATGCTAGAGTCTGCCACAGTTGCAAGATGCGTAGACTGCCCCCCCAGCTGGTGTAAAAACAGAGGGAAAAACGAAAGGATAGCTTCATGAGTGAGCCACAGCAGCTCGGGAACTCGGTGATCCAGTAGGCTTGGCATACCCATCGAGAAAAATACCTCGCGTGTACCAATAATCGAATATAAATGGCCATCAATAGCAAATGGATGCAGGAAGCGTTAATCCAACGGGCATCGCCGTACCATGGTCATCCCCATATTACAACTGGCGACGATGCAGCCCGCATGTTTGGGACGACATGCACACGCGATGCTCGACGAAGTAGGCCCACGCGCTCATGGCTTGGCCAGGCATTGTCGACGCCCAGGCGGGATGGTTTCCAGTTGCGCCAGTGCAATCTGATGGCCACGGGGTATGGTCGAGCAGCGCGTCGGCCCTGCTCAGTTGGTGAGCAGAGTGCCACCCACCCACATCAGAAACTGTTGATGCATTTTCAGGACCTAGGTTGTCAAACAAGCAGATGAAGAAATCCTCAATCTATTCCTCTCCTCCCCCAGGCAGGTACTTGCCTATGCTGACATGACCACGGATTCATGTCTTACACCCGAGATGCCTGTATTGAATTCCCTTCCGTCACAAGGACATTTTCTCCGTAACTGCATCCTGATTATCTAAACCTGGTCACCCATTGACTGCCAGTGTGGTTCTCCCGAAGCTCGTGCAAACTCGCAGTGCCCGGCAATGGCGAGCATAATCACAACACAATATTCGGTCAATTTTGAGAGCACAAAGAGTATGCGATTCCCGCCGATCAGAATTCAGAAGAGGTTCCAGTGGTCGCACCCATGATGGCAGATGATTTTCTGGCATGGAATCATCAACTTTTGACTTGAGGCTTCGAATGCGCACTGAAGAAGGATCATTGTTCCTTGCTCCAACATGTACAGCGCGAGTTGATCGTTGACAATCAAGTCAGATGCACGACCTGGCCAATGCTGCCCATGTGCGGCGTGGGATCAACGGACTGACTGACCACCGCCGTCCTGTTCGGCGATGGCCCGTTGTTGTTGTTGACTTGTTGTTGTTGTTGCCCACGCCGCACATGGGCCGTATACAATGGCCCTTTGAAAGGCCACTGTTGGCATAATATTTTGCTAGAAAGTAAAAAGTTCTTGTTACTATCTCACTAAGAAAGGAGGACAAGTGGAATATTCGTGATAGGCGGGATCAGCGTACTAGGCCGCCATTTTTCATGGACGGCTGGGGTGACTGTAGTGTCGGGGTCCGCCAAAAGGCCCCGTGGGGACGCGCAAGCCGACGGCGCAGTCTGAGGCCTCGCCTCAGGCCCGCCGTTCATTCTGGACCGTCGAAATTCGACGGCGCGCAGCGCCCGCCCCTGGTGGGCAAGCGGTTTGCGAGTTGAAGAGGGTGGTGGCGTGCGAGGGGTCGGTCCTTCACTTGTGCACTGTAGACACAGCCGCCATCGCGGACTGTCTCTCTGATAACCATGGCCGAAGCCAACAAGACTCATTTGTCCATCGTCATTTGCGGCCACGTCGATAGTGGTAAGTCCACTACGACTGGCCGCCTGATCTTCGAGCTTGGAGGTATCCCCGAGCGTGATATGGAGAAGCTGAGGGCTGAGGCCGACCGTCTCGGAAAGTCTTCCTTCGCTTTCGCCTTCTACATGGATCGCCAGAAGGAGGAGCGCGAGCGTGGTGTGACCATTTCCTGCACTACCAAGGAGTTCTACACCGACAAGTGGCACTACACCATCATTGATGCCCCCGGCCATCGCGATTTCATCAAGAACATGATTTCCGGTGCTGCCCAGGCCGATCTGGCCCTGCTGATGGTGCCCGCTGATGGTAACTTCACCACCTCTATCCAGAAGGGTGACCACAAGGCCGGTGAGGTCCAGGGCCAGACCCGCCAGCACGCTCGTCTGATCAACCTGCTGGGTGTGAAGCAGCTTTGCGTCGGTGTCAACAAGATGGACTCCGATACCGCTGGCTACAAGAAGGAGCGCTACACTGAAATTTCCGATGAGATGAGGAACATGCTTGTTAGGGTGGGCTGGAAGAAGGAGTTCGTTGCGGAGAGCGTCCCCATCATCCCGATTTCCGGGTGGGTGGGTGACAACCTGCTGAAGCCATCTCCCAAGATGGAGTGGTGGACGGGTATGGATGTCAAGAACCTTGAGGGCAAGACTATCAAATGCCATACCCTCCTCAACGTGCTCAACGACTACGCCACCGTGCCCGAGCGCAAGACCGATGCCCCCATGCGCCTGCCGATCTCCGGTATCTACAAGATCAAGGGTGTGGGTGATGTGCTGGCCGGGCGTGTCGAGCAAGGAATCGTCAAGCCTGGTGAGGAAGTCCTGTTCCTGCCAACCCACACCGTGGCCAACCCCTGCCTGGGCAAGGTCTTCACCGTCGAAATGCACCACAAGCGTGTGGAGCAGGCTATCCCTGGTGACAACGTCGGCATGAACATCAAGGGTCTGGACAAGAACAACATGCCCCGTGCCGGTGATGTCATGATCTACAAGAGCGACCAGACCCTGAAGCCGGTCAAGTCCTTCACCGCCCAGATCCAAACCCTGGATGTCCCCAACGAGATCAAGCCGGGTTACTCCCCCATTGGCTTCGTCCGCTGCGGTCGCGCTGCGTGCAAGCTGACCAAGATCGAGTGGAAGATGGGCAAGGAGACCGGTGGCAAGAAGGCTGATGATCCTCACTCGCTCAAGGCCAACGAGGCTGCCCAGTGTGTGTTCGAGCCCCAGCAGCCCCTGGTGGTGGACTCCTTCAAGAGCTGTGAGGGTCTGTCCCGCATTGCCTTCCTGGATGGCAACAGTGCCATCATGCTCGGCAAGGTTACCGCCGTCACCTACAAGGTTTAAGCGGGGAGGTGTGGTTTATTTGTGTTCTGGCCCCACTGCCTTGTTTAGTCAATCCAGCGATAGGAGTGTATGGACGAACGCTTTATTCCGATGCAGTTAATTGGTGCTGGTTTTTGGTACATGACTTGAGAATAATTGTGCGGGTCAAACACTGTATGCTCAAATAATAAGAAGAGCTCCTTTCTCGTATATGCATTTTGTCTCCAGTTACAAATCAAGTGAGATAACCAACATTCATGCTTGCAAGTAGCGAGACATCACTGATGTGCTTGCATTATCCAAAGTAGCCTAAACTTAATTGTGTTCTTACCGGGCCATGACGTTTCCGCACAGCATTTTGTACTAAAGCGTAAAGATATATATATATATTTTTTCTCTCTTGCGCTGTTTGTCTCTTTGATATATTTTCTCGAGTGATTTATCTAGTACCAAATCCGAAAGGCTTGCATCACTCCCCGGACAGGAGAACTTTTGCGGATGACTGTAGGTGTAAGTTGGCGATGCCATGGTAACCGGAGACGTCCGTCGTATAGTCAGCAAAATTGGTGCGAGAGGTCCCCAGTTCGATTCCGGTCGGATTCATTTGCAGATCGCGTTTTTCCGCGTTTTCCGCGGCCCGGCACTGAACGCAAATGGTTTTCACCTTTGCGGAGTGTCTGATCAGAATATATATTCATTGAGAATGATAGATTACGGAGGTGAGATAGGCATGCAACATAAGGAAAAACCCGAAAACTGGGAGAATAACCCTGAAGAAATTAAAAAAATTAAATTAAATTATAACATGCCTCCGTGGGGGGGTCATGTAGCACATATTTCATGATGGATGGGGTGGATGCCGCCACGAGCCACGAGCCACGAGGTAGCCATGGCTGTCGGAGCTCATAACTTTCACGTTTGAGCCCCGAATTCAGCTGTGAATATCACAATCGCTTCGTCTTTCTTAGACGCACATGCTGATATAATTTTCCAAAGCTATAACGCACTATATGGCGAATAAACGCGCCTCGACGCAACGCAGCCTGGCGGCTGCGCTCGGCAATGAAAATACGTCTGCAGCTCCGGCTGCAGCTTCGCCATCAGGGCCGGACGGCAGTGCTGCCACTAGTCGCGCACTGGTGGTCGTCCAGCACCCCCCCGGGCTTCCTGCCTCGCCTTCAGCCTCGCCTGAGCCAAAACGCAGCCGCCCAGCCGAACCGAGCTGGTCTGAGCGCGATTTTGACGTTGACGGGATATTTTCCACCTTCAACACCTTCAACGATCACAGACCCAGCTATTTCGACATGCCACCCCTCAAGCTACTGGAGTTCGTGTTTTATGGGTCATACGCCTCCCTTCTCGACCTGTGCCAACGCCTTCAACAATGCTACCGCTTCCGCAATGGACCTGACGGCCGGTTCACAATGCGACAACAATCTGAGAACCTGGCCAGCTGGTCTCGCCCCCGTCTTCAGATCGGCGCCCTCTTTTCCATCCTTGACCGCTCTGTCACGGACCTCTGGACCCCCTCCCCCTTGACCGAATCCACCTTCCTCTTCCACCTCCAAGCAACCATCTCACAGCACGTGACGCCCCTAGCCGCAGATGTGGCGGCAATGGGCGGCACGCTGGCTGCTGAGCTCCCCACCATCTCCACCGCCACTTCCAGCCTCCTCGCCTCCTCCACCGCCACCACCCCCACCTCCGACGCCATCACCGCCCAGCTCCGTGACATCGACCAGCGTCTTAAGGACAACGCCATCGCTATCGAGGTTCTGCAGAACACCGCAGGCCTCACCGCCCAGGCGGTGAAGGACATTGCCGCCAAGCCAGCCCCGGCTGGCCTGGCCGGCGATGCTCCTCCCATCACCACATGGGCGGACATGCTTAAGCAACATACCACCTCCACCACCTCCGCCGTCGCAGCCCAGCTTCAACAGCAGACGCTTGACCTCCGCGAGGAGGCCGAGCTCGCCAAGCGCAGCCTCAACGTCATTGTCAAGAACTTCAAGATGGAGGAAGGTGAGAATTCCGAGCAGCTTTTGCGTGCGTTTGAGAGAGAAATCCTTGGTCGCATGGGCCTTAACGGTGAGATCGAGCTGGCCGCCCACCGCCTTCCCCGCGCGCGGGGTAAGGCAGGGCCGCCCCCGCTCCTTCTCACCTTTAAGACCCCGGCGGACAAGATTTCTTTTCTCAGACGCCGCAAGCGGCTCGAGAAGACTCTCTTCACCCTTGATGACCACTTGACCCTGGCGCAGCAACAACGGCGACGGGAGCTATGGCCGACCTACCTCCAGCTCCGGCAGACCAAGGCGGGACAGCCGGTGTACTGGAAGGGGGCGGCCATCTACGTCGGCCATAAGCCCTGGCAGGCGACCCCCCCCCCCCCGCGGCCCCAGCGACTCCAGACGCCCCAGCTTAGGGGAATATAGCAGTAGTAGTGTAGAATAGATAGACCGTGGCCATGTACATGTACGCCTCCTAGTAGAGGCACTCTCTCAGCTAAGCCACGCGCTTTACTTAATCATGTACATGTGTGCCTATTATGAGCCACACCCCAGATGATGCCTAGCTTTATTCAGTTCTGTTGTGCCTATGCAGGGAATAACTCTCTGCTGAGACGCCATGCCCTTAGTAGCTTCTTTGTATAGCTATGCTTGATCTTCCCCCCCATGACAGGCTCCCCCTTCGCTGGGCATAGCTTGAAGATCATGGGGATGCCAGTGCCCTGGTGCACCTAGAGCAAGGGTCCTTTACATCCCCACCCTTGCAGGAAGTAGCTTAGGATGTATGATAGGCCATACGCCCCCTCTCAAGGGCTATGTGCTACATATACTCCCAACGGAGTTATGTTACAATTCAATTCAATTCAATTCAATGGGGTGGAGGAAGCCGCGTGATCGGACTATCCTAACTCTATCTAGAAAATCCTAACTACACTACTCATCAAAACGCCTCCTCCGCTTGGGGGGAGGTGGCTTGCCCACAGGGTCGGGCGTGTGCGCCTTGACAATCTTCTTCCACCGCGTCTTGTCCTGCATGGCAGTCCAAAGACGGGAGAGAGAGTGGATGCGGTGCTCAAACTGGGCTGGGACCACTAGGTCGTCCAGCAACATCTGAACGTAGTTGGTGACAGGTTTCCCTACCCTTTTGGGAATGTCCGCGGGGCCAGGCCAGGTCAGAATGTGCCGCCCCGGCTGTCCAAGCCGCTGGGGGCCGGCCAGACCAAGGGTGGTGTCGACCTGGCTGGTGCGGGCAAGGTGTCAGTACAAATGCTATCCTACGCTGCCTAATCTCGTCCGAAACACGAGGCATGCCATGATACAAAGACTCTGATGACGGACGCTCGGAAAAACCTACGTTAAGGACCTGCCGGAGCATCCTGTAAACTGTGCCGTCGAGCCGAGCTGCCAGTTTGGGTGGGAGGGTCCACGCCTCGGCGCCATACGTGAGCACCGTGAGGACGAGGACCTTGAAGAGCATGCGCTTGCGGTGCCCGTCCAGGCCCTTCGAGCGCCAGTAAGGTGTGAGCGAACGGAGCTTGGCCCAGGCAAGGCCGATGCGTGTGTCCACATCGTCGGCGGTGTCAGGAAGCCAGCTCCCCAACAGCTTGAAGCGGTCGCGGAACGGGACCTCCGTCCCGTCGAGCAGGCGCGACAGCGGTGGTTTACTGGATGCCCCTATCACCATCGCCTCAGTTTTGACACTAATCTCCAGCCCCACCGCCCGCGCCTCCAGGCCCAGGCAGTCCAGCCAGGTCTGAATGTGCTCGGGGCTCTCGATGAGGGTGGTATCATCCGCATAAATCAGGTCGGCAAGGCGGTAACCAGGTCTAACCCCGCCGTGCTCTTTCACGTTAAGGATGTCCAAGCCTGGCTCGAACCCCTTAAGAGCAGTAAAGCGCGCACGTGCCCGGCGCATGACGTGATCCACGACAATAATGAACAGGTATGGGGACAGGACACAACCTTGCCACACCCCGTGGTGAAGGGGGAATGGTGGAGTAGTGCCCTCCGCAGTCCGCACTACTGCCTGTGAGCCCTCATACAGTCGGCGAATGGCAGCAATAAACGCAGGTGGTACCCGATCCAGAGCTAGGATGGCCCAAAGAGCCTCCCAGAGAACCGTGTCAAAGGCCTTGATATAGTCAACAAAAATGAAGACCAGCGGCAAACTGTCAGGGGGAAGGCGACGCACCTCCTCCATCAACCGGCGCGCGACAAACACAGCCATGACAGTGTTACGACCACGACGGAAACCCATCTGAGACTCACCCAGGTGTGGGTCCAGCGCGGCGCGGAGCCTGTGCAGCATCATGCGCATGAAGACCTTCAGCGCGGCGCTCTGGAGGCAGACACCCCGGTAGTTGCCGGGGTCAGCAGCAGAGCCCTTCTTGTACAGCATGACGCGGATGGCCGTCTGCCACTCAGCAGGCGGAGGCTCGTCAGAGAGCAGGACACGGTTGCAGAACGCCAGCAGAAGATCCCTAACCGCCAGATCAGGGGTCTTCAGCAGCTCAGCAGAAAGGTGGTCGGCACCGACCGCCGCATCGTACCGCAGGCGAGCAAGGGCGCCGTCCAATTCCTTCAAAGTGAAGGGGGGGACGACGTCGTCAGTGGCAAGGCAGCCCTCCTGCAAGGCGGGGACTTGGTAGTCCGCGGCCGAGGAGGGGGGCGCTGGCGGCGGCGGGGGTCCGGCGACCCCGAGGCGGGCGGCCGTCTCGGGGTGCAGCGGCGGGGGGGGGCGCGAGCCCCACCGGTCAAGGAAACATTGTGGGCCAACCAGCAGTCAAGGCTGACCGGCGCCGTGCCGTCCCCCGTGTGCTCCACCGGGGTGCGCTGCCGCCGGCCGCCGAGCCGGTCGAGGTGGTACCACATGTCCTTGCCCTGGTTGCGGGCCTGGCAGGCCTTAATTGGCATCCGCGATGCACTGGGCCGCCTCCGCGTCCTGAGCGTGCTCGTAGGCCTCCACGAGGGCGGCCTTGAGCAATGGTTTCTGCAACGGGTCCCGGTTACGCTTGAGGCGGTGCCGGGCGGCCAAGACCTTGGGGTCCTGGCGGTAGAGCGGGCCGGGGCGGCGGCGGGGCATGACCGGCAGGTGCCGGGCCGCCATCAACGGGGCACGGGCCGCAAAGCCCGCAAAAATGGCTGCGTTGGGGGCACCCTTGTCCAGCTCGTCGACGTCCGCCCGGGCGTCCAGGGCCGACAGGTACTCCTGGCGGCACCAGTTCCGCTCGTGCTCGGCGTCCGTCCAGTCCTCAGGATCTCCCTTGACCGGACGTAGAGCAGACCAGTCAGGGCGGACCAGTGCGGCGCGGCGCGCGGGGACGTGGAACCGGAGCCGAAGGTTCGCGCGCACCAACCGGTGGTCAGAGCACACCGTGGGCGTGTCAAACACTCGGGCGTCCAGAACCGAGGTGCACCTGGGCTGCCGTACCACCACGTAGTCCAGACAGGCCTGACGGCCGTTAGGGCCACGAAAAGTGACCAAGTCCTGTGAGGGACGTTGGAATTGGCAGTTGACAGCAACCATCCCGCTATCCCGCAAAAAGGCAGAGAAAAGGGGGGTGTTGGCGTTAGCTTCCGTGTCAGCAGGCGCAAAGCGACTGCCAGCAGTGCCCACGGGGAGCGTAGCATTGGCGTCGAGCAGCATAACCAAAAAGTGGCGGGCCGGAGTGACCCCCTCAAGGTCATGCAAAGATTCGAAGAACTCCTCACGGGCCGAATCAGTTAGACCACTGTGGGGTGCATAGCCCACCCCCACCGTGAGGTGGTGTTTAGACCGCCCCTCGACAGAGGTGAAATGTGCTACCATAAGGCGTGGGGTTAGAAACTTAAGCGTGCTGAGGCTAGCAACTGCCAGCGGCGAACACAAAAGACCAACACCACCTTGGCCAGGCGTACCGCTGCCAGCGAAGTAAAACCGCCAGCCACCCGCCAAGCGAGCAGTGCTCACCAGGCCAAGTGGCACCGTGCGGCGGTGTTCCTGGACGCCTAATATAGATACACGATGCTCAATGCAAAATGCGACTAGCTCCTCGATCCGGCAGCTATGGTCGTCATCTAGCAATGTGCGGGTGTTAAAAGTGGCAAGGGCCAAGGATGCCTGCTGGCCCACCAGGGGAGAACGACGATGGGTGATGGGGGTGGGTGCGGCGGGGAATGGAGGTGGGGGTGGAACGGAGGGGGGAAGGGAAGCGGTGGAAATAGTGCTTTTCATCGCATTTATTTTGTCCTGCATGCAGGCGTAGGATGCGAGCCTGCCGCCTGCTCTGGGTATTCGGGGATGCTTGCGCAACGCAGAGGCGTAGAAAATCTAGCATGCGTTGGGTGTTGCTAATCTTGCTGCTGAGAGCTGTCGTTCTAGCCCGAGATACCGGCACCACCATGTGTCTCAGTCGACTGTTAGGTCGATGCATGGTAGTGGAGCGGGACTGTTTAGAGGCTGTCAGAGTGAGATCGTACGTTATACGCGTTATACGGTCACGGTGGAGTATAATGTATAATACGGTATAATACGGTATAATACGGTATTATACGTTTTCGTACGGACACACTCAGAATACTCTGATTTTACACATTTTAAGACACCCACCATCAATCCACATGTTTTTAACACTGTTTTGGACATAATCCAAGGTTGCCCTACCCTCGGCTATACTCTATACATACGGTGGATATTGTGGACACGATCGATGTATTGCATGTAATACTGAGAATGTAAACGTGCGCATGCATAATTGTGTGTATGTGTATATATGTGGCTTTATATTGGTTATGTTTACTTGGGTGCCTTCACTTTGATGCAAGTAATTATATATTTTAATATATATATTAAAAATATAATTACTTACAGCAGAGTGAAATCACTCAAACCAAAGCAAACGCCCAGCTATAAACCTATATACAGAGCCATTAATATATATATGTGGCTGTGCATGCACGCAAATACTACAGTAGTATACAATTAATGCATGTAGTATGTTTGCATGGTGCGATGCTATGTGAATATACTGAGCTGCATGTGACTACAGGTGTGTGACTCGTGGTGTGCATTAAATAATTAATTAACTGAATTAATTAATTAATATTAATTAATCTCGTGTCCCCGTTGGGGAACCACGGAGGCTAAACAGGTGGGGATGTGATAAGTAACTCACATATTCTCACCTTCCATACAACAACCTTGTTTTCCAGCAGGCTGAAGAGCATGACAGGCGTCTATGAGCTCGCCAGCTCCTTGCAACGGTGATGCCGCTCCCAGGCAGCTAGGGTCCTTGACTACGCAATATAGAATGTCTACCGTGTGAAAACCTCCATACAGGAAGCGTAGCAAAGCCAGATAACTGCCCGATCAATTCTGGGTAGCTTTAGGAAGCATGGCATACGCAGCGTAAGGAAAACCATTGAAAGCTGCGGAAAATCTGATAGCACAACTGCAACAAGTGGAGAACAAAATAGCAAGAAAAACCCAGAAACGGCGCAAAAAGTTTCATGCCAGGTTCATTAAGAGCGCAAACAGACTGGGCGGTGACATGCGGCAAATCAACAGTACCACGGCCGGCATTATTTCCTACCCAGGCGCGCAAGAAAAGCCAGCCAGCCATGGATGGATTAACCGCGGATCGCGCAGGCCTGAACGAAATCATTTTAGAAATGATAGGAAATGGCCGCAGATCGAAGATGCTTAGGTTATTTTCATGGTGTCCGTTACTAAACGGCTCTTGCTGCATCAAAATAACCCACGAATGTCGAGTTCTACCGTCGCAGGCACACATGCTAGATTATTCATCGCGGCCAAATTGACGTTGGATGAGACCCCCGTCCAAATCTGTACCAACAAAGGCAGCGAATTTGCAAATAGTGCAGATCTTGCTATGAAACATCATAATAGAACATCACTTTTAACCATCGGCTTAATTTTTTCGCCTGTCGCCCGCCGGATTAGCCATATTTTAACGGAACGCACGTCGCCATGGCCACCTCCGCACGGTGCGCGCACTGTGCACCACAATGTCAAAATAAGATCGCGTCGAATTGTGAAAGTTCAGACGGGTCAGTACTTATAGTAGAGATACGAAATCTGTGGCTTCAAATCGTTGCCCTGTCGTTCTGGCATCCTAGCCGCGCAAAACGTAAAAAAAACGCGGAAAACACGGCATTATACGGTATTATACGGTATTATACGTCATTATGCGCTAAAACGTATTACGTATGAAAAATCATACGCTAAAAGCCAGCGTATTACGTATTATACCGTATTATACCGTATTATACGGCGTATGATCTCACTCTGGAGGCTGTCCCCGAAGCCTGTTAGCCGCGAGCCGACGAGGAAGGTTGTCTACCTACTGTCTACCATTGAACAGAGGCAGCACCCTTCTGGCTAGACACCTGACGAGACTCCGCTCCGGGGGTGTTAATCGGAACACCTGTGATCCTCTGCCCATCAAAGAATGCTGCAAAGGAGCCATCCTGAAGCAGACGCAACTTAATGCGCTTACCCTTGGTCTCGAGCTTCTTGGTCTCCTGGACGATGGTGCTGTTCCACACCACGCTCCTCGCCTTCAGTTGAGCCGGTGTGTAGTCCTCGTCGAGGCTGAAGTCGTTAGGCTGGAGCAGACGACGTGCTCCCAGCACGAGGCGTTTGTCGTGCATGGAGGCCATGGTGACGACGACCAGGCCCAGAGGGCCTGGCAGCCGAATGGCACGTTCAATGGCAACACGGTTCTGGAGCTGCAGCTTCGGACCCAGAAACGCTGGGCCGCGCAGCTCCTCGGCAAGTGAGTGTGCTGTCTCCTGTGCTGCCGCGCCTTTCTGGAAGCCTTTGATTACCATATTGCGTTGGCGTTGCTGCACTGCATTCTGGGTGACCGCAGCGGTAGCTGCAGACTTGGCCGCCTGTTGAACAATGGTGGTCAATTGCTTGCCGGTGACATCGGCAAACGTGGTAGTTTTGGCAGGGGCTGCCATGGCTTTCTTGGGCGTCCCCAACATCTACTGCTCCAACCTAGGGCCATTGCTGGTACTTTTGACGTCATGAAAGCAGCGTTTTGGACTAGTGGAATATGATTTTACAGCATAAAAAGTCCATTTTATCATGAATGAACATGGCCAACAACCCCAAGTGCCCCTAAATTTCTCAATATTTGTAGAGAAATGCTACTTCTCATAATTAAAACCTGCACAAATGCACAATTTGGGGCATGCATGTGAAAGTTTGAAGTACAAATTCACAATGAGGTTTTACATTTTTCAATTATTAATGGTATCTCATTCTTCAATCAATCAATTTGCAATCGTCCAAACAATTTATTCATTTCATACATGTCCGAATATGTTGAAAGAACACATGCAAGTGCTCAATCAGCGTGGACCCCCTTGGACGCGCCCCACCATATATACATTGGACACGTCACCCCAACTACTAAACTGCCCAAAGTCACGGTAACTGATCCAACTACTATGTACATCTGCATTTCTCCACGTTGCGGTGGGCAATTACGTGCAAAACGCGATTTCGTGCAAAGTCCTCGCCCATCATCGCTTGCCAGGTCGATATGAAGGAATGTTGTCCCAGCTGGCGCCTTCCTTCAGGAGAGTAACATGTTCTCTAGCGAACTTCAGAGGGAAACGAAACTTTTGCTCGCACTCATTACTCCAACCGAGGTCGTGCCCTTCATCAAACCATCTGAACACCACCTTCTCCCTCTCTTTGCCCAGGAGGGTGCCAAAGAGCGGAAAATCTTCCTTCTTGGGGTACTTGTGCTCCCAGTTTATGCACACGTCGTCTACCCATTTCGAACTCCAACCTCCGCGACTCAGTTTCGCGCCATCCATAAAGCGCATCCGGACGTCCGGCCGAACGTCCCTGATTCGGTTTTCGGCCGTCGCATCTCTGCCCTGACCACCACCCTTCTGCGGCTGTGCAGGTTCGTCGGCACCCTCCGTCTCCTGCCCCGCCCCTCGCCTGCCCCCTCCCCGACGTTTTGCCTTCTGCCCCTGCGCAGCCGCCGCCTCTGCCATCAACTCTTCGTACGTTTTTTCTGGCTGACCGCACGGTAAGGCTGGTGCGTGAGTTGGTGCGTTGGGTGGGAGCTCGTCCCCTCCCGCCCCCGGTTGTGCAACTGGTTCGCCGACCGCGGCCTGGCCAACAACACGGCCGGCCTCTCTGGACACAGTCCCAGACGCGGATCCACGGGGAAACCGAACTGGAGTTTCTTCTTCGCCTTTCCCTGCACGTAAGCACATGCCAATTAACATGAATACGGAAGGGTCGTGTGAGAAATCAATGAAGCCATGGACTGATGCAAAAAAACTTATGTAGAAATATATATTAAGGTACTTATTAAACTCGTTTATTGAAAATGAAATTTACCGGCCGAATGTACCGTTGGAGCGTGGAAGGGCATCCTTGGTCGATCGAAGATATCCGTAAATGTTAACGGTGCGGTCGATGTCCCTGGCGGCGCCTCAACATCGACCACCTCAGTCGGGCGCATCAATCCGGCAAACGCCGGCCCTCCACCTGAGACTTTCGGCGGACCCTCCACGTTACGAGCCTCCAATACCCTCTTCTGCAGTGGGGTGCTCGCAACAAAATCCGTGTCAGCCGACGGCTCCGGATCGTCATCCTCATTCAGCAGTATCGTGTTCGGGCATTGCTCCATCCCCGTCGAGCGGGGGGGCAAAGTCATCACAACCGTCCTTCCTGACGACGGTACGGGATCGTCACCCAGACCCAAAGAAACCGAGGCGAGGGCGGGGGTCCCCTCAACCGGGGGTCCCCATGAATCCTGACGAGGCCTCATTCCCATCTGTCGGACACGACCGCCTCCCGTAAATCGGGAACGCCCGCCGGCGCTACCAGTAACAGGCCGCGAGCCTGCTTCCTGCTGGCGATCCCCATCCTCATCACAGATACGCCCGCCGGCGTTTCCAGTAACAGGCCGCGAGCCTCCTTCCTGCTGGCGATCCCCCTCCTCATCACAGATACGCCCGCCGGCGTTTCCAGTAACAGGCCGCGAGCCTCCCTCCCGCTGGCGATCCCCCTCCTCATCACAGATACGCCCGCCGGCGTTTCCAACGACAGGCCTCGAGTCTCCTTCACCAGCACGCTGGCGCTTACCTCCCCCCCTTTTGTCTTCATCCCCCCCATTGTCTCCTCCCGCGAGCCTCCATCATCCCGACTGCGCTTTTTCCCTCCCCTTCCATCTCCTCCCCCGTCCCTCTCCCCTCCCCCCTCCTCCCTCCTCCCCATCCCCATCCCCTTTCTCCCCCTCCGCCTGCCCCCCACCCACCCCGGGCGGGTGCCCCTCAGCAATATCCTCCTCCCCCTCTTCCTCCTCCCCTCTTCCTCCTCCTCCTCCCCTCTTCCTTCTCCGAGCCATCATCATCATCATCATCATCATCATCATCATCATCATCATCCGAATGATGATCCCCGTCGTCTTCGTCGTCCACGACCACGGCAAAGTCCATGTCGACGTCTTGCCACCCATCTTCAAGAAGCCGATATTTGATAAGTCGGACCAGGCGCTTCCACCGGCGGATATGGGCGGGTAACCCGAACACCAGCAGAACTCTGGAGGGTCCCTTCAACAGGGCCTTGGTGATCTGGTCAACCACATCCCACGCGGCATACCTCAAACGGGAGGAGGGTAAGGGTATCTGGCTGTCGACCGGAATACAGTCTTGATCCCACTCGCGCAGGTTCCTCCACTTCTCGTTGCTGTCAGCTGTCAGGTCCAGCACAGCAAACGCCTGGTCCTTCAGCTTCCCAGGAAGGTCTTCAGACCCCGTGTACAACTCGTCCACCACCTTCGTCACCACCAGATCCTTTCTTTTTTCGTTTTCCTTCCATGTCATTGTCCTGTATGCGATCCAGTCGGGTCCCATCTTCACCCCGTCCCAATAGGTGAAGGCTTCCAGCCTGTCCCACCACCCCCTCTTGGCCTTGGCAGTCCCCTCCTCCTTAGCCGCCGCCTGCACCTCCTCCTCCGCCGCCGCCTCCTGCTGTGGCACACCCAGCAGATGTTTGGTCTTCACCCCCAAATCGTCATACAAATGACGGGGGTGGGAAGCGAGCAGCCCTCTCGGGAACTTCCAGTCCTTCTGGTCGACCACTTTCCTTTTAGCCGGCGGAAGGTCCCTCAGCGTGAGAATGATCGCCCTCGTGGCCGTGACGATCACCCGCCAAAAGTCTCTGGTCAGGCGGCAGTCGGCGATGAACTTGTCGAGGTCCGTGGCGACGGTGCCCTTCAGCTTCACGCCAAACACGTGCTCCCTCACCAATACGGGGTCGAAAGTCCCGTTTAGTTGTTTGCAAGCGGCCATCAGCTCGGGGTTCTCCAGGAACTTGATGTGGGCGAATTGCTTTGCCGCCTCTATCAAATTCTTGGCGACTTCCATTATTTTTATCAGGTTGCTGGGAGGGGCCTCACAGGACATGATCGGCGCTTGGATCAGGCTGTCGAAGTACTGGAAACTCGCAAGTTCCCGATGCGCGGTGAAAATGGACAGTTCGTGCGCCTTGTCTTTAGGGCGCGTGTCAAGGAAGTCTTGCCGAGCCGCGATATCCTGTGCGATCGCCGGCTTGCCGTCGACAGCGGGCTTCAAAGGGTCCTCACACCAGAACAGCCAGCGCTGCATGAAGTTCTTCTGGTCCGGCCCCCACTTGTCCGTCTCTTCAGCCCCTCCTGCCTTGTCGCCTGCGCCGTCCCCTTCGGCCTTGGCTTGCTCTCCTTTCTGCCAAAAGGGCTTCACAATCGCCCAGATCTTGCCGTACAGAGGAGTTGGGAGAGACACGCCCTTCCCTCTCTTGACGGGTCCATATGCCTGGTAGGCCCGGTGCACATCCCCCAGCGCTGAGCCCCACGTTGCCTTGGCTTGGGCTGTGTCCTCGGCGTTCATGGCGTTCCCGAGCTGCCTGACAACTTCGATCATCTTGCCGACTTGTTCGGTAACCTGCATCCCCGTAGGGCAACAACGCGCAGAGACACATCGACAGTCCTCCCAAATAAGCACAACTCAACTGAGAACAAGAATACGACTGACAGAAACGCCGGCGGTCGCATCTTGACCAAAATATGGCATGCTAAGGTGGAACATGAAAACCCCTTATAGAAACGCCGGCGGTCGCATCTTGACCGAACTAATGGCATACTGAAATTAACACAAGAAAACCACTTATAGAAACGCCGGCGGTCGCAACCTGGCTTACCTTCTGTTCACGGATCTGCCACCAGGTCGGCAGGATGGTCTCACCCTTGAGCATCTGCACGTCCACCCCCCCGAAATTCGTCCAATCAGTTGCCCACTCCTCCAGCTTCGCCGCGGCCACGGTCTTCGTGACCTCCTGCTCCTTCCCTCCCCGCGCAACGACCCTGAGCTTTTCCGCCTTCATGAAACCATTCAGCATTGCCTGGTACCACACAGATCTTTGGTCCACCGTCATATTGTCGGTGACCAGTTCGAATTTCACCGATTTGATGAGTGTGGTAAAGTGGTTCCCGTCCAGCACGAGAAAGCCGCAAATGGCTGGCGGCAACGGTGTCTTCTTCTCGAGTGGAGCCATCTCCCAGGCGGACTTGCACAAACTGTCCAAAAGCGCGGCCTTTCTCACGTCCACGGGCTTAAGTGAGTCCAGAATATCGGCCGGTCCTGTCAGAACCGCGGTGGAAGCAGCTTCGGCCATTCCCTTGGCCGAGCTCGTTCGCAGGTAGATATCAATCTCTTTGTCAGTCATTGCGCGAGCGTAGCCAGCCTTCATTGTCCGTGCCCCCCCATCTCCCCGAAGAGTTGCGCGAGCTGACGCTGGGTGCCTTCCTTTTTCATCCAGTCATGAAAACTGTTGGGGCACCGGTCAGCCAAAAACTGGAACGAGTACCGCCACACAGGAATCACCAGCTTGTCGTGGCCGTAGTCGGACTCCGAGTTTGCAAAAATGGTGGCGTTCTGCTCGGCTCTAGACAGATGCAAGTCTCGTGCGAGGAGCTTCTGAGGCCCCACGAACAGGTTCCTTGTCCACACCCGATTTCGATGCACCAAGGCTTTGGACATCTCATCGAGGTCCCGAGGCTGAACGGCAAGCTGCTTCCGCAACCGTTTGCCCTTCGCGATCTCATCGTTCACATCCAGGATGTCATCATCATCCTGCGACACCGGGGACTTCTCCCATTTCTCAAGCAGAGACACGGGAGCATCCGCAACCTCCACCTCCTTTCCTTTCCCCTTTCCCTTCAGCGCCTTCCCCTTGTAGGTCGCAAGTGCTTCGGAGAGTCCCTTCTGGTGTTCGTCGACGGCAGCAGTCCACGTACTATCTATTTTCATGTTCTCGCGGCGCGCGTGCTGGTCGAGGCTGATTGAGTACAGGATGGCCGCGTGGGTCGCCCTCTCGGCCTGCACGTACTGCGTTGATGCGAAAAAATCAGGAAAGCATAACCAAAAGGAATAAAGTAAATGCCGATTGAGAAACGCCGGCCGTCGCAACCTACATGAAACCTGAACCTCAACATCAAAGCCCCCCTCACGACAGAGGTATACTTACCTCGTTCCCCTTAACAATGATATGAAAAAATCAGGAAAGCATAACCGAAAGGAATAAAGTAAATGTCACACTTGAGAAACGCCGGCCGTCGCAACCTAGATGAAACCTAAACCTCAAGATCAGAGCCCCCCTCACAACAGAGGTACACTTGGCTCATTTCCCTCAACGATGCGAAATCAGGAAAGGAAGTAAGTGTTAGTCAAAAGGAAGTAAGTGTCACACTTGAGAAACGCCGGCCGTCGCAACCTACATGAAACCTGGACCTCAAGAACAAAGCCCCCCTCACAACAGAGGTAGACTTACCTCATTCCCCTCAACCGCTGCTGCTTCAGCCGCTTTCTTCGACCCCTTCGCGATCTTCGGAGACTTGTCCCGGCGGGCATCGTGTTCCTTCAACATCTTGATCAGAGTCTTGGCGTCCGCCATCGTCACCGTCTTCAGTTTACACTTCCTCTCCTTCCCTTTGCCCTCGAACAGGTTCTCCTCCATCCACTTTATCAAGGCCTTGGCGCTCGGGATCTCCTCAGGCTGTGTGGCGCCATCGGGCGCGCACGCATTCTTCACGATCAACTCAGCGACTTGATGGAGAGTCATCATCTGGTTCCGTACCTCAGGTGGGGCTGTTTCCGTTCTCACCTCGGCCACAACCCACTTTGCCAACTTCTTCAGTTGATAAGCATCCGCTTGCTCCTTAAAGCGTGTCATTTTCGCAGTATCGCCGTCGCTTCCACCCGCGCCCTCTGACACAGGCTCACCGACAGCGATAGCCCCCTCTCCCTGGAGATTTGCCCCACCCTGACGACCGGCTTCCTGCAAGAACATTATCAACGGAAGATTTTTAATGTAAGAAAAGTGTAGAGAAACGCCGGCCGTCGTAACTCTGTCAATTGAGGACGAACCTAAACTTTCAATTTGTAAGTCAACGGTAACTTACCCTTCCCCCCTCTGCAGTGGAACCACCGTAAGATCCACTTCCCCTCCTGTCACCGCCCTCTTGCTGCTCGAACGGACTTCCCTGTAAAAATAGCAAACGCGATTGTCCATTCACAAGAAAAAAATTACTACAAAAATAAACAAGGATATACGCACGCAAACCTTTTCAATACAAGTAAACCGGAGAGGAATCTGACGCACTCATGTACCTGGGTGCTTCCCGCCATTGAGCGGGCTTCTCTTGCACCAACATCCTCTTGCCGGCCCTGCGAACATTTCAACGGAAAGTAAAAATCCGCTTAGTTGTCGGAAATGACATGTCTGGCGAATATTGCAAAAAAATGCGTATTGTATTTCACGACATCAATTTAATGGGCGGAGACTTACGAAGATCGGCCCGCCACCTTCCAAATTGCCCAGCGTCATATCGAAAACATCGAGGACTTCCCCTCCATCGACCCCCTTCCCCCTTCCCCTCTGCCGCGGCGGGGGCATATCGCCCGTCGCGACCGGCTTGGAAGTCGCGGGGGGATCCCTTGCGGTTGAGGGCACTGCGGCCGACTCGTGCACACTCTCCCCCCTCTTTTGGGCTACTGCGGCAGGCGCGGCATGGGAGGGCGCGGCGGCTACTGTCTCTGGCGCATTCTGAGCCAACCGACGCAACCTTAGCTCCTGCTGGAGCAGGGTTTCGAAACGAGGCATGAATGTGCGCTTGGAGGTATAAGGCACCTTGGCGACTTCAGGTTTGTCATTAAGGATGTCTTGGTACAGCGCGAATTGCTGTTCACGAGTGCCATTCGCGAGTCGCTCAAACCGCTCAATCTGAATCCGCTTAACCGGATCGTCCACCATCTCAAGACCACCGTGGTACTCATCCTTCCCAGTGACCGCGGCAAAGCTGACACCAGATTCCACCATTGGGGGCGGCGTGCCCTCCCTTGCACGCTTGTGAGGAGGCTGTTGTGGGGAGGCGCCTTGGGCCTGAACTGGTTGCCCTTCTGACCCTTCCCCCCTAGGGGGAGAGTCGCCGACCACCTGCGATGTAGGGCCGCCCTTTTCCATCTGCAACACAAAACAAAAAAATTGGAAAAAACATACGAGTCAGCAGGAAGATGCGCCCCACGTCGCAACTCAATACAAAAAATGCATCATTATGTCAAGGTACAAACAACGTTATAATTCAGAATGAACAGAGATTCATAACAAGAGAACGACGCACTAAAAGATGCGACCGCCGTCGCAACTTTCGTCAATTCACTCTCTATACAAACAACTCTATGTCCCTCATAAAGAATCAATTGGCAAGGAAATGCAAAAAAATTCCGTTACCACCTCCGTCGACCCATAAGTGGTTCGCGAATGGGAAATCGCTGCTGATTTTCGGTCGAGCCCTTCACGGTATTTTCGAAATCTCGAGGCAAGGTTGCGCGGAAGAGGGCCCCCCTCAATCATGCGTGCGATCGGACTGGCCATGGAAACGGATACCTGGTTCCTGGACTGCCTTGCACGGTCAACCATCTTGAAACTTCCCCGGAGAAGGAAATCAGACGTCAGACGGTTGAATATGCGAACGTCAAGATTTGACCAACCCATCATCCATTCCACCACCTTCTCCGCGGCATCATGGAAGACCTGCCTCTCATCCGCCACTCCTCGAGACCCAAACACACAATCGGCCGTGTTATCGTCGTGCCTCTTAAGGCGAATGTTCACGTCCTCTTTGTCATCATCCATTTCCGACAGCCGAATTACAGCCCTTTTGGCTCCGTCCACTCCATCCTCAAGAAGGACGTCCATCTGCGCCCCTCCCACACAATTGTTGTCAACGTATTGTTGCAAATGACGGGAAATCATGTCCTTTCCAAAAGCTACGATGTGTTCCCCACACAGACCCATGTCGGTAATTGACAGCTTTTTACATTTCCTATCCCGGCACTTCTTTTCGGGATCCTTCTCAAAAATCCGGAAAACAGCGTCCTGATATGGACGTCCCCTTATGTCGACCGTCAGACTGGACATCTGCGAAACCAGAACATACCGGCCGCGAGTAGTTTATATTATTAAAAAAAACTGGCATTTATTAAGTCATCTTCATCTATTTATGCGAGCTAAAATTTGAAGAAAATGCAACAAAGAAACGCCCTGGGGCGCAACTTCCTCAACAACCACTTTCTACGTACAAACGAATGGCAATCACATCGACTACGATTGTCACTACATACGAATGTCCAGACAATATAATGTGTATGTAGAGGGGGGGCATTCAAGACCAGAGAAACGCCGGCGGGCGCAACTCATATCAATATAGACTGTCCCGCGACTCGTTCCACTCTCTGCAGGTTTTGCAACAACCGATCGAGCGAACTCTCGGAACCTCTTTCGCCGCCATTTCATCGACACGAGCGAACATCTCTTCTTTGGCGGCCACCAACTTTGCCTCCTTGTTGCCGGTGTCAGGATAGATTTCGGACCTCCTCGTCTTCATCGGGGCCACTCTCTCCAAATACTCTGCACACAGAGAATCCTGCTCCTCCTCCACAATCGCCTTCACGCCGGATACAATCGCTTTGGCTTTTGTTTCCACGCGAAAATCGAACTCTCGTTGAGTTATCAGCGGAATGTCGGCGAGTGCAAAACACATACGCCGATAAAGTTCGCTTACATCCGTGTCACGCGAGTCGGCAAAAGGTGTCGTCATCAAAAAGCATCTCAAGCTACTCCAACCATTTTCTTGGGCGCCGGCAACGTAGCCTCCCTTTGCCAAGTCCGCACCTGTCGCGGAGTCTTTGACTATCCAATCTTCAAGGAAGTACTCGTCTCCCCTGGTGAAATCAAAATTTACACCCACGACCTCTCCGACAGTCATGTCCAGGCGAAGTCGCAGGGCCCCCCCGCCAATCCAGGTCCGAGGGCGCCCGCCATTCCAAGTCCGCGACTGAGGGCATTTTCGATGTGACGAGAATGTTCTTCGTGCTTTCGGCAATACAAGTCAAATCCGAGAGCGGTTTTCTTGCAAGTGGACACATCACACTTGCGCGGCGCCCCTATTGAGCGAGCAACACTCTGAATGACAGTGGCAACCGCTTGGTGTTGTTGAAGTCGTTGCCAATCCTCCATCAGGAGGTGACTAGACGAATCGGACGAATCTTCCGTCGAACCGGACATCTGCGACAAGTTACGATAACATACCGGCCCCGGAAAATAAAATTCAAAAAACGTTTTGAAATTTTTTTATTGTACTTGTTTATTAATACGAAGGTTTAAATTTGGCGCAAAGAAACGCCCCAAGGCGCAACTTGTCGAACAGCAATATGGCGATAAAACATTATCTATTCAATGTGCGATTGATGTGCTGAAACCTTCCAGACTTTGACACTGTCCGGTATCACCGGACTCGGACGAGGAGTCGAGTCGGAAGCGAGCCAGTAATCCTCGACTATTTTTTTGATGTACAATGGAAGACTCCTTCCATTATGTCGAAGTGTGTCGGTCCTTTGCCTTTTGGCCAAACTCTCCTTAACCTCCACCATTTCCTGCGCGTAGGAGGAAAATGATACGTTATAAACATTAAACATTAAACATTAAATATAACATCATATAAACAAGTTATTACTCTACATTTCAAGTTTTTCTAAGAGGCAGAGCCGTCGTGGAAGTTGAAGGAGAAGTCGACATCAGACCCCATAGTTTTATCCAGTATCGTCGTCACGTTAACCCCCCACTTCACCCCTGCCAGCACCTCCCTCGCTTGCCTCAGACGTTCGCATCTATCCTTATGCCTACTCCAGTCCGCACGCTGGCACTCCTCACTGCAATATCTGGCATCCCTACATCCTCTACACCACTTGATATGAGGTCCTGTTTCGCACCCACACCCCTCCTTGGAGCACTTTCGCGTACTACGCATGCGATCCCCATCCCTCACGATCGGGTCAGAGAGCAAGAAAAAGTTCATGTTGAGGGGTACTGCCCCTACACATGCATCAGCCCTCACGCGCAGAGAATGCGTAACATTCGGGTAAAATGCGCGCCCGTAGGTGCACCCAAGCTGAGCCCCTTCCTCTTCCCCCAACTCTATCTTTGGCCCCTTTGTAATGAACGACACCAAAAGGCGGAACTCCGTCCTTGGGTCTATGGGCACTCTTAGATCCATCTGTGGTCTGAAAAAACCCTCTTGAATACAGAAGTTCATATCAGCTAGCTGGGCGTACATAATTCTCTCCATTTGGCTGAACGAATCAAACGCCAATAAAACGGCCAAGTGGCGGCCTGTCCTCTCCTGCGCGACTCGAACTTCCTCGAATATGACACGCGACAGAAAGCGAACTTGTTTGAAAACGTTTTGAAGGACGCTTCCGTAGACTTCATTCACGATCTCGGACTCCATCTTTTTCAGGGAAAAAACGAACAAAAAAATTCATAAACATTAATTTATTATTTTATAATAACAAGTTACTATTCCTCGGAATAGTTTTTTTTTATCCATTCCACAAACGCGTTTGTCACAAACACCTTCCATGCTTTCTCAAGAACTTGTCCCCCTGATGTTTTTGAGTATTCAAACTCGTCATCCGAAGAAACCAACTCCGGCACATCCTCCGAGAGGGTCTCTAAATTGTCATCGGCTTTCCTTTTGCGCTTGTGGTTTCCGAAGCATTTTTTTTGTTCTTCTTCTGACATTTGTTCTGCAACCATGGAGTCATTTCGAGGGGGGTGTGGTTTAACGGGTGCAGATTTAAAGTAATTTGTTTTAGGTGAACGATGGTAAAAACTTCATTAGATATTTTAAACGAACGAGAAGCAACAGAAACGACGGCGGGCGTAACTATCATGGGAAACTTTGATATCACAAGATCACAATGGACACGAACGCGCTGCAACTTTCACGACATATTCTTCGACATCGAAAATAAAAAAGAAACGACGGCGGGCGTAACTATCATGAAACATTGATCTTACAAGAAGCTGACGGGGATGCAACTTTCACGACAAACACTTCGACATCGAAGATGCAAAAGAAACGACGGCGGGCGTAACTATCATGGAAAGATTGAGCTTACAAGATGACAAGTTAACTGACGGGGGTGCATCTTTCCCGAGATATATTTCGACATCGAAAAGGCAAAAGAAACGACGGCGGGCGTAACTAGCACAACCAATGTTGGTCATGTGCTCTTCCAGTAAGACAAGAAACGACGGCGGGCGTAACTATCACACGGTCCAGGAAGAGTGACGTTGGCAGAATTATGGTGTTTGTAAAAGGGGGGGGGGTAAGAGGGAGAGGGAGAGAGAGGGAGAGAGAGAGGGAGGGAGAGAGAGAGAGAGAGGGGGAGAGAGGGAGAGAGAGAGAGAGAGAGAGAGAGAGAGAGAGAGAGAGAGAGAGAGAGAGAGAGAGAGAGAGAGAGAGAGAGAGAGAGAGAGAGAGAGAGAGAGAGAGAGAGAGAGAGAGAGGGAGGGAGGGAGGGAGGGAGGGAGGGAGGGAGGGAGGGAGGGAGGGAGGGAGAGGGAGAGGGAGAGGGAGAGGGAGAGGGAGAGGGAGAGGGAGAGGGAGAGGGAGAGGGAGAGGGAGAGGGAGAGGGAGAGGGAGAGGAGAGGGAGAGGGAGAGGGAGAGGGAGAGGGAGAGGGAGAGGGAGAGGGAGAGGGAGAGGGAGAGGGAGAGGGAGAGGGAGAGGGAGAGGGAGAGGGAGAGGGAGAGGGAGAGGGAGAGGGAGAGGGAGAGGGAGAGGGAGAGGGAGAGGGAGAGGGAGAGGGAGAGGGAGAGGGAGAGGGAGAGGGAGAGGGAGAGGGAGAGGAGAGGAGAGGGAGAGGGAGAAGGGAGAGGGGAGGA
>RPFO01000131.1:2050170-2095538 GCA_009746045.1 Mesostigma viride | reverse complement strand
CAGATGTGTGTGCTGCACCGCACCGCTTGCTAACATATTCGGCGGGATTTTTTCTTTGTCGTCTGCGTGTCACAGCGTGCTTGTACGCACAACCACCCGCCTTCCCCTCCGCCGGCGCCCCCGCCGCCGGGCTCTCCGCCGCCACCGGTGTTGCCCCCTGCGGCCGCCGGCCCTTCCGCGCCGTCGGAAGCTGCAGCGGCAGCACAGCAAATGCCCCCTCCCCCCGCACCATCGTCGGGGCAAGAGGCGCGCGGCGTTCATGCAGCAAAGTCGGCGAAGGAGCGGAGGAAATCGGCGGCTTCTGGGTCATCGGGTTCCGATGCCGCGACGGCAGCAACTGGAAAAGCAACCCACAAGACACTGCCAGCTGCCCGGGTAGGTGTTACGCACAAAGATGGGATTTTCTTGCGCCATCCTTGTCCTTGTCCTTGTCCTTGTCCTTGTCCTTGTCCTTGTCCTTGTCCTTGTCCCCCTTGTCCTTGTCCTTGTCCTTGTCCTTGTCCTTGTCCTTGTCCTTGTCCTTGTCCTTGTCCTTGTCCTTGTCCTTGTCCTTGTCCTTGTCCTTGTCCTTGTCCTTGTCCTTGTCCTTGTCCTTGTCCTTGTCCTTGTCCTTGTCCTTGTCCTTGTCCTTGTCCTTGTCCTTGTCCTTGTCCTTGTCCTTGTCCTTGTCCTTGTCCTTGTCCTTGTCCTTGTGCCAGCACCTTGTCCTTGTCCTTGTCCTTGTCCTTGTCCTTGTCCTTGTCCTTGTCCTTGTCCTTGTCCTTGTCCTTGTCCTTGTCCTTGTCCTTGTCCCCTTGTCCTTGTCCTTGTCCTTGTCCTTGTCCTTGTCCTTGTCCTTGTCCTTGTCCTTGTCCTTGTCCTTGTCCTTGTCCTTGTCCTTGTCCTTGTCCTTGTCCTTGTCCTTGTCCTTGTCCTTGTCCTTGTCCTTGTCCTTGTCCTTGTCCTTGTCCTTGTCCTTGTCCTTGTCCTTGTCCTTGTCCTTGTCCGCGTCCGCGTCCGCGTCCGCGTCCGCGTCCGTCCTTGTCCGCCCTTGTCCTTGTCCTTGTCCTTGTCCTTGTGCCAGCACCTTGTCCTTGTCCTTGTCCTTGTCCTTGTCCTTGTCCTTGTCCTTGTCCTTGTCCTTGTCCTTGTCCTTGTCCTTGTCCTTGTCCTTGTCCTCGTCCTTGTCCTCGTCCTTGTCCTTGTCCTTGTCCTTGTCCTTCTCCTTGTCCTTGTCCCCCCACTTGTCCTTGTCCTTGTCCTTGTCCTTGTCCTTGTCCTTGTCCTTGTCCTTGTCCTTGTCCTTGTCCTTGTCCTTGTCCTTGTCCTTGTCCTTGTCCTTGTCCTTGTCCTTGTCCTTGTCCTTGTCCTTGTCCTTGTCCTTGTCCTTGTCCTTGTCCTTGTCCTTGTCCTTGTCCTTGTCCTTGTCCTTGTCCTTGTCCTTGTCCTTGTCCTTGTCCTTGTCCTTGTCCTTGTCCTCGTCCTCGTCCTCGTCCTCGTCCTCGTCCTCGTCCTCGTCCTCGTCCTCGTCCTCGTCCTCGTCCTCGTCCTCGTCCTCGTCCTCGTCCTCGTCCTCGTCCTCGTCCTCGTCCTTGTCCTTGGCCTTGTCCTTGTCCTTGTGCCAGCACCTTGTCCTTGTGCCAGCACCTTGTCCTTGTCCTTGTCCTTGTCCTTGTCCTTGTCCTTGTCCTTGTCCTTGTCCTTGTCCTTGTCCTTGTCCTTGTCCTTGTCCTTGTCCTTGTCCTTGTCCTTGTCCTTGTCCTTGTCCTTGTCCTTGTCCTTGTCCTTGTCCTTGTCCTTGTCCTTGTCCTTGTCCTCGTCCTCGTCCTCGTCCTCGTCCTCGTCCTCGTCCTCGTCCTCGTCCTCGTCCTCGTCCTCGTCCTCGTCCTCGTCCTCGTCCTCGTCCTCGTCCTCGTCCTCGTCCTCGTCCTCGTCCTCGTCCTCGTCCTCGTCCTTGTCCTCGTCCTTGTCCTTGTCCTTGTCCTTGTCCTTGTCCTTGTCCTTGTCCTTGTCCTTGTCCTTGTCCTCGTCCTCGTCCTCGTCCTCGTCCTCGTCCTCGTCCTCGTCCTCGTCCTCGTCCTCGTCCTCGTCCTCGTCCTCGTCCTCGTCCTCGTCCTCGTCCTCGTCCTCGTCCTCGTCCTCGTCCTCGTCCTCGTCCTCGTCCTTGTCCTTGTCCTTGTCCTTGTCCTTGTCCCTGTCCCTGTCCTTGTCCTTGTCCTTGTCCTTGTCCTTGTCCTTGTCCTTGTCCTTGTCCTTGTCCTTGTCCTTGTCCTTGTCCTTTTCGTTGTGGTTGTCCTTGTGCTTCTCCTCGTCCTTGTCCTTGTCCTTGTCCTTGTCCGTGTCCTTGTCCTTGTCCTTGTCCTTGTCCTTGTCCTTGTCCTTGTCCTTGTCCTTGTCCTTGTCCTTGTCCTTGTCCTTGTCCTTGTCCTTGTCCTTGTCCTTGTCCTTGTCCTTGTCCTTGTCCTTGTCCTTGTCCTTGTCCTTGTCCTTGTCCTTGTCCTTGTCCTTGTCCTTGTCCTTGTCCTTGTCCTTGTCCTTGTCCTTGTCCTTGTCCTTGTCCTTGTCCTTGTCCTTGTCCTTGTCCTTGTCCTTGTCCTTGTCCTTGTCCTTGTCCTTGTCCTTGTCCTTGTGCCAGCACCTTGTCCTCGTCCTTGTCCTGTCCTTGTCCTTGTCCTTGTCCTTGTCCTTGTCCTTGTCCTTGTCCTTGTCCTTGTCCTTGTCCTTGTCCTTGTCCTTGTCCTTGTCCTCGTCCTTGTCCTCGTCCTTGTCCTTGTCCTTGTCCTTGTCCTTGTCCTTGTCCTTGCCTTGCCCTTGTCCTTGTCCTTGTCCTTGTCCTTGTCCTTGTCCTTGTCCTTGTCCTTGTCCTTGTCCTTGTCCTTGTCCTTGTCCTTGTCCTGTCCTTGTCCTGTCCTTGTCCTTGTCCTTGTCCTTGTCCTTGTCCTTGTCCTTGTCCTTGTCCTTGTCCTTGTCCTTGTCCTTGTCCTTGTCCTTGTCCTTGTCCTTGTCCGCCTTGTCCTTGTCCTTGTCCTTGTCCTTGTCCTTGTCCTTGTCCTGTCCTTGTCCTTGTCCTTGTCCTTGTCCTTGTCCTTGTCCTTGTCCTTGTCCTTGTGCCAGCACCTTGTCCTTGTCCTTGTCCTTGTCCTTGTCCTTGTCCTTGTCCTTGTCCTTGTCCTTGTCCTTGTCCTTGTCCTTGTCCTTGTCCTTGTCCTTGTCCTTGTCCTTGTCCTTGTCCTTGTCCTTGTCCTTGTCCTTGTCCTGTCCTTGTCCTTGTCCTTGTCCTTGTCCTGTCCTGTCCTGTCCTTGTCCTTGTCCTTGTCCTTGTCCTTGTCCTTGTCCTTGTCCTTGTCCTTGTCCTTGTCCTTGTCCTTGTCCTTGTCCTTGTCCTTGTCCTGTCCTCGTCCTCGTCCTCGTCCTCGTCCTCGTCCTCGTCCTCGTCCTCGTCCTCGTCCTCGTCCTCGTCCTCGTCCTCGTCCTCGTCCTCGTCCTCGTCCTCGTCCTCGTCCTCGTCCTTGTCCTTGTCCTTGTCCTTGTCCTTGTCCTTGTCCTTGTCCTTGTCCTTGTCCTTGTCCTTGTCCTCGTCCTCGTCCTCGTCCTCGTCCCTCGTCCTCGTCCTCGTCCTCGTCCTCGTCCTCGTCCTCGTCCTCGTCCTCGTCCTCGTCCTCGTCCTCGTCCTCGTCCTCGTCCTCGTCCTCGTCCTCGTCCTCGTCCTCGTCCTCGTCCTTGTCCTTGTCCTTGTCCTTGTCCTTGTCCTGTCCTGTCCTTGTCCTTGTCCTCGTCCTTGTCCTCGTCCTCGTCCTCGTCCTCGTCCTCGTCCTCGTCCTCGTCCTCGTCCTCGTCCTTTTCGTTGTCGTTGTCCTCGTCCTCTCCTCGTCCTTGTCCTTGTCCTTGTCCTTGTCCTTGTCCTTGTCCTTGTCCTTGTCCTTGTCCTTGTCCTTGTCCTTGTCCTTGTCCTTGTCCTTGTCCTTGTCCTTGTCCTTGTCCTTGTCCTTGTCCTTGTCCTTGTCCTTGTCCTTGTCCTTGTCCTTGTCCTTGTCCTTGTCCTTGTCCTTGTCCTTGTCCTTGTCCTTGTCCTTGTCCTTGTCCTTGTCCTTGTCCTTGTCCTTGTCCTTGTCCTTGTCCTTGTCCTTGTCCTTGTCCTTGTCCTTGTCCTTGTCCTTGTCCTTGTCCTTGTCCTTGTCCTTGTCCTTGTCCTTGTCCTTGTCCTTGTCCTTGTCCTTGTCCTTGTCCTTGTCCTTGTCCTTGTCCTTGTCCTTGTCCTTGTCCTTGTCCTTGTCCTTGTCCTTGTCCTTGTCCTTGTCCTTGTCCTTGTCCTTGTCCTTGTCCTTGTCCTTGTCCTTGTCCTTGTCCTTGTCCTTGTCCTTGTCCTTGTCCTTGTCCTTGTGCCAGCACCTTGTCCTTGTCCTTGTCCTTGTCCTTGTCCTTGTCCTTGTCCTTGTCCTTGTGCCAGCACCTTGTCCTCGTCCTTGTCCTCGTCCTTGTCCTTGTCCTTGTCCTTGTCCTTGTCCTTGTCCTTGTCCTTGTCCTTGTCCTTGTCCTTGTCCTTGTCCTTGTCCTCGTCCTTGTCCTCGTCCTTGGCCTTGGCCTTGGCCTTGGCCTTGGCCTTGGCCTTGTCTGGGTCCTTGTCCGGGTCCTTGTCCGGGTCCTTGTCCTTGTCCTTGTCCTTGTCCTTGTCCTTGTCCTTGTCCTTGTCCTTGTCCTTGTCCTTGTCCTCGTCCTTGTCCTCGTCCTTGTCCTTGTCCTTGTCCTTGTCCTTCTCCTTGTCCTTGTCCTTGTCCTTGTCCTTGTCCTTGTCCTTGTCCTTGTCCTTGTGCCAGCACCTTGTACTTGTCCTTGTCCTTGTCCTTGTCCTTGTCCTTGTCCTGGTCCTTGTCCTTGTCCTTGTCCTTGTCCTTGTCCTTGTCCTTGTGCCAGCACCTTGTCCTTGTCCTTTTCTTGCTTGATTTTCTTGCGCCAACGGCCGTTGCAATTTGGAAATTAGGGTGTTATTTTTTTTTTGCCCAACGGCCGTCGGAACCTTGAAATTAGGGTGTGATTTTCATGCGCCAACGGCCGTTGGAACCTGTAAATTAGGGTGTGATTTTCATGCGCCAACGGCCGTTGGAACCTGTAAATTAGGGTGTGATTTTCATGCGCCAACGGCCGTTGGAACCTGGAAATTAGGGTGTGATTTTTCTGTCGCCAACGGCCGTTGGAACCTGGAAATTAGGGTGTCATTTTTCTTGCGCCAACGGCCGTTGGAACCTGGAAATTAGGGTGTGATTTTTCTCGCGCCAACGGCCGTTGGAACCTGGAAATTAGGGTGTCATTTTTCTCGCGCCAACGGCCGTTGGAACCTGGAAATTAGGGTGTGATTTTTCTTTCGCCAACGGCCGTTGGAACCTGGAAATTAGGGTGTGATTTTCATGCGCCAACGGCCGTTGGAACCTGTAAATTAGGGTGTGATTTTCATGCGCCAACGGCCGTTGGAACCTGGAAATTAGGGTGTTATTTTTCCGGCGACGGCCGTTGGAACATAGTACTGACCTTCCGGCTATCTGTATGTTTTTTGCATGTGATCAGGGGCGTCCGTCAAGGCAGAGAACGGAGGAAGAGCGGAGGAGGTGGGCTTACAAGATTGAACATGGGGTGGCGGAAAGGCATCTCACAACATTTTTTGAGGACTGGCGCCAACGAGCTCCGGGCACCGACTTATGGTCGGGGATTGTGAAGACCTTTGAGAGGAAGGGGCTGCTGACGACACGTGCTGGAAATGCGAAGCCCAGCATTTTGGACTCCTGGGAGCCAGCGCCATCCTCTCATGTGCACGACAAGAACCTAACTGACAGCATACAGGCGGCGTTTCATCTGCGGCAGAAGTTTCGTCTAGTGCCAGACGATGTCGACATCGTGGGGGGGTCCGCGATTGCGACTCAAGTACGGGTCTTTACGGACAACTTGTGCCAACTCCCGGAACTAATGAGGCATCGGACGGTGACGGTGCGGAATTGTAAGGGGCTCGCGCCGTGGTTCGTGGGGGCCGGCACAAGTCTGACGAAGGCAAAATGTGCCGTGCTGATCTTCCGGTTTGCGTGGCAGGTGCTGGCAGACCAGGAGCCCGATTCTTACAATGCCTGGCTGGAAGAGAATCCAGGGTTTTCTGACAAAATTAAAAAACTGACGGGGGAGGACAGTGACCGTGCCGTGCAGAGGTTCGGATACTTTCGTTCGCCAACGGCCGAGGAAGGGAGGGCCATTCTCCGGACGCACTCCAAGAAGGATATGGCGGCCGCGTGCTCGCAGGATTTGATCACCATGGACTTGAATACGTCCGAGTGGTCAGATGCATCTGACCGTGAGGCAGTACTTGAGCTCACGAACACCGCGTTGGGCTACATGCTCGCGTACGACAAGCCTTTCGTGTTTGCGCAGTTTGCCGTGCTGGACGGCAACCACTACACGCAGATGTTGAAGTCCGTGATTTTTGAGGGCTCAGACGAGCAAGTGAGGACTGCGATAGCTGGCGAGATTGCCGGTAAACAAAAGGGCAAGTACGTGGAGACAACCGAGGAGGCGTTTGATTTGTGGAGGGGGTTGGTGAGGGACGCGGACAAGTTCATGTACACCAATCTGGACGTGCTCAAGGGCTGGGAGGTGGAGGGGGAAGCACTGATCCCGCCCATGAAGGACATGCGGACGCAAAAGGTAAATATAACGGATCGGGTGTGGGAACGTTGTAGGCACTAGATGTGATTTTTGTTCGCCAACGGCCGTTGGAACCTGGAAATTAGTGTGTGATTTTTCTTTCGCCAACGGCCGTTGGAACCTGGAAATTTTGTTGATATTTTTCTTGCGCCAACGGCCGTTGGAACCTGGAAATTCGGTCGACATTTTTCTTGCGCCAACGGCCGTTGGAACCTGGAAATTAGGGTGTGATTTTTCTTGCGCCAACGGCCGTTGGAACCTGGAATTAGGGTGTGATTTTTCTTGCGCCAACGGCCGTTGGAACCTGGAAATTAGTGTGTGATTTTTCTTGCGCCAACGGCCGTTGGAACCTGGAAATTAGGGTGTCATTTTTCTCGCGCCAACGGCCGTTGGAACCTGGAAATTAGTGTGTGATTTTTCTTTCGCCAACGGCCGTTGGAACCTGGAAATTTGGTTGATACTTTTCTTGCGCCAACGGCCGTTGGAACCTGGAAATTCGGTCGACATTTTTCTTGCGCCAACGGCCGTTGGAACCTGGAAATTAGGGTGTGATTTTTCTTGCGCCAACGGCCGTTGGAAACTGGAAATTAGGGTGTGATTTTTGTTCGGGAACGGCCGATCTTCCAAAGTGTAAGGACAAAATGTCAGGTCGTGTGTTGTATGACCGTTTTTTGTCTCAAACACTGATTCACATTTCATGCATGCAGGGGAGAGAGGCGCATCGGAGGGTTGCCCTGATCGGAGGGGGGCTGAATGCAGAAGACGAGGCCGTTTCCAAAAAGTCGAGGGGGACGGCGCTGCTGGAAGTGCACAACTATTTCAAGACGCACATGGAGGAATCCTGGGATAAGCCGGAGGTGCCCCTTCAGGACCAGAAAGAAATATGGAATTTGATTCATGGGGTTTCAAGCAGCACTGAGAAGGCAAGGAAGGACGGGGAGGGGGAGGAGGGTGGTGAGGAGCGGGTTGGAGGGCGATTGAACGAGGGTGGTTGTCCGAATCGGAGAAAACCCAAGTCTACGACTTCATCTCGGCTGTGAAGGATGAAACGGTCGCTCCGAACGACGACAGTAGATGTGGAATGCCGATTGAGGACAAGCTGGCCAAGGAGCTTGCAGAGTTTCTGGACATCGTGGCAGCGGACAAGCTGGACGGGGAGGGAAGGGTGATGAGGAAGGGGGGGGGATCAAACAGGAAGGGTGGAGGAGTCTAGCCCGCTTTCGATTCTGGCCGTCTATCATGGCAACCGTGAAGGCCAAACACGTTCCTCCTCAGTGCTTGTATGACCTGACATACATGGCCAAGATCTTCTGCGAGGTGATGGTCCAGCTTTTCATGATCTACAACCGCGATTTGGGGAAATACCCCGAACCACGCGACCTCGGCTGGTTGCCGATGCAGCCTTCGGAATCCGACAGCGCCCTTCAGAGGGTGGCCGATACGGTCGCTGTAGCTGCCAAGAGACTAAGGGCGGTTATCAGGCCAACGGGGAGGGACGATTCCACCTTCCCACTTGCACTGCTGGAGAGGACGGATTTTGGGACGACCCACAAGGAGGAAACGAAATGGTGGGTCCTGATTGCGCCCGAACCCCCAACCGAACAGGCTGTGGTGCCCCAACCCGTACAGCCTGTGGCGGGGGCTGTGGTGGTGACGGGGGCTGTGCCGGAGGAAGGCCAAGCCGAACATGCCGAGGCAGAGGACGTCCAGTCGGGTCGCCAAAAAAAGGTGGGGGAGAAGCGGGAACCCCCGCGGAAGTTTGGGTCGGAGGAGCTGGCATCCGAAATCGAGCAGCAGGGCCCGTGGATTTCTAAGAAAATTTACGGGTCTGACGGGGAAACGACCTGTGAGTTCATGATGAAGACTTTCGCGTGGGAGAAAAGCGATGGGCCGACACGGTTGGCTCAAGTGGTACTTAATGCAATGGAGGGGTTCGAATTTGTTGTGAAGAGGAAGGGGGGGGTGAACCAGCCGGATATCAAGAATGGGATATGGCTGCTGAATTTGGAACACCACGCGAAGCTGTGGAATGATGAGGAATTGTTGAAGGGTCGAACGGGTGCGTGGGTGGAGAAAAGGGACTGGAAGGCGGCGAAGGATTGTGGAGATTTCAATGGTGTGAAGGACGCCTGGTCGTCGTACCTAGGCGATTTCACGGGATTCTTCAACCCACCCGTGATCTTCATTGGGTCAAAGGAGCAGGTGGATGGGTTTAAGGTCCTTCTGAAGGTACTTGGGAAGCGGCCTGAGGGGGAGGATATTTCCAATCCCAACGGCCGTTCGGGCAAGGAAATTGCGGGTGCAGCCCAGAAGCGTCCGCTGGAGACGGCAGGCGCTGGCACCAAAAAGAAACGCCGGAAGCGCGCCGCCTCGGAGACCCCCTCGGCCGAAGACGTCTCAATGGGGGATGATGAGGATGTCGGGTCACATGGGGGTGATGATGGGGAGGAGGTTGGTGATGATGGTGCCGGCGATGATGAGGGGGGCGGGAATGAGGGTGGTGATAAGGGGGGCGGGTCGAAGGACGGAGAGGGGGGGGTTCGAAGGGCGGAGAGGGGGGCGGGTCGAAGGGCGGAGAGGGGGGGGGTCGAAGGACGGAGAGGGGGGCGGGTCAAAGGGCGGAGAGGGGGGCGGGTCGAAGGGCGGAGAGGGGGGGGGTCGAAGGACGGAGAGGGGGGCGGGTCGAAGGGCGGAGAGGGGGGGGGTCGAAGGGCGGAGAGGGGGGGGGTCGAAGGACGGAGAGGGGGGCGGGTCGAAGGGCGGAGAGGGGGGCGGGTCAAAGGGCGGAGAGGGGGGCGGAGAGAAGGGCGGAGAGGGGGGCGGGTCGACCGGCGCATCGGGGGAAGGGGGGAAGGAGGGGGGGGAGGGGAGGGAGGCTCGAAGGGGAATTCGGGGGCGTCTGGGGGGGGATGTTGGGGCGTGCCGTCGACTACTGCAAAAAGCTCCTTTCGCCTGGCGGGCACGTTCGATCAAGAGCAACGGCTAGTCATCTGTCAAAGGGTAAGTTAATCTGAGTGAATATGGTCGGTTAAATTATGATGTTTGCATATTCCCAAGTTTGATTTGCGATTGTAATGATAACTAATTGCGCCGCTCGTCATTGCTTGTCCCACCCACAGGTGACGAGTCTGAAGAGGAGCCGCCAAAGGATGACGCGCATGGCGGCCCACCCAAAGGGTTTGAGGAAGATTCGGAAGAATCGGAAGAATCGGAACCTGAGGAGGAAGCGCCACAAAGACGTGTCACAGTTACCGCAACCCAGCCCAAGCCACTAGACAAGAAAGTGCCACCACCAAGTTGGCAGCCGTGGATGGAGAATCTGGAAGGTGGGGGGGGGGGAAACGGGTCGTGCCCCGCTCGCCTGTTGGATGTCCGGTTTCGGTATTGTGCAAGCACGGCGGTGAATTTTGCCAGTATCGGAAGAACCAATCCCAGCGCCTTGATACGTTGTGGAAGCCCACGTGGGCTGCTGATTCGGTGGCTAAACTCAATGCAGACCCAATGAAGCTGGCACACATGCCTGATTTCCACGTCGACACGTTCCTGGTGCATGGAGTCGTTCGAAAGGTGGATAAAACGGGCGTGTGGTACGTTAAATTTTGGGCAGAAGGGTGTGACGAAAAGGGAATCTGGATTAATGGGGAGCAGGGGACGATGCCCGCGGCAATTTTCAAGGTACAACAAGACGAGATGCGGAACTGTTTCAAGCCACCTGAGGGAACGTATTTGGAGTGGTGGATGGACAAGGGGTACCTGGCGACCAGATCTTCCCCAGCGACCAGATCTTCCCCACGACTCCAAGAGAAGGGGGGAGACCAAGCCGCAGGGCAGGGCAAACGAAAACCTCAAGGGAAGGCTGGCGCAGATGTGCGGGAGGGGGGTGTAAAGAAGCCCAGCGGACGGGGTGTAAAGAAACGCCTGTTAGTAGGTAGTTAGATAGCTTGATCTGAACTCGTGTACATTTGTAAAGATCGATCTGTACATCTGTCTCCAGAGCATTCACTTGAATATTCAAAGTTCAAGTGGGAATTACTGGTTGGGTTGTGCACAGGCTTGTGCACAATTTTGGCAATAATTATAATTCGTTCTATAAATAGAACTAGCGGGGTCGTGGAGAGGGTTGTGCAATTGTAAATAATCTACAACTTGTCTCACTTGCTTACCCTCCGAGTGCATGACACTATGACAAAAACAGCCAATTTTACCCCGACTTGAATAAATTTTAATAAATGTTAATAAATTTTAATAAATTTAAGCAATCTAGTAATGAAAAGTGCACGCGGAAAGCGCACCAGTGACCAAATTGCATGAAATGGTAATGATTTCATGTGGAAACGCATTCACAATGAGCATCAATTGTCATGTATTTGTTGAAATGGCGTCTCCTCAAGTAATAAAATTTGGCATGGGTATTGTAGATTGATTGTGGGCCCCCCCAATATCAGTTCCAATGCACTTGGGAACCATCTAGTGATGATTGAGAACCATAAATATGATGTTTGGACATTCGTGCCACCACTTGTTGGGGGTACTACCCCCAACCACGCACTGGTGGCGAGCTAAAAATAGAAAAAGACGCTATTTATGAGATATTTTGCCCAAGACAAACCACTTATCCAAATGACCTGCCCATACATTCCTGCAAAGTTCCCCCACTTCTAAAAAATCTGGGCTACTCACATGGTCAAAATAATCACATTTGTTTGAGTTATTAATTTCCCCGCAAAATGGGTACTTTTTTGAGCCAAAAAAAAAAAATCAAATCATCAACACATCGAATGGGGTCATCCATACATGCGAAATTCCACTGAGTGGGGGGAAACACAACCCCAAAGTTTGAGCTCATTCTGACAAGCGTAGCTCAAGTTATTGATTTTTCTGTGATGCCACCTGGGTAGACGCTAAAAGAGAATTGAGCTAGTGCTGAGCCAAAATGACATCTGTTTTGCTACCCTAGACACCCAAAAACATGCCCACTTTGATCACGGAGTGTGAGGAGGATGTCCGGAGCCTCATACGCCCCACCCCTCCATCGGCACAGCCAGCCTTGTGAGTCTACCCTTAACAACAAGGCTGGTAGGACGACACGCCTGAGCAGCATATGTAATGCCTATCTCAGGCTAATAATGTGTGATTTTGTGCCAAAAACCAAGTTGTTTCACCCAACAACACATTAAAAACCCTCTTCCAAAATGCCCAACAAGCCGGACACGTGGAGGACCACACACGCAGTGTATAAAGAGAAAATAAGCTGACTTTTTATCCAGCCAACCTGTGGCTAGCTGCTCTGGTTAGCATGACAAAGGCTATCATTTACTCAGTGGGAAAGGTGAAGAGACCATTGGAACAACCTACCTGACGCATGTGCCACCAAAGCATTGTGTCCCACAAAATGCACACTGCCTCCTTTCTAACAAGCACGAGCCACTTTCTTTAGGAGACAGGTGCCAGCTCGTCCGTGTCTGGGGAAAATGATGCCGCTGCTTAGGAAGACCGCGTGAATTTCCTCGAACACAACTGTCTATAAAGCAAAAGAAATTTCAGAGAAGCATGGAAATAAAAGCATTACACCTTCCCGACAGGTTGCGTGCCACGCGCTGCAGAAAGCCAGCCATGTCACAGACGAACTTGCTAAAAGACATCCAGGAATCCAGCGATGCAGAGCCAGGACCCGCAACTTCCTGGCAGCATCTGGCCGGAAAGAAGGCAAAAAGCTTACGCTCAACGAGCTAAGAAAGCAGGAAAACGCTAGCTTAAGACGTTTAATACAAGAACGTACCATAACGGGCATTTATTCGTGCCCAGGCGCGCAAGAAAGGCCACCCTTTCATGGAGAGGTTGGGCACACATCGCGCAGACCTAATGTTATCTTACCGCAAAATGACGGGAAAGGTAAAGATAGCAGCGGGAATTTTTACGGCCTTACAAACATCATTAAACTAGCTTTCCTTACGACCATCAAAACTGGCAACAATCGACAATCACACCGGCAGGCATCCATTATACTTTATTCATCCCGACAGAAATTCAGGCCGGACCCCCCCTGCCGATGGCAAAGAAAAAAAGCCCGCGACATTATAGATCTCAACCATCCCACCATAAATTAGAATCAGTAGCTGATTTTCTCCAACAATCGAGCATTTTTTCTGCTTTCCGCGATCCAGATTTGTCACGTTTCGTCTAAAAGCAGTCGCCATGGCCACTTCCGCAAGGGGTGTGCACCCACTTTTCACGGTACGGAGGGTACCGCGGAATTTTTTTGGCGCGGAAACTATACGCCGCGCCGAGTCCCCGTGTTAAGGGTTTTGGTGTTAAAATGGTGTTAAAAATGGACCAACCGCTGAACCGTTTACAAGCGTCGTGCGCCAAGACAATATCCGGGACAAAATGGGCTTCAACCCCGAAACGTATCGTCTGCCACGTTTGCTCGTTTTCTCCACGTGGAGGCCGTTACTTGCCGCCGTCCGGTCGGACACCCAACTAGCAGCTTCCCACGTGGTGACTTGGTGAGGGCGCGAAGCGTTCAAGCCCAGTCACAATGCGTCATAAAGTGGCACTTGGCACTTCGACACAGTCGGATTGTCAGGTTCCGAACTGCCGAAGGCGGGGATCAGGCGCAGCACACGGCGCTGGGATAAATTGGGGCGGCCAGACCCACTGTAAGCCAACCATGGCGGTCCTCTCTCTGCCGTGCAGCATGGCCAGACGGGCAGTGGCGCCTCGCGCCTTTTCCCAAGCTTTTCTCATTCTCGCAGTTATCATCTCTGTTTCTGAGGGTCATCTCGGGCATGACGCTTTCCCCCGCATGCTCGCCGAAAACAATGGCAATGGGGGGCAGGGAAGCACAGTCCCACTGACAACGCCAGCAAATGACCGTGCCAAGGGTCTTATCTTCAATGGCCTCAAGCGCGGTCGCGCAGGGGGGCATTGTGACGGCGCATTTGAGTTTGAGAACCCTATTTTTGACGATGTCGAAAATAAAATCCCCGACGAGCGTATTTGCACCCACGGTCCCGATCCCACACCAGCTGGAATCGACGCCACTGCCAACGACGTGTTACCCTTGACGCCAACGCAGATAGCAGCAGCTGCCGGCCGCAACATTTGGTGCGATGGCGATGGCCAGAGCGGTTACCGGGTGCAAGCCCTCTACGCTTACCCGGAAGGGCGAGCCGACCGTTACAACACTTACCTGGCATCCATTAAAGTGTGGGCAGCCAACATGGAGCGCGACCTGTACGACTCCGCCGTCCGACAAGGAGGCGTGCAGCACATTCGGTGCGTATTATTTGCTCGTAGCACGCTCTGCCCGACTTGGTTGCAGTAAGCCTTCCTCCCCGTGTTTGTTGCAGTAGCCTGCATGAAATCCTGCCGGCCGTCATTTCCCGAGCTTTCCGATGCCGGCATTGTCCGATAGATGGTATGTCCATGACATCTGACTCAAACACGTTGCATTGCCATGTGGCATTTGGACGGTCCATTGCATGCATCCCTTGTGTCTTGCGGCTCCCGCAGCTGGGTTCACACCCCCACTGTTAACGGCACGTGCGAGCTAATTGTTGCGAAGGCCTACCTGGGGCCTGGGTCCGGCGGTGCCAATGACACGTTCGGCAACATGTGCAACACGCTCAAGTCCATGGGCCATAACAACAAGTACCGCAAGTACTCGGTCTGGCATGACTCTAACGTCTACTGTGGGCTCGGCACTCTCTACCTCGACGATACCCCTGGGCTCACCAACTGGAACAACGGTGGCCCCAAGGATTCTTTGGGAAACCCCACGGCCGGCCCCGTGTTTGCCCGCAGCGACGCCGGCTGCTGGGACTATGCTGAGGCGCACGAGCTGATGCACAACCTGGGCGGTGTCCAAAACACTGCCCCGCATGCAAGTGCCGCCTATCACTGCACGGATGAGTACGACCGCATGTGTTACTCAGATGGTGATGGTGTGGTGATGACATACAACAACGGCTGCAATAGCACCGTTGAGCGGCTATTCGACTGCGGCGCGGATGATTATTATGCGGTCCAGCCGGCTGCCAACAGCTACCTGGCAACCCACTGGAACTGTTACAACAGCTACTGGCTGAGCAATGCCACGAGCCCGCCACCACCATCGCCTCCCCCACGCCCATCTCCACCACCCCCATCCCCATCTCCCCCACCCCCATCGCCGCGTCCACCACCCCCGTCGCCACCCCCCCCACCCCCAAGCCCACCCCCAAGCCCACCCCCATCCCCATCTCCCCCACCCCCATCGCCGCGTCCACCACCCCCGTCGCCACCCCCCCCACCCCCAAGCCCACCCCCAAGCCCACCCCCATCCCCACCTTCCCCCCCCCCATCGCCGCCTCCACCACCCCCGTCGCCATCCCCACCACCCCCATCTCCACCCCCAAGCCCACCCCCATCCCCGTCCGCACCACCCCCATCGCCATCTCCCCCACCCCCATCACCATCACCACCACCCCCATCTCCATCGCCATCACCGCCTCCGTCACCATCCCCCCCACCCCCACCCCCACCCTCGCCTTCCCCACCGCCCCCCCACCCCCATCCCCATCCCCGCCCCCATCGCCATCCCCTCCGCCACCCTCGCCATCCCCTCCTCCTCCCTCGCCATCCCCTCCCCCCTCCCCCTCCCCTCCCCCGCCTCCCCCATCCCAGTCATTGCTTCCTCCACCAGCTACACTGGCACGCTAAACAACGGCTCGCCTCGCCAGGTATGGGGTATCACAGGCGTACAGCGGGGCGAGCTGACGGCATCGCTGCTGCCCAATGGGAATCCGCTATCCACCACCAACTTCCTGGTTGAGCTCCACTATATCACCGCATCTTCCTCCACGCGCGTTGCCTCTGCCACCGGCAAGATCAATGCCCTCGAGCTGCGCTACACGGTCACCAACCCCGGTGACTACTCGGTCACCGTTAGCACCGGGACTGGCAAGTACACCCTGCAGCTTAGCTACTTTATCCAGGACACCACGGTGCGGTCACCGCCGCCGCCATCGCCATCACCGTCCCCATCCCCGCCACCTTCACCATCGCCATCACCATCCCCGCCGCCGTCACCGTCACCATCCCCCTCGCCACCACCCCCACCTCTGGCCACGCTTCAGACAGCAACGTTCTCAGGGTCCCTGACAAAAAACATCAAGATCAGCGAGACCTGGACCGTGTTTGCGGGCCCCGGCGCCATCACCGCCTCTGTGCGTCAGAATGGTGGGACCAAGGTGGACACCGCCACCTGGACGCTCAAGATTGCTCTCACCGTGAACGGGGTGGAGACATCCGTCCTGGGCAGCAACTCGACTCGGCTCCCAGTAAACCTATCCCGCACCGCCACTCAGACCGGGAACTATGCCATCACGGTTTCTGCATCAGGGACCACGCAGGCATATATCCTGACCGTGAAGTATTACTCGGGTGCTGGCACGGGTGCATTTGGCGGGGAGGGCGAGCCGCCCGCGCCACCCCCTGGCCCGGTTATCATTGACCCTGGCAGTGGAGTTGGCGGTCTGACGCCGAGCGCCTTCCTTGTCGCGCTGGCCAGCATGCTGCTGTCCCTGACCTGGTTCCTGGGATGGTACCCATCTTAAGGGTGCAGACTGAAAAACTGGAAGATGCTGATTTCAGGCAGTCGATGAGTGATATGTGAGTTGTGACTAGATATAAAGTGAGACAACTTGGACTAGAGTCAGTGTTTGTTCTAATGTGGCTTTTAGCCTTTGATTATATGTTGTTGGATTCTCCCGATGTCTGGCCTGCGCTGGTTGTCTCCTTGATATGTAGTTGGCACCAGTTCGTGAATGGGTCGCCTGGTAATTTTGACTTCGAAACTTGGCGAGATACACAGCTTAGCTTGGACTGGAGCTGTCTCACTTATAGTGAGTAGCTGCAAGTGATGTCAAACCTTGCGTGAGTGTCGGTATTCTTTTAGTGTTTATTATTCTTTTTGGTTACTCTTAGTAGCCAACCATTCTTTTGACTGGTTGTTTATTCAGTCACCCTTAATTCATGAATTAATCATTTTATTCATGCACACATCCATTTCTCGCCTTGCTTTGCATCTGCATGCACCTGAAAATAATTTTTTTTTCTTTGTGATATACGGCGTTGCATTCTCCGCTCTGCAGGTCAGTCATAGATAAAATGAGCATAGCCAGTTAGGCTCGAAACACACGCCCTGATCAAGCAAGCTGTTTCCGGCCCCACCGGCTAGGTCATCTAGTCGTTCTACACGTAAAAATTAAATTAGATTATAACATGCCTCCGTTGGGAGGTCATGTAGCACATATTCCGTGATGGGTGGGTGGAGGTGGAGGAAGCCGCGTAATCGAACTAACCTAACTCTAACCTATCGAGTCTATAAAATCCTAACTACACTACTCAGCAAAACGCCCCTTCCTCTTTGGGGGGGGGTAAGTAAGTAAGTAAGTACTTGCGTGTCATGCGCAAAGGCATGCCACGGAGTACTATATAAGCACCAGATGGGGATGTAATCCTCCGGGATGTAATCCGAGTCTCCTTGAGGCAGTTAAGCGCGCCATTCTTGCCCCCATGTTACTCACTGGTGAGCTGGACATGTCGGTTGTCCGCCTCCCTTGCGCGCGGGGGAAGGCTGGCCCGGCACCCGTGCTCCTCACCTTTAAGTACATGACGGACAAGTTGGCGTTCCTTAAATGCCGCAAGAAGCTCTCGGAGACTCGCTTCACGCTGGACGACGACTTCACCTTGGCCCAGCAACAGCGGCGACGCGAGCTATGGCCGACCTACCTTCAGCTCCGGCAGCGTGCAGGGGGGAAGCCGGTATACTGGAGGGGGGCGGTCATCCACGTTGACCACAAGCCCTGGCAGGCCCCTCCTGCCACTCCAGGCTAGGGAATATACCAGTAGTGTAGATTAGATAGGCTTAGCCTTGCAAGTGGCCCACGCGCATGTGCGCCCATAATGGCCCCCATGGATGATGCTTTCAGTATCTAGCCGCGCCCAGCCTACAATGGGACCTCCCATGGATGATGCATTAAGAATTTAGCCATGCGATGCCTATGCAGGGAGTTACTCTCTGCTGAGATGCCATGTGTACACCAGCTATAGCCTAGCCACATACCCTCCACCCCATATGTCATGCAGGCCTTCTAGGCCCTCTCCTCAAGCCCCCCCTGGGTGCCTGTGCTTGTTAAGGAGGCATGAACCATCATGGCGGTGCAGGTGCACCTTGTGCACCCAGAGCAGGTGACAGTTGTACATCCTCCACCTGCAGGTTGTAGCCCTGATTGTATTACAAACCCATAGATGCCCCTTTCTCAGGGCTATGTGTTACATAGGGGAGGTCATGTAGCACATATTTCATGATGGATGGGGTGGAGGAAGCCGCGTGATCGAACTATCCTAACTCTATCTAGAAAATCCTAACTACACTACTCATCAAAACGCCTCCGCTTGGGGGGAGGTGGCTTGCCCACAGGGTCGGGCGTGTGCGCCTTGACAATCTTCTTCCACCGCGTCTTGTCCTGCATGGCAGTCCAAAGACGGGAGAGAGAGTGGATGCGGTGCTCAAACTGGGCTGGGACCACTAGGTCGTCCAGCAACATCTGAACGTAGTTGGTGACAGGTTTCCCTACCCTACTCCGGATGATGCCTAGCTTTATCTAGTTATGCTGTGCCCATGCAGAGAGCTGCTCTCTGCTGAGATGCAGCGCTCTAGCTTTTGTATAGCTATATGCTGATCTTGCCCCCCCACGACAGGCTCCCCCTTCGCTGGGCATAGCTTGATAGATCATGGGGCTGCCCACCTGGCATGCTTCCCCTTAACTGGGCATAGCGTGATAGACCATGAGGGTGCAGGTGCCCTGGTGCACCTAGAGCAAGGGTAGCTTACATTCCCACCCTTGCATGAAGTAGCCTAGAATGTATTAAAAGCCATATGCCCCTTCTCAGGGATATGTGCTACATTTACTCCCAACGGAGTGATGTTGATAATTAATTAATTAATTCTCCCAACGGAGTTATGTTACAATTCAATTCAATTCAATTAAGCAACGGCGCCTGCAGCTAGTAGGGCACTGAGCTCGCACCAACCAGGTAGACACCTCACGTGCCCCCCCCGCGGGGCTGCGCCCAGCTCAGCCTGGCCGGCACCTCCTTACGTGAGCAGGGCCCAGCAAAGCTCGCCGCCGCAAGGCCCGCACCTTCAAAGAACAGCTAGCTCGAGGACATGGGGGGCCTACTAGGCCTGTCCATGATTTGGAAACAAGATGATGGACAAGGCCAAGTGGGACCATGTCATAGAGGACCACGAACCCCCTCCCGTGGGGAAGCGCCCGCTTGTGCAAACATACGGGAAGCACGCCAGACAGGTCCCCTAGCTAGAGTAGAGAGTTTAGACTAGAGTTGGCTTGATGTTGTAGATAGATTAGACCGGTAGGATTGTTTGCATCCACCCATCCACCCATCCATCGGGGTTAATGCTCCGTGGCTCCCCAACGAGAGCACTAGTCTAATTAATTAATTCATTCATTCATTCATCAATTAATTAATTAGCTGCCAGTGTGTCCATGAGTGTCCACGCCTCGGCGCCATACGTGAGCACCGTGAGGACGAGGACCTTGAAGAGCATGCGCTTGCGGTGCTCGCCCAGGCCCTTCGAGCGCCGGTAGATGTTGAGCAAACGGAGCCTGGCCCAGGCCAGGCCGATGCCGATGTCCACATCGTCGGCGGTGTCAGGGAGCATACTCCCCAACAGTTTGAAGCGGTCACGGAACGGGACCTCCGTCCCGTCGAGCAGGCGCGGCAGCGGAGGGCGACTGGAGGGCGACTGGAGGCCTCAATCACCAGCGCCTCAGTTTCGACACTAGTCTCCAACCCCACCGCCCTCGCCTCCAAGCCCAGACAGTCCAGCCAGGTCTGAATGTGCTTGGGGTGCGCGATGAGGGTGGTGCCGTCCGCATAAATCAGGTCGGCCAGGCGGCCAGCCAGCGCCAACCCCGCCGTGCTCGCGCTCGTTAAGGATGTCCAAGCCGGGCTCGAACCCCAAGTAAGAGCAGTAAAGCACGCACGTGCCCGGCGCATGACGTGATCCACGACAATAATGAACAGGTATGGGGACAAGAGGAGGAGGCGTTTTGATGAGTAGGGTAGTTAATTAGGATTTTTTCTAGACTAGATAGACTAGAGTTAGATTAGTTAGATTACGCGGCTCTCTCCATTCCACCATCCATCAAGGAATATGTGCTACATGATCTCCCAACGGAGGCATGTTATAATTTAATTTAGTGGGGACAGGACACCGCGACCTTGCCACACCCCGTGGTGAAGGGGGAATGGTGGGGTGGTGCCTTCCGCAGTCCGCACTACTGCCTGTGAGCCCTCATACAGTCGACGAATGGAAGCAATAAACGCTGGTGGTACCCGATCCAGAGCTAGGATGGCCCAAAGAGCCTCCCATAGGACCGTGTCAAAGGCCGGCCTTGATATAGTCGACAAAAATGAAGACCAGCGGCAGACCATCAGGGCAAAGGCGACGCACCTCCTCCATCAACCGGTGCGCGACAAATTATACAGCCATGACAGTGTTACAACCACGGCGAAAACCCATCTGAGACTCACCCAGGTGTGGATCCAGCGCGGCGCGGAGCCTGTGCAGCATCATGCGCATGAAGACCTTCAGCGCTCTGGAGGCAGACACCCCGATACATAGTTACCGGGGTCAGCAGCTGAGAGCCCTTCTTGTACAGCATGACGCGGAGGGCCGTCTGCCACTCACCAGGCGGAGGCTCATCAGAGAGCAGGACACGGTTGCAGAACGGCAGCAGAAGATCCCTCACCGCCGGGTCAGGGGTCTTCAGCAGCTCAGCAGAAAGGTGGTCGGCACCGACCGCCGCGTCGTACCGCCGGCAGGCGATCAAGGGCGCCGTCCAATTCCTTCAAAGTGAAGGGGTGGACGACGTCGTTGGTGGCAAGGCAGCCCTCCTGCAAGGCGGGGACTTGGTAGTCCGCGGCCGAGGAGGGGGGCGCCGGCGGCGGGGGCCGGGGGTCCTGCAACACCGGCCGAGACGGGCGGCCGTCTCGGGGTGAAGCGGCGGGGGGGGGCGCGAGCCCCACCTGTCAAGGAAACATTGTGGGCCAACCAGCGGTCAAGGCTGACCGGCGCCGTGCCGTCCCCCGTGTGCTCCACCGGGGTGCGCTGCCGCCGGCCGCCGAGCCGGTCGAGGTGGCACCACATGTCCTTGCCCTGGTTGCGAGCTTGGCAGGCCTTGGCATCTGCGATGCACTGGGCCGCCTCTGCGTCCTGAGCTGTAACGAACCCGTTCGGGTCGTGCGAAAGATCCTATGTTAGGGTAGGTTATTACGGATTTCTCGGTTAACCGCGACCACTCTATGGGAGTGGGATTAACGGAGCAGATGCGGCTTTTGCACTGTTACGGCTCACGATGATTAATATATTATATAATTAATCTACGCAACCTACATTTAGGATAGAGCTACCAAATGTAGTTGGAAAATGCCCCGGGTAATTCGGACAGGTGACAACACACACACTTTATTCCGAACCAAGAGGACGAGACTTTCGTCCTCGGACCAATTTCACCTAGGTCTGCCACCAAGCTCAGTGAGTGGCAAGTGGCGCCGACATGGCACCGACCTTCCAGAGAATTTCCGAAACATGCAGTCCACACAGGATCCTCGGGTCGACATCGACCCTCGCCAGGCTACAGAATCCACGCATGAGTACAAGATCTTGCAACCAGCTATAAAGTACGCAGCGCGGCGCGACTGCACCGGCCCCTAGAATATCTCATACATCAACCTAGGCCCCAAAAAACTAGTCCGAATCGCACAAACTGTCATAATTCTGATTCAAAAGTCCTGCATGACCAAGGGACAGTTCCCAAATTAAGTCCCGAAATGAGTCCCAAAGTCCTACGGACTATGACAACAAGCCAAAATACATAATTAATTCCATCGTTGCGCCCGTACCAAGGGTCGGTGTTACGTCCCAGCCCAGACACACCTAGCCTGAGCTACGTAGCGAAAGACCCTCCTTGCCGGAATTAGGAATAATTCAAGGTAGCATAATGTAGGTTGCGCTTCACGACGTGAGTCGTGAGATATCTGGCATCACGGCTTGATACCAGGCTAATTTGTACACACTTATATTGGCTAGCAAGACCAATTACAAATGGATAATTGCCCCGGGCTCAATGTGTAGGCGTATTCGCACTTATCATTCATCAAACCAAGAGGACGAGACTCTCGTCCTCGGACTAATTTAACCTAGGTTGGTTGCGGCGCAGATACAACGCCAAATCCCACCGGACAATCCAAGTCACTCATTCCGCGTAGGATCTGGGCCGACATCGACCCCCAACTACAGGATCCACGCCTAGAACTATAGACAGACCCAGAACTGGCGCGGCGCCACGGCTCCGGCCCCTAAAATGTCTACCTAGGACCAAAATAACTAGTCCAATTCACACAATAGTCAATATTCATACAACCCAGTACAACGGCCACAAGGCCTTAGTAATTTATTCCATTGTTAGGTCCGACTAAAAGGGCCGGGACGTAACACTCCTCCCCTCCCACGGGGTCGTAGTCCCTACCGTACAAAGATAGGATAAAGAAGCAAAACAATACTACTATAAGAGTACTATGTCCCGACCTCGGTTCACCCGCAGGTCAGTATAATGCCAGTTCCTCTAGAGATTGATACACGTGACCAACCCTGACGTAGTAGCCAGAACTCTGTGGACTGGATCATTCCAATATCCGTCCCAAAAAAAACTGAAATATCCACTCTAGCGTCCACCGCTGGTGGGCCGCCGCTGCTGCTGGGCCTCAATGAGAGCCCGTCGCCCCGTGGGGGTCATTTGACGGATCAACACCCCGGGGTTCGCACATAGATCCCACTCGAAGGCCATCTGATAGGGAGACATCTTATGCCGACCCATCCTGGATAGCTCCACCCACGTACCCCGGGGCCACATGGACAGGAACCCAGCAAGGTACTGGGGGTGGGTGAATAGAAGAGTCAGCGCCGACCGATCCACCACCCCACAACGGTGCTCGCGAACAAACTGCACCCCCATCATAAAAACCTCTGTGCGCACGTGATCATCGAGGATAGTCACCCCCGGAGCCCCTGCAATATCAGGCACCACCCGCTCCAGGAAGGCACACCCTTCCGTTGGGGCCACCTTTGGCGGCGTCACCACGTGCCCCACCCCATCCACCTGATATCTCCAGTCCCACCAATCTTCGGAACCGAACCGCACAGTGTGTCCCACCACCTGGGGAACACGAAGATCGACGGGTTGCGGTAGGGGCAGTGGAGCCTGTGGGAAGAAGGTGATTTCTAGTTGTTCCCAGTAGGCACCGCGATCTACTGCGCACCAGGGACCCGCTTGAAACACCAAAGGTGCGGGCAGATGCATGCCAGGAGGGACCGGGAGAGACGGAGGTCCCTCGAGCACCACACACAACTTCTCCGTACGAGGCCCCGGCCCACCGTGCCTTACTGCCCTACCCGGAACCGCCCGTATGAAATCCCCCATTGACCACTCCTCGTGTGAAGACCCCGGAGCCCTGGAAGCTGCATCATAGCCCACGGAGGTGGCGGCGGACTGATCGCCCTGGCGCCCGAGCTGGTCCAACATACGCTGTATCAGACCCTGCCCTGATTGCACCGCTGCCACGAGCGCCTCAATGGTTACCACGGGCTCCGCTGGCACCATGATGCCCGTCACGCTGGGACCTTCCGCGGCAATCTGTATGGTATGTAGGCACGGTCCCTCCGCGGGACGATGCGAGGGTCGATCCGACGTGGTGGGTCTGCTGGGTCCCTCCGCGGGACGTGACATCGACGATCCGGCTTGGGCAGGCCGGGGACGTGGCTCCAAGGAGACCAGGAAATTAGGCTCCGGTGGAACCACTTCCGACCGGGAACGAGGCTCCAGGGAGACATGGAAGGTAGGCTCCTCTTGGCCCACATCTGACGGAGTGCCCACGGGGACCACACCAGAGGGCTCCCCCCCGGCCGGCGGTTCTGTCCTGGCCGCAGCGGTCTCCGTCGTATCCGATTGCAGTCGCCGACTCTCTCGCTCCAACTCCAGCGCGGACCCCCACGTGCGCTCCCAGTGACGGGCATCCGGGCGCCGAGGTGGTGGTGACGCTCGGCGCGCGGTTCGTACCTCGGTCCCTGACTGAGTCGGAACGGGAACGCGAGCGCGAAGACGGCGATGGCGAGCGACGACGTGCAGGTCGCTCCGGAGCACGCCGAGAAGCGGATTGACTGCATGCTCCCACCCCATCCGGTAGCCCTCGGAAGACTCCGCGTCTCACGCCCGGGAGGTCGCCCCCAGCCCGTCGCCGGCGGTGGCGCCTCGTACCGTGGCACAGGACGGGGTCCTGCGCCGCCCTCCAGGGAGCCCCGAGATGTCGGATCCCGCGGAGGGGAACGAGAGAGAGGGCGTGGAGGGTGGTCGTCGGAATCAGAGTCGTACCCCTCACTCCCATCGTCCTGGTCTTCATCATCCATAGCCACGATGCGATCCAGAGCCTGCCGCAACGAATACTGCCCCGCCCGCAGACATTTTTCGCCCCGAAGCGCTCCCTCCAACGGAAGGTACTGGGGAAAGTAGCTATTCAGCAGTTTCCGTTCTGCGGGCGGAATTAGGAGGAGCAAAAGCCGTGGAAATGCCAGACCCGCGTCCAGCGTGTTCATGCACGCGTGACAAAGGCACTCCCGCTCGTGGGTTTAGGGTGCAATCTGTGCCGACCACCACACCGTCGCGCTCAGCGGTGCGGGTCTCGATCTTGAACCCCACATTTCGCCGCACGAACCCTCGAAAAGTCTCCAAATGTGCAGGGCTGACCCGCGCCAGAATGGAATCAGCGCGGAGATTCGAAGGCATCTGGTTACGGCGCCGACGTCGTCGTTCCAACAAGTCACTCTCCCGACCATAGTTGCGCAGGAACACTCGGGGATTAAACGTCTCCGTGTTCAGCTCCTTCACTAGCTGCAACGTACGCGTGTCCGGTGCTCCGGGTCTGGACGACGTTTCTGGCCGGCGCTCGCGGCCAGATGAAGGCCCCGTCTGCCAGCCACCTCCTCCCGAGCCCCCAGCCCCTAGGGCACCCCCTCGAACCGCGGGCTCTCCGCGAGCTATCTGCGTCCTCGCCCCCGCTTCTGGTTGTACGTGGGACCTCAGGTTGGTCGGGTATGTCCATGGCAACCAGATCCTCATCGCTGGACTCCCCGTCTGCTTCCCGGATCTCTGCGTCTGCAGCCTCCGCGGTGCCGACGGAAGTCTGGCCCATGGGAAGCGCCTCCGCGGCGTCCCCCTGCACAGCCCACACACAAGATGCCAGGGCATTAGTCGGCGTGTACCTGGTACCCAGCTCACGCACCACTCTCACCCTACACCCTACCGAATGTGGCCTGCTAACGCAATTACTGGTGCGTCTTCTTATATGCTTCCAGTAATTAGCGGGCGCACCCGGCTAACTCAGTAGCAGTGCGCCAGGAGTCCTCGGACTCATGTTGTGCAAATCGCCATCGCACCCGGTATTGTCGCTGGACCCCTCGTCCCCGTCTGACATCCCGGTGACCCACGATCGCTGCCACCTCGTCCTCTTGTTCCCCCGTGTCCGGATTGAACTCCAGCGGGGCTGGGGGATTGACCCTGCCCTGGATGGTGTTCTGGTGAACTTGAGCTGGTCACGGTGGAAACGGTTGGACGTGAGGTTCCATGACACTGGGATGTCCACCTGGAACATGACATCATCGAACTTGGTGAGGACCTTGTAGGGACCCAGGAACATGGGGCGGAGCTTAGTCTTCAGCTCCTTCTCCACCAGGCCGGAAATCCGTGTGTCAGCCTAAGCATCTCATCTAACTCACCTTGTGTGAAAATCGGCCGATCTGGGGGCCCTCAATAACCAGGACCCAATCGCCCACCTCGATGGACGGTGTTCGGTGATCCCGCTTGCCGGCTGTCCTCTCCAGATACCGCTCTGTCGCTGCGCGATAGCCCTGGACTGCGCTGTTATGCGCCTGGTGCATCCGCTGCAGCAACCGCTCAACCCCCTGAAGGGTGTCCAGCTTGACCTGATCCTCTCCAAGTCCGGGGCTCACAAGCAAGTCGAGCGGTGTGAGAGGGTGTCGGCCGGAGTTGAGGAAAAAGGGAGTAAACCCATGGGCGGCCTGGGGGGCATTGTTCAGGGAAAACTCCACCAAGCCCAGAAGTTCTTCCCAATTGCTGCCCACCGTGTCGGTGTAGTGTCGCATGGTCTCTTGCACCGTGCGGTTCAACCGCTCCACCAGGTGCGACGACGAGCTGTGGTAGGCCGTGCCCAGCGACACCTTGGTGCCCAGCCGCTCGAAAAACTCCTGCCAGAATTTGGCCGTGAAGAGCTTGTCGCGGTCAGAGATGAACTGCCGGCTGAGCCCGTGCATGAAACCGAAACACGTGCGTCAGGTATATCTTGGCGCACTCCTCCGCTGTGAGGTCGACCGGACACGGGGCCAAGTGACACATGCGCGTCAGGCGGTCCACGAACACCAAGACCATGCTGTTGCCGTTCTTCGTCTTCTTGAACGGGCCGATGAAGTCCATCATGATAGAATCCCAAGGACCCATAGGATCCGGCAGCGTCTTAGGGACGGCTTGAGAGCCCGTGTTCCTGGACTTCATGATCTGGCACGAGGGGCACTGGCGCACATACGTCTCGATATACTCCTTCATCCCTGGCCAGTAGAAATGCTTACGGGCCCGGGGAAGGAGGCGATGGCTGCCTTGATGTCCGCCTAGGAGGGAATCATGGAGCTCGTGAAGCAAGGCGGCCCTACAAAGCTCCGGGACGTATAGCCGCCATTCCTCCGGCTGGACACTCACGAAAAGGCGCCCATCCTGGAACTTGCAAGGGTAGGCACCCATCTGCTGGGGATGCGCCCGGATGGCTTCAAGCGCCGCTTCCTCCGTGACCGTGAAACGACTGATCATCGTCTCCAGGTCCGACGTGACTGTGAACGCGTCCGTCAACCGGGTCTTCCGCATCCGTACTCGCCTGGTTGACGAATTCTGAGAAGACTGTGGGAGGGCCGATCGGCTGAAGCTGAAAAATTCCCTGAGGCGGCACCATGTGACTAAGGGGCACGCGCGTATGCGACCCCTCCCCCTCCCCGGGGGTGTCCACGTCCTCGTGGGCGCTCGGCCGAACCGTCTCCTCCAGGAGGGGTGACAAGTCATCCATGGTGGTGTGCCCAAGATGAAACAGGTGGCGGGCCCGGGGAGACCGTGGTTCCACGTACCATAGGCGGTCCCCGGGGCGGCCACTGGTACACAGGTGGTATGCAGCACGTCCATGTCCTCGTAGAACCAATAGTCCGCCCGTCGCGAGAGGGCGTCGGGCACCACGTTGTCCGCGCCCTTGACATATTGGATCTTGAACGGCGCAAACTGTGACAAGTACTCCATCCACCGCGCCTGGCGGGGCGTCAGGTTGGGCTGCACCAGGAGGTGGGTGAGCGGCCGGTGGTCCGTGTGGATTACCAGGCGGTGGGGGTCGAGATCCCCTTGCTCACTAATGGCCACCGAAAACTGGGCCCCCAGGAGATGATGACGCCACGTGTGGCAGCTGTAGACTACTGCCAGGAGTTCCTGCTGATGCACTGGATAATTCCGCTCCGCCGGAATCATTGTGCGTGAGATGTACTCGATGGGCTGAAGGCCCTTGCCTTGGTCCTGCAGGAGAACACCCCCGATGGCCACCTTGCTGGCGTCAGTAGCCACGACGAAAGGAAGGGACGGGTCCGGCAGGACGAGGACTGGCGCTGTGGTGAGGTGGCGTCGAAAGCCTGTTGGCACTGCTCAGCCCAGAGGAACGGGGTACCCTTCTTGAGAAGAGCGTTGATCGGGGCGGCAATGGTGGCAAACCTCGGAATGAACCGCCGGTAGTAGGATGCCAACCCCAGGAAACTGCGCACCCCTTTCACGTCCATAGGGACCGGCCATTGCAGGACGGCCTCGATCTTCTCCGGGTCGGTCGCGATGCCGTCCGCGGACAGGGTATGGCCCAAAAACGGCACACAGCGACCGGCGCGCACCTTGGCCTTCCGCGCCGACAGGTGCTCGTCTTCCATGATCTGCAGCACTGCGTCAACATCCTCCAGGTGCTCCTCAAACGTCTTGGAGTACACCAGGATGTCGTCCAGATACGCCAGCGCGCACGTGCGCTTGTAGGTCCAGGGCGGACGCGCCCCCTTCTGCGGGTCCGTCAGATCCTTGGAAACCTGCGGCAGGTGGGCTGTGCCCATCACCGGACGGAGGATGTCGTTCATCAGCATCTGGAAGGACGCAGGCGAATTACACAGCCCCATTGCCGCCACCCTAAACTGGTAGTGACCAAAGGGCGTGGCGAACGCGGTCTTGTGGCAGTCCTCTGGCGCGATGCGCAGCTGCCAAAACCCGTCCGCACAGTCGATGACGGTGAAACACGTAGCCCCTTGGACACGGTTGAAGATGTCGTCGATCCGCGGTAGAGGATACCGGGACTTGACAGTGATGGCGTTCAGCTTCCGGTAGTCCGAGTCACCAAACGCCACTTGCCCCCTGGCTTGGGAACGAGCAGCACGCCCGCTGAGAAGGGGCTGTTGCTGGGTTCAATGAGCCCGGCGTCGAGCAGCGAAATGAGGATCTTCTTGAGCTCCACCAGCTGGACTGGGCCCATGCGGTACATGGGAGACGCTGTCGGCCCGGAACCCTCCTGGACCTGGATACGGTGTAGCACCGATCGATTGCATGGGAGGGAACTGGGGGGTGCGATCCGCGAAGAGAGTAGCGCGCTTCTCCAGGACGGCGTTGAACCGCGCCAGCTCGTCCGGAGTGAAGCCGGCACCGATCTCGTTAAGCATGGCCTGAGTGCTGTCCAGGTCTATACGACACATCGCATACTCCTTGCCCTTCCGGAGCTGGCGCGCCAGCGTCTTGCTACTCATCAGGATCTGGGACGCTGGTCGAGACCCGTCCGCCGAGCGCTCGTGTGTAATGCTATGGACCTCAGCGGCCTGTGCGCTGTACTCGCTGTCGGGGCACCAGAAGGAACCGTCCGGGAACCAAACTACCCGTCGGCGCACGCTGATGTCCACATCCTGCTTGTCCAACCAGTCCACTCCAATGATGATGTCGGCCGCGTCCAGCGGCGCAATAGTCGCCACCAGGTCCACCGGCGTGCCCTGCAGCACACCCTTGATGTCTGCTAGGCCCGGCGATTGGTGTCGCCGGCCATCCGAATAGGTGACATACACTGCCGTGGTGTGTGACGTCGCGGGACCAGGCCCAGCCGGCGCACCAGGGCCTCGTTGATGAAGGACGTGGAGGCACCGGTGTCGACCAGAAACTTCACGTCCATGACCGTTTTCTCCTTCAAATATGGATCAAGGACGGTGGGAGGAATCAGTAACCCTCCGCTGAAAAGAAACAAATGTCGCGAGCTCCCCTGAGATGCACGCGCCTCCGGTTGGGTGGACGCGTCTGAAGCCACGTTGTTGACGTCTACCTCTACTCTAGTTGACTCCACGTCAGGACTACCATCTGATCCTTCTACCCTATCCCCTACCCCGGGGCCCAAGCCCACGGGTAAGGCCACTACTCCCGAGGAGCGGTGGGACGGGAGGCCGCCTCGCCCGACCGCCCGCCCTCTTCCCCCCCCTCCTCCTCTTCGTCAGCCTCCTCCTCGCCGTCATACTCGTAGCCAGCCACTGCGTGCGTCTGGCCGGAAGAGGAGGACTGTCGCCGCGCCTCAATCTCGTTGACCGCACGCAGCACGCCCTTGGTAGAGCTGGTCGCGGGTGGTCGCGGCTGCTGGTACTGAGTAGGGACCTGTCTGGCATGCTGCAGGCGAGCCGCACGCTCACCCGCGTTGCGGGGTCCGTCCCGGGGACCGGAGGAGTCGGGGCGGCTGCCGAAGGCTGGACCAGAGAAGCGAACGCTGGGTTCCACGTCCCCTGCGCCACGACTGGCGTGCTTGCCCCGGAGCTTGGGGCAGTCGCGCTTGAGGTGTCCCACCTCGCTGCACATGAAGCACCGTGCCTTGCTAGCGTCGATCGCGTTGACACCCTGGTCAGCGTAGCCGTCATCAGGGTCGTCGAGGTACTCGTCCTCCTCCTCGCCGGCGAACTCAGTGGAGTACAGCTGATTCACCCGCCGCGGGGGAGCTGGCCTGAAGAAACGGCGCACCGAGGGTGCGCGCCCGCGAGTCACCACATCGGCCACCTGCAGAAGATACCTCTGGATATTCAGGATGTCCCACTCCTCCCAAGGGACCTCAGCGTAGTGCTTGAATACCTCGTCCTGCAGCTCGGGACAGAGTGCCTCGATGAACCTGATCTTGTACTCATACCAGGTCATGTCGGTCAGATAGGCGGCGCTGGACTCAAACTTGGACAGAAACTCGCGATATGGGGTGGTCCCCTGGCGCAGCTTGCCGAAGGCGATTCGCTCGTGGAGTGCAGCATCTGGGGGCACCAGCTTGCGGCGCACCCGCGGTCCATCAGCTCCTCCACGGTTTGCGGGTATGACTGGGATGCGATGCTCTCACAGTTCAAGATGCTCACCACCGAGGGATCCATGCAGGTATTAACCACATGCGGGATCAGATCACAAGTGGCCAGCTGCCAGCTGTGGTGATTGCGCCATGCAGATGGTATACTGCTGTTGCCACATGCGTCCCCATTCGTCTACCTCGCGCGGTTTCATGTCCGCATGTAGCTTGGGTACATTCTTGAAGTTGGGCATCGGTGGGGCCTTTACCGCGTTGGTGATGGGCCCACCAACGTCTACGTAGGAGATGGAGCCGAAGGCGGGGGGCTGCGACCGGGGGAGAGATCCGGACCTGGACGGCGTACCATGAGTCCGCCGCACCTGTACTGATGAGGGATGTTCGTACCCCGGGTCATCCAAGGCCACCCTGCTGAAATTAAGGTTGCCGACCGGCGCCGGCGATGGGACCACTCTGCTGTCAAACACCCGTGGACGCTGCGGTTGAGGTACCGGACGCCGGACGGGCGTATGAGTCTCCTCGCCTCGAACAGTGACACTGCTTCTGTCGTCCCCTGGCCTGGCCCGTGGTCTATGAGTACCGACGGGTGGACCCTGCGTAACTGGTTCCTCGTCAACCTCGCCAGTCCCCTCCAGATCGTCGAACTCGCCATCTGCCCCTGGAATCCCCCCATCCTCATCCGAATTCCATAGCGCCGTGGGTAACAGGGAGGTGCTGCCAAAGGACACTCTGCGTCTGCCCCGGTGGGTGGGGCCCGGCGGAGGTCCCTGGGGACGCCCCCGCCCCGCCCAAGGATGCGATGGCCGCCCTGTAGCAGGATGCTGATAGCGGTAGTGCAGGGTATCTTCATTCTCGTCGCCCTGCTGCTCAGGATCATGGGGTAGCCAATGTAGTCTCGTCTGAGGTTGTTGTTGCCGCGGTCGGGGCTGCTGTTGATGCCGTTGCTGCTGCGGTGACGGTTGCTGCTGCTGCTGCTGCTGCTGCTGCTGTCAGTTGCTGTCGCTGCTGTTGCTGCTGCGGCTGCTGCTGCTGCTGCTGCTGCTGCTGCTGCTGCTGCTGCTGCTGCTGCTGCTGCTGCTGCTGCTGCTGCTGCTGCTGCTGCTGCTGCTGCTGCTGCTGCTGCTGCTGCTGCTGCTGCTGCTGCTGCTGCTGCTGCTGCTGCTGCTGCTGCTGCTGCTGCTGCTGCCACTGAGGCTGCTGCTGCTGCTGCTGCTGCTGCTGCTGCTGCTGCTGCTGCTGCTGTTGCTGCTGCTGCTGCTGCGAGTCCCCTTGGAGTATCTCTTGGTCACTTCTGTCATCTTCCTGCCCGGTTAAGGCGTCTAGATTGTCCCCATCCGCTGGGAACCTAGGGTTCTGGTCTCTGGATCGTGGGGAGCCTTCCACAGGTCTCACCATGACCTCACCTGTCCCTACTTGGACGTGCAGTGGTACCTCTAGCTCCTCTGTACCGTGCTCGTGGTTGTCTACCGGTTCTACCTCCCTACTATCTGAGTCTCTTTCTCTAGTCTCGTCTTCTGTCTCTCTGGCGTTCCTTGTTTGGTATCGTGTTGGCATGGTGCTCGTACCGGTACCTTACACTGCAGGCAACACCTCCCCAGGAAGAAAGAGAGAGAGAGAGAGAGAGAGAGAGAGAGAGAGAGAGAGAGAGAGAGAGAGAGAGAGAGAGAGAGAGAGAGAGAGAGAGAGAGCAACCACGTGCTATAGATCTATAAATATAGAACCTAGTATTACTCTCTAGTAATAGTCTCCTCTACTGTTTGCTAGGGCCAATGGTCAGCTGAGAGAAGGTCAAGGTAACTGCTGTCCCCTCCCCCTGGCTGCTGAGCGTGGGTGGCTTGGAGCATTCACGAGTGGTGTGCATCCCCTCAGGCAATGGCATGTGTTCCCTAACAAACCTATCTGCATCTGTAATGTTATCAAACCCTTTCCACTTAGCACTAGAGCCTTGGGACAATATCTTATCTTTAATGTGCTCTTCACAAGCCTTCCAACTGTAGAATATAGCTGGTCTACCCTCACCCCCGTCATGAGCTACTGCATAGTAAGGAAATCCAGACTGTCCACCCTTATTTATTCTGTTGCGTCTAGGCATGTTACATCATAAGCTGGCAGAAGCTTGCAAGCAGGAGAAAAAGGGGAATCCCAGGCTACCTTTAAATGCAGTGACCTTTACCAAAACAAACGAGGGAAGAGCACGGAGTCTAGCACAGCACACGCCCCAGCCTTCCGCGGCAGAGGGCTATACAATAAGCAAACGGAGGTAAACACCGTCAACACAGTCGGCAACAGCCAGACGGTATCCACCCCCCACGGTCAAACAACGATGGCCGTCTCCGCGACGTCCATTGCACCAACGACATTCACAACCTATAGAGGTACAACGTATAACAAGAACCCCCTACGCGTGCGGACCCGGAGAGAAAGCGAGCACGCCAGCTAGCCTTCCACAGGCATAGCTTGCAAAGAAAGAATCCTAACTAGGGGACGTACCATCTTCGATGACGTTAATCCCTCCTGAGCTGGCCGCCACCCGGTGTCGTTGAAGGCAAGCCCTGGCCGCCACTAGGTGTCGTTGAAAACAGGAGAGCTGAACGCTATCGTTTACAGCACCTCACCACAGGACTATTGCTAGCCCCGCCGAGTATCCCAGACTGGCCGCTTGCTGCCTAGGTCGTCGTTGAATCCCTTTACGGGTTGGCCGCCGACTTGTCAGCAGTCGTTGAATTCCGGAACCTCTACCTACGTCAAGCTCCGCCTTGGTATCCTAATTGGCTCACTAACCCTCTCCGCGAGAGTTAGCTAACCTTTCCAGCACATTTCCTCCGATAACCAGTGTTACGTCCCAGCCCAGACACACCTAGCCTGAGCTACGTAGCGAAAGACCCTCCTTGCCGGAATTAGGAATAATTCAAGGTAGCATAATGTAGGTTGCGCTTCACGACGTGAGTCGTGAGATATCTGGCATCACGGCTTGATACCAGGCTAATTTGTACACACTTATATTGGCTAGCAAGACCAATTACAAATGGATAATTGCCGCGGGCTCAATGTGTAGGCGTATTCGCACTTATCATTCATCAAACCAAGAGGACGAGACTCTTGTCCTCGGACTAATTTAACCTTGGTTGGTTGCGGCGCAGATACAACGCCAAATCCCACCGGACAATCCAAGTCACTCATTCCGCGTAGGATCCGGGCCGACATCGACCCCCAACTACAGGATCCACGCCTAGAACTATAGACAGACCCAGAACTGGCGCGGCGCCACGGCTCCGGCCCCTAAAATGTCTACCTAGGACCAAAATAACTAGTCCAATTCACACAATAGTCAATATTCATACAACCCAGTACAACGGCCACAAGGCCTTAGTAATTTATTCCATCGTTACGTCCGACTAAAAGGGCCGGGACGTAACAGTCGGGCCCGCAACACTCCTCCCCCTCCCTATAGGGGACCGTAGTCCCTTCCGTCACACCGGTAAGGAACAGAAAAAGGGAGAAGACACACAAAAATTAATTCTGAGTAGCCGAGCGGTCGATGATCATCGCGACCGCAGGTTGACCATAGGGGTACTATGTCCCAACCCTTGTTCTCCAACGGGCCAGTAAAACCAATTCCCCCAAAACTCGCCACACAAGGACAAGTTTTGACGTAGTCAACTTCTCTCCCTACTATAGGCCGAAGGGAGGAAACCAGATCCTATCACGTGAGGGCTTTCGGGTTTTGACCACAGAAACTTCTCCGCGTGGGTTTTCAGTTGCCTGAATGAACAGCTCGTTTGACTTTTTTGCCATGGCGGGGCTTCCATGACTAGAGTCTGCTCCAGACGGCGGGGATATTCCCAGTACTGACGGTACAGGGCGGCATCCATTGGCATTAGGCGTGGAGCGCTCCCCCTTGCCTACTGGCTGTCTTCCCACAACGAAGTCATTCCTATGGTATCTACCTTAAGACTCCCACGTTTGTCCTATCTACCGGGACCTTACAACAAGAACCAGGTCCAGGTTGGCCTAAGGCCCGCGGCTACCTGTATGGCCGCCTAGCCGAATTTGTTGTAAAGGCAGTCAGTTGCAAGGATGCTGCTGGTGGCATAGTCCTGAGCAGCACCCTCAAACTGCAACCCGTTGCGGCTGCCAAGTGACTGGCCCAAGACCCCGTGTGCACGGCGGAGTCCGATCACACCCTTGAATTGCAGGTTGAGAAAGTTGCGGTTGGGGCCTGCACCCGGCTGCCAGAATGCCGCGCGCACCACCTCCACTTCGATAGCCCCCGTATCGGGGACGGTGATCGCGACGCGGGTCTTGGTGCGCGCCACCGTGAGACCGGACACCAGCTTTTTCATGGAGGTACGGCCGAGGAGGAACTCCTGCCCACAAGAAATGGTGCAGCGGCACACAAGTTGCAAGGCAGCACAAACAACAGCAGCAAATGAATGAATGACAGGGCGCATTATAAGCGGACAAACGTAAAACTGTTCTCAGCCAGTAGCATGTAAACGAACAGGTAGTATCATAAGTAAAAGTTTAAGCCATACTTTTCTTTGGCCGAGCAAAGACTGAAAGAGCGCACGAACTACGCTGACGGCTTTAAATAAAACATATGACCTTGGAGCACACACCCAGTGGCTGGAAAAGCACAAAGGCGAGCCGTGTGCGCAGCAAGTGACCAGCCTTTCCCCCCTGTAAATAGGTCATCGAAAGATACCACCTGCACACCACAACCATGACATCATCACAATCTAGGATGTTTTTCCGTCTGCTTACCCCATTCACCCGGATGGTGCCGAACGACGCGGCGAAAGGAGTGCCCGGGGGAGATGCCGCCTCCACCAGCACCTGGTCGCTTCCATACAGGATGGCCACCTGATCCATCCAGGTGCGGGTGTCAGGCCTGCCACTTGGCGCATTCACAGCCAAGGACGACTCCGCGGTGCCCACGAAACGCGCATTCACCTGCAGGCGTGCATCCGTCACAATGCAGTAGGTCTGGCCTGCAACGCCGTTGAAGTCGAACTTGCTCCCATCAGACGTCACGAAATGGGGATCCGATGTGACTGTTGACAGCCGAACTATCGCCGCTGAGACACTGATGGCAACAACCTCACCAACGTAATCCTCGAGCAATGCCAAGGTAAGTGCAAGCTCAATGGTCGAGTTTAGAATCGCGCTCCCTTGCGCTTCATCCGCCACGAAAACAAGCAGCAGCAGTGTGAAGTTGCTGGGGCTCCCCAGCAGGTGCCGGTCCTTGTGTGCCTCGTTGCGAACCAGGGAAAGCTCAAGCGAGCATGTCGATATGTTCATGGCAGAGGCCATGGAGATGGCGATGGAGTTCAGGTTCATGCTAGTGGCTGTGCAGTTCTCCAGGGCCAGCTCGATGCGGGCTTCGAGCGCTACGTCGGTAGGGCAGGTGATGTCAGCGTCCGGAGTGATGTCATCGGAAGAGAAAAAGCACGCTGGGTTGGGGTATTCTGCCATGGCGCGCAGGAGGTTGTGGCGGCACATCACGCGAATGTGGAGACAAGCACGTGGCACGTAAGCTCCTTGGCGTGACGTGTGTGGGTAGCCATAACCGTGTGGGTTTGCACTAAGTGCAAGCCACAGTAATATTCAGTATTTATAACACTTCCTGTTCCAGAGCCGATGAAAACTTGCCAGCTAGCCAAACATTATGGGAGCCCAATACACGTTGCCCATATAGCAGCCCATTCTTGGCTGCACGTATGCCTGCGGGGTAACCATTTCATACCGTGCGCAGCACATACTCATGCTTATCGTAGGCGCGTTGTACTTGATTCTTCGATGTCTACACAGAAGCTTCAAAAAGCGCGGCCGTTGGCTGTCCTCTCGGACCTCAGGCGAAGTGTGGCTAAAGGTTTCAATAAAGCTAGTGTGCGTTGCTGATGAGTGTGGGTCACGCGAACAATAAAAACCGGGCCATTGAACCTTACACACGCAGATATTGGTATCGCCCCGACTGGTTTCACACCAACGAGAATGGTTGCAGTTGCTAGAGGATAAACAGGCAGCGTAGCCATGGCCATGCACATGCCAACGTCAGTACAGTTACAGTACGCTTGAAAACAAGCAGCTCCAAAGCAGCATGGAACTAAGAAAGCAGCATGAAGATCGGCCAGGGGGGAGGGTACTGTGGCACCTGGGCCAAGATAGGCAGGTAGCCAACCAAGCGATGATGGAGCCTTTTCAGGTCACCGTCGTCCACGTTATGCTCGGCTTGAACAACTATACTCCGTTTGTCACGTAGTGAACGTTCCCTTAAGCCCAGCGCTAGGCAGACACATGCATGGGGATTTGGCAAGATATACTCCAGATGGTGGACACACACAGAAGAGAGGGGGGTCCATCTTAAGCGCGCGTCATACATATAAATATAAAATATATACATGTAAAGATGTCCCGTTTCCCCCGACGCACCCGAGCATCCATGACCAAACCCAGTCTCGTCGCGGCCAAACACGCAATATGGCTGCGTGGGAGAGCAGCCAAAGTCCTGGGTGCTGCCGGTCTCCGTATCCTGGCAGGCTGCAGGACGCAAACCACACGACGCAAGAATGACAGGCCATGAGCTCCATCCTTGAGTTGCTGGTCAAGAGGGTACCACGTAGATTTGTCCCATAATTTCAATTTGAATAATAAATGTTTACAGGCATTTATAAATAGATTATAAAGTGCTTCCAGTTAAACACAGGCAGACAAGGGCAGAAACACAAGTACATAGCAGCAACGGGGCCGCCGAAAAACCCTATGCACAACCTAAACAAAAACGATGGGAGCGAATGATGCTGTATGCACGTCTGCCCTTGTCCAGAAGGTCCCCAGCAAGGATGGCCGCATGCAGAAATTGGGCAAATGACCAAACATGAAGAAGATCCATCGGGCCGGCCTATGTATCCTCTAACAAGGTGTCGAGGCAGGCTGTTGTATTCTTCCAGCCCCTCCTCCGAGAGCCTTGGCTACTTTTACAGATACGATCTCCGCAACATCTCTGAGGCGGGACCGTGGTTCTCTCACAAGGCAGTGGAATTACGCCCCCCCCCCCCCCCCCACCTCCGAGTCCTTTTGACTCAAACAAAAAATGCCACTGTCAGGCTGACTGCTGTGTAACGAGCAAGGATGGCAGATAGCCTTTGTCTCCATCCCTCATTGCAGACAGAAAATGGTACTCTAGGAAATCTCCTCTCAATAGAGGCATTCGTGCAGGAGGCACAACATTTGGTGTGATAAAAAGCTCTGACCTCTCAAGTAAAAGGCGGGGTAGAATACGAAGCTTGCCGATGCAGCAACCAAGGATGACTAAACCATCATGAAAGGGGGAGTAACGTGGTGACCTGGATACTTGCCATAGGTCGAAGGCATCTTATTTCTGGTTGGCCACAGGAGGGGACGGAGCGATGGGATGGACCGGCCTAGCATTTTCACGTTGCGATCTTGGTTGCGTCAAGAGCTTGATGGGGGGAACTGAGCCATGGGCCCATGACACAAACTCGCGAGATGACACACGAAGGAAGGGGGGTGAGGCCTGCCTATACAAGAATACAACTGCTGCCGCAGCACGATCAGTACGTATATGGCACTCACCGTAGCACATGCTGTATGCCACGACGGGGGTGACGACACCGCCTTCACCGATCACGAACTCGTGGGTGGCTACACACAGGGGGGAATCCACGCTGCATCCAGTGTCGGTGTCGAGGCGCGCGCCGGTGTCAAGGCAGCCTGAGGCGGATCCGGAAGCAGGGGCGTCACCATTGAGACAGTTCACGATCAAGGCGAGGGGAGATACCGAGGATTGCCCCACAATTACACTTAGGAAGATACGCGAGGTTAGCAACGCGGCCTCTACAGGTGGCATGAGCTAAGTTGTGGCTCATGAATTTCTTTGAAGAAATAACATTACTGAACATGTAAAACACACTACGAACGCAGGTGCATGGCATATGCCCGATGATGACTAACACATGCAAAGGCACAAAGCACACGCACAAGAACACCGTACAAGGCACTATCCAGCTGGAATTCACAGACAGAGCGCTCGAAGTGCAGACGAGCGCCCGATGCACAGACAGCTTGGGCTCTGCCCACCAAAGCAGTGTTGTGTCAACAAGCATGTTAATTGGTGCGTGCCGCCAGTTAAGAATGCTGCATTTCTCCTGTACATAGCATTGCATACTTGTTGCACACTGCACATCTAGCCAGCAGTAAGATTAGTGCCACAGTCTCAGCCCCAGCGTGCACTTCAGCTGGGCATTCCTCCCAGACACTGCTACGGCTGTCACATGTCAAACAATGCATGCGGCGGCTGTAGCTCAAGAAACTGGCTGCCCTGATGGCACCACACCAGACATGGCGACTCAAGAATTATGTCAGGAAGTTCGTCGAAACTTGCAGTACCTGGCGTGAGCATCTCAGCGCCATTGTTCAAGAGAAATGTTAAGTGCGCAAAACGAGATGCACCGGTCAAGAAAGACAGCGCTGTGCGTGGCGGTGCAGAGGCAGATGCAAGCACGGCAACACTGGGGTGTACGGTAGACGCCAGCACAGTGACGGCTGGGGTGTGTGATGGGCAAGACTCACACCATACTGTACTATTTGCGCGCCCAGGAGGGAGACAAACCAGGGCCATGCAGACTCCGACACATGCCGGTGGCGGGCACAGCAAAGGGCGCACGCGCTCTAAGGGAAAACGGGCAGGGACTTCATGGGAGGCGGTAGGCCTAAGCCGTCAGCACTGTTGCTATAGCCACAGGTGCAGCGTGGCAGGTACCGATACATTCATTAAGGCTTCCCAGCGCAGCTAGGCCTGAAAACATTCATGGTGCCTTGTGCACCATCACCCCCGAGAATGCGTGTGAGAAAATGGCTCGTGGCACCGGTACCGCTTTTGGGGGGGATTAGCAAGGATGACGGCGTGTTGGCCATATTTACAGAGGACATGGTGTGTTTATTATTTTTGCTCCTCTCGACGCGCTACACATGAAAGAGGGAGCGGGAGCCGCACAAACCGACCAATTGGAGGAGGATGATGTTGTCACTGTAGCTTCATTCTCTATACATTTATACATTGTACTTGATCACTATACTATATATTGTTCTGTATATATACATCGTATATAGTTCACTATACATTGTACTTGTTCACTATACTTCATGCGTGGCGCAATCCCCCGCACAGCCTGAGTGTTTGCCGTGGCAGGCCGAGAAAACAGTAGCAAACCTCAGCAAGGCCTCGCCCTTGAAAAACAAGCGACTGAGATAGTCCTTCTTGATTTAACTCCAGAGCCGTGGTGTTGGATGCGAGGACTGACTGTCAAGATCCGCCGAACAGGCAACGACCAGTAATTTAGCCCTGAAAGAGTTGGAAGCAGCAAGATCTTGCCACCCCATACAATCGACAATCGACAGCGTGATCTCGCCTCTTTCCGCATCTCATTTTCGTATGTCAGCGCTACCTGCATCCCCAAGCCCCTGCAGCAGCGCAAAACTTTCTTCTGGCGGAAAAAGGGGGCCGCGTGCATGCATTGACAACGCGCACACCGACCACACCCAGCCAAGCTATGCCATGTCAGCCCATTCCATCACCGGTGGTTTCATTCGCGTGTGCGCCGGCGGAGAAAAACCTACCCATGCACACGCCAGTGTCGTTCTGAGAGGCAGGGAGGTCGGGCACATAGGTTTGCAGAGGAAGGCAGAACGGCTCATCGTCGCTGCTGCACCCACGGAAAGTGTCATTGTCACCGATGGCGCACTCTGCATTGATGGCAAACAGATACGCCAGCATACAAAGCAAGCTAGTTAGCTCATGATACCTCCGCACTGCAACCACGTTTTGAAGTCCATTGAGACGCCATGCAACCTGAAACTGCCACCTAGACACCCAGGATGCCCACCCGAGCCACCAAACATCAGCCAGAAGCCCTTCAGCCACACCACCCATTACTGGCAGGATCATCACCTGCCATCTGCGCCTTTGTGTGCCTGCAACTTTGACCCTTTGACCACTTCTACCAGACACGCACAAACCAGTTCTAACCAGTTCTAACCCTTGAGAGGACTAATAAGCATGACAGCCCTTTTAGGTGTGTTGTCGAGGGTGCCTTCTGGACAAGGGTGCAAGCATGCTCGCCATCCTCATCCATGTGAAACGCACTCATTACCTTGTGAATTCGCACCCCTCATCCCTGCTTGGTAGAAATGAACTGGCGTCGCTGGCTGTGCCAGTCATGCAGCAGCAAAGCCCAAGTAGGCCTTTGGCTAAGGGTAGGCGCCATATACATGCATCACTCACCCACGCAGCCACTGAGCCTGCTGCAGACCTTGCCGCCGCTGCAGTACTCGTCCTTACACACTGCTCCACCGTATAGGGGCACCGCAGCCAGACATGGATGCCCCGGAGGGCATCAAACAGCATCAATCGGCATGAGGCATCCAAGAGCGTGGAGGATCAATCAGCATGAGTCATCCAAGAATGTGGAGGACCAACTAGTATGAGGCATCCAAGACCGTGGAGGGTCAAATTGCATGAGGCAGCATACTTCAAATAGCGGAGCATCAGGTGGCATGGAGCCTCGCATAGCAAGCTGACTACTTGTGAGGAGCATGGGAGTCGCCAAGGCAGGCATACCCAAGCAGCTGGATGCGGCATGACAAGGATTCAAGGCCATCCTCAGTGTAGATGCCAGAAAAGCCCGCTGACCTCCGCAGGTCAGCGGACCCTTCTACCTATGGCTGGGCATGGTCCGCGAGTATATATTATCTTAATGAAATGACCCCCAAGATGACTCTGGGGCCACCCCAGCGAGAAAAGTGTGATGTCGTGGCAGCAGATTTCTCCCCAGCGTACCATGGAAAGCGAATACTAGCCACAAAGTCTTGAGCAGTACATAGGTAAGGGAAACATCGTCGAAATCACAGAAGACCTGGAGAGCAGGGTTGGGACATTGCAATGGGCTGCCTGGAAAACCAACCTTAAAATAGAAAGGTCCAATCCTTGGGCTGTTGGGGCTGCACATATAGAAAAAACTAGCCTAGAAAGAGGCCCGTGCACACTGGGGGATCTGGTGAGGGTAGAGACACATCCAAGGGTCAACCTTGAAAGCCTGGTATTGAGGTATTGCTGTGTGTACGTATGATCACACGGGCGGTGCCGCCATTGAACCTTCCACCTGCATGAGCTAGACCACTATTGTTCCCCAAAGGCACCCGCACATCGGTAGATACTACAAAAAGGGGCACGGTGGATTGAACCAAGCAACTGGGCGCCTTCAAAATGGTTTGTAAGCATGGTGAATCACGGAATCCTGATATCAGTCCATGAAGGTCAAAGTAGTTATTTACTTTGATATTTATCACCATGAAGGTAAAAGACCTGCCCACCCAAGCAAGGCACCTATCACACCTTGAACTCAGGCACCACAAGCCCCGTGGCATGCCAGTGTTTGCCGCTGCCTAGCGCATTTTTACAGCGAGCTACACGCTGCCGTGAGCATGAAACCACAATCACCGACTAAGTCGCTAATATCTGTCAACAAACCCTTTCCTGGTGGCCACATCAGGGTTGCAATATCGCGCAGGTGATGCGAGACTGGTGCAGAGAAGTTTGATAAGACAGTAACCTTCCTCCATCGATGTATTAAGGCGATAGGAACTCTTAGGGGTAGAGGGGTTGGGAGGACGATGGTGGCTTGAAGTGATGAGTCATCAGGGATCGTTAGGAGGTGATAACCCATATACGGCATCCCCATGCCCCCTCAACCTCCCCCTCAACCTCTGTCCATAATCCCCTCACCCAGGAAACTAACCAGATCTGCAACGATCCATTGAGAAGCAGACTTTTCGAAATCCCCACAGGCTGCCTGTCCGTTCTACCCCGGCATTGTAGTCCTTCTCGCAATCTGAAGATATCCTAAACAGAGCGTGCCACCAGCCTGTATAAGTGTTTTTACCTGGCTGCTGGCTTGCTAACATGTCCCATTCAGCGCCTGCTTGTTGCGATGTGCCACCGTGCTCCGGCCTGTACAGAGTCAAGCCCCCGCCCTGCCCGAGAGCCGTCTTGGCTCCTCTGCTGCACCCTTTGCATTCTTGGCTTTGATGCCAACAACCCCGGGCCATACATTCCAATCTTCCACACCTAGATATCCTTTCACCATCTCTCTCCTCAGACGATGGGTCTTCTCGCCGTACTCACCCACGCAGGTGTCATTGATGCATATCTTGCCACCGCTGCAGTGACCGTCGTTGACGCACTCTGCGAGGCGGAGCGAACAGAGGGGTGGCGCGCGGGAGGGACACAACAGGCGCCAAGTTATGACGGCTGGGACAAGAACCATTTCCGCTGCCATGCGGAAACAATGGCCCAGGACGCGCATGAAAAGAATGCATGATTTAAATCGCCAGCACGGAAACGGAAGGGTCTTGTAACCTTGAATATGAGTAGGGACGTACAACCCTGTATCGGGTTACCATGCTGCTTGTGTCAACAACTCAACATCCTTGAAATCGCCCTAAGCTTGTGAGGGCTAAGAGGCTCAGGTAGGCCTATGCATGCATGTCGATTTGACATTGCCATGTACTTTCCTGATTCAGCCATGTCACGCAGACTATTGGGAGCTCCCCCCTCACACGACTAATCCAAAAGGGGGCCACTAGCGGGCAGGTATGCAAGCTACGCCCAATCCAGGTGCAGAACTCTCAAGACGCGGACTGCATGTGGGTTGGCTGCTTGCTTGGATACCAAAACGCGGGTTGCATGCAGGTTGGTTGGGCTGCCATTTGGGGCTGGGCAGAGCCAGGCCGGGTGACACTGATCACGATCGACTACACAGATCCACCACAGCGCCATTGAAATTAAGTCAAGAAAGGGTGCGAAAACACATAACCATTTCCTGCACTTCCAAGTCATATAGCAAGGCTGTTGACAACAGCTTGACAAGAGTTGTCTCACTTAATATAGAGCATAAGCTCTCCGATGCCAAGTCTGTAATGCTGCCTTCCTGTTTGCCGCTGCCTTTTTCGTGCTACCGCTACGGGATGCTTCACTTTATCATGAAACCTCGAGTTTGGGAATTCCATGCATGGATGCGTGCTGGCAAGCAGACGTGCAGAATGAAATGTGCTGGCAATTAGAAGACACACAGAGTGCAATGTGCTGGCAAGCAGACGCGCAGAGTGCTGGCAAGCAGGCAGGCATGCATGGACAAATGTGCGGGCCTCTCCCTGCTCTTACTTTGCACAGGCAGCCCGTCATCACCCAATTTACCAGGCCATGCCCAATGTCCACAAAGGACACTAACTCTTAGATAGAAATCACCGATCCTTGGCTGCCAGGTCGGGCTCAGCCCAACAAAAATGAACAACTACCTCACCAATGCTAGACAGTAGTAAGATGCATTCAAACAAAATAGTACGCTCCTGCCTACATAGGCAGCAAGGTGGCCCGTAATGATGGCGCTCCATGCACTCACCAACGCATTTCAATTTGACCGGATTGCAGAGCGGGGTGGCGGATGGGCAGTTGGCATCTTTCCCACAGACTGAACGGGCACATCACAAAAGATGTGAGGCGTAAGCAAGGAAAATGCATAGGAGTTCACACACCAGGCAAAGCACATCAGTAAAAATGGAGAAGACACCAGTCCGGAGGCCTCACGGGCAGGCACCGCCCACGCATGATTCTAATCATGTCACAGTGTCCCACTGCGCGCCTTGTCTTCGCTCTGCACAACGGTCAAGCCAACTTTTCTGCTCAATCGCGCGAAATGAATGAAAAGGTGGGAACCGCCCCCACGTGTCAACTGTGTCTTGCACCCTTAAGGCTGGTGACCCCCCTGCATGGAACCACCCACCCGGCATTCCCTTGCAAGTGCTGCATACGGCATGGCCTCCCCCCCGAGACAAACTACTCCTCATGAAATTCTAGTCAAAGGGTTTTACATGCTGCTAGTAGGGAATTCAAGTCAAAATTTAAAATCTGCGAGGGAGCATTCGTGGGAGGTCCTTAAGGTCTCTTTGGTAAGTCCATCGGCAGTCTCATGAGAGTTTCGTGTCATACTGTCTGTACATGATGTGAACGGGCACGCACGAATCAGCTACAGGCCAGCTGGTTCCAGGTGCCGCACTTTTCAACACCCAGCCTCTACCACCATGTTGATCTCAATGCGCTTTTCACCTGGAAATGTGCTATTCAGCCCCACACCAGCCATCTGACGTCCCACTCCTTGCTACCTGCCGCACAGCATCAACCGCAATTCGCCCCCCACGTAGGAGTGGAATGGCGGTTGTACGCTAGCGCGAGCATGCATGCTCCATCGTATGTACATGGAGAAAGCTCTGAGGCATAACGAGCACACAGTAAACAGGGTAAACTATGACGCTTGCATTATCATATGGACATTTGTGTCCGACGAGGACAAAGAGCATCCTTCCTCGTGGGGGATGGTGCTACCCTGGCCAGGGAGACATCCCTGAGGCATACACAGATCGTGGCGGGCCATAAGAAGCTTGCTGATCATACCCGACAACTAACCACCCAATAAGATAAATATAAAACAGGACAGATGACCACCCCATGATAGTGATAAGTGAGTAACAGTGCACAGTTTAAGTTGTAATACACGAGTCGATACAGCAACAATACCACAAGGGTCACTCATTAAACAGTATGGTCCATCCATGTACTGATGTAGTTGCGTATATGCGCACTGACGCTTGATGTCAACTGCGTCAGCACACTGTTTGATCGATGCCTTCATGTGTTGACCTACGGGATGCATCGACGGGAGTACACCACTGAACGCAACTTGCCTCACCATGCTTGCGCGCACCCATCCCGTTCACCTCATCATGGCGGAGCCGTACTGTACGATATTCTATTTAAGAAAATACCAGGGAAGAGAGTTACACCACAAGACCATTGTATGTGCTGTATGCAGATGGTGAGGGCCGTACATTGTTTGATCTGGCAGACGCGGCCAGCACTGCTGAAAAAACAGTTGGTTGGATTCCATAGGCCATCTTCCTGGTACATCATCACACAACCAGTCCCGGGCGAATCATCCCAGTTCTGGTACGTGGCAACCTCGTTGTCGCGCCAGACATATAAGTCATTGGTGACCCGAACGAGGCCGATCCAG
>RPFO01000131.1:2040170-2047670 GCA_009746045.1 Mesostigma viride | reverse complement strand
TAAATCCATTGTCATGCTTTGTGCAGCTCCCTTCATGTGTTGCCGGCCGCATGGCAAGTAGTTGCATGACCATCTTTTAAACCTAGCGGTTGTATGCGGGCCTACAATATCTTCGAGGCGAGAGGATATATCTCCAAAGCGTTATGTTCTCCCCCCCCCTCCCCGATTATTTTCCAGTCAAACTGCCAGCGTAAATACCCTGGTCCTGTCTGCTGGCATGCTTCCTTGCCAATCATCAGCAGCGCACGAACAGCACCAACGCAAGGAAACAAACCTGGGGCGTAAAAAAACACCAAACTTTTTCCCTTTCCTCACTCACCCTTGCAGGTGTTGGAAACGCAGACTTTGTCGCCGGGGCAATCGCTATCAAGAAGGCAGTCTGCACCATGTGGTGAGGGTATGCAGAGTGGGCCGAATTCGACGGATGGCCCCAGACGGTGCATGCACGCATGCATATGAGACCGCATAGCCAGCCGTTAGGTTTGTACAAGAATATATGGCAACCAGAAAAAAATGGGCATTTCGTAGTATACAATCTAGTGTTCACTCATGCAGGATAGGATGAGCTCATGCAGAATAGGACTTGCACTCCTGTTTCCAGGGCTGCCACAGCATAGCCTTCTCTCCAATACCCACTTGTTTTGCCCCCTCCCCCTCCCCCTCCCCCTCCCCTTCCCCTTTCCCTGCTCCCCTCCCCTCCCCTCCCCTCCCCCCCCCCCCCCCCCCCCCATGCCATTTCATATACGGCCTACCCTGACATGTCCCGCCCTATCATGCCTCATTCACGTGCGCCCGGCGCGGCGTGGCCGAGCACACAACCAGACCATTGTGCACGCGAACGGCTACATGCTGGCCCCGCGATAGCAGGTTGGTGATATTATCTGATCCCACGGATCTGATGCACTGCTATCATCACGCTCTGATACTGTTTGTACCAAAGATAACATCAGCACACCAGTGTACCACGCCACCACCCCATATCATACTGTACAAGACCATACCACATTGACTGAGTGTGCGGTGCTACTTCGCTTCCTGCTGAAGATCCGAGAGAGCTACCTATACGAGTTTAAACTGCTTACCACATTGTGCTGTGTAATGCTCAGTGCTACACCACGCTGATGTGTAAACCTTTTCCCAACAAGCAATCAGCAATGACATGTGCTATGGAGAGGCGCACTGACAGGTGCTGTCAAGTGGCGCTCTACACCACCACACTGATGGATATTTGTCAAGCAGCCCCGCAGCTCGATGCCTGCTGTGGTCCTTATTCTTCCCAGTGTCACCTCCACCTTCCCAGCATTACGCCCCCTCGGAGCGCAGGGGGCGTCGGGGCTTGATAACTGTAGTAGCACACAAGTAAGATACCAGTGATTGTCGTACCAGAGCAGACTGCCTGGAAAATTGATCTACAGTGCTTGGCTAATAGCAAAACCATTATTGCCATGGAGTTATAACGGTTCAGGTGGCAATGGTGAGCCCTGCTTTCAGCTGCCCCCTTCCACTCACCCACACAGCGGTTGGCGGGGCTGCAGATCATGTCGACAGGGCAGTGGACGTCCACCTCACACACTGTGTAGCGCCACGAGCACATGAGCCCCATGCCCAAAGGGGTATCGAAGGAAGAAATACCAGGGCATCATAACAACAAGTAACGCAGTTAGTAATAAGAAAACGATGGGGTCTAAATTGCCGTGAGGATGCTGCAAGGGTAAACAGCCCCCATGCCCCAAAAACTTAGGCTTCCAAGGAAAAAAGCCCTAAGAACTGGCTGCATGGTGGGCGAATTCGCTGGGAACCAGAGAGAGAGAGAGAGAGAGAGAGAGAGAGAGAGAGAGAGAGAGAGAGAGAGAGAGAGAGAGAGAGAGAGAGAGAGAGAGAGAGAGAGAGAGAGAGAGAGAGAGAGGGAGGAGAGGGGGGGGGGGGGGGAGAGAGAGAGAGAGAGAGAGAGAGAGAGAGAGAGAGAGAGAGAGAGAGAGAGAGAGAGAGAGAGAGAGAGAGAGAGAGAGAGAGAGAGAGAGAGAGAGAGAGAGTGGTGGTGGTGGGGGGACACGCCACCGCCACCGCCACCGCGCCACTGCCACCGCCACCGGTAGAAAGAGAGAGAGAGAGAGAGAGAGAGAGAGAGAGAGAGAGAGAGAGAGAGAGAGAGAGAGAGAGAGAGAGAGAGAGAGAGAGAGAGAGAGAGAGAGAAAGTATGTTAACTTAATCTGATGCTATTTACCATGGAACTCCAGGGTAACCAGACTCTTTATCAAAACAATGAGTGGAGCACGTACAAAAGGCAGGCCACATCGCGGCCACCGATGCTCATGGGAACACTCATTGCTTGTCAAAAGGCTAGCCTTACCCCCCCAAAACGCAGGGACGGTGGGCACGAAAAGAAAAGAGTTCGACCTTAGCTCAGTGTTTTTAGTAACGTGACGCATGCGTCAGCGGGCTGACGCGCCAGCTCTTACGCGTCAGGAATTTACCCCGCGCGTCAGCCGGCTGACGCGTAAATTTAGGCCGCGCGTCAGGCGACTGACGCGTAAATTTGGGCTTCGCGTCGGTCGTCTGACGTGCAGCAAGTTCTCAGGCGTCATGTGCCTGGGCCACAGGTTCGCCGCGTCAACCTCTATTCGCCGCGCCTATATGTATTTTTCGTACATAGTTTTAAGTATAAGCCCTTCCAGGCCCACCGAATCGTACTTGAGATTTTCGTGCAATGACTGAAACTGATTGTGACTGAAATGTGGGCCACACTAATTGGCCGTGTGGAGCCTCTCACCTCTGGAACGTTCAGTGACTTATTACTGTACCTGTATGCTAAGACCTGCCGGCCCGTCTGCCTGGCTTGCCAATGCGTGACAATAATTATTTGGTGCAGCCACCGAGGTGGCGATAGCCATCGCAGCGCTAGCGGATACTTTGTAAGCAAAGCATACGTAAACTTACGATGGATGCATTTTAATAGCAGCTGCTATTTCGTAGGAGCGTTTTCTACTTTTCTTGCAACCTGCGGGTTGCATCGGTTTAGGTATCATGCTGAGGCCCGTTAGGAAATAAAATTCGTCGATCAACCTCAGCGGCCTATCCGTTAGTCTACGCAACATTTTTTCGGATTTCTGCATTACATTGCCTTGTACCTGACTCGCGGATCTTCAGCGAGGTTTTGGGCTTTGGGCACACCTGGCCATGGGGTCGAAATGAGGCGGATTCCTTGAAAGGTTCATTCGGTTGCGATTTCGTCATATTTTGAAGAGGCAAACCGCCGACGGGGCAGGACCCAGTAGTCCCGCTCTCGTCGATGTAACCAAGGCCGTGAGGGAACTAGAAAGGCGGAACAAGAGGAAAAGGTCAACCGAGGATGATGAGTTGGAGCTATACTGACTGACTGGTAGTGGCTAGCGGTGAGGCTAGAGGCACAAGCCCCGGGAGGTGCAGTCAGCGCTGGTACCTGTCTTGAGTCTTGACAACAATGGATCCAGAAGCTAGACAGTTTGTCTTATAATCCGTAGCTAAGGGCTCTTGTTTTATACACATCCAGACGTGCTAGCTTTTGTTTGAGCTTGATGCATCAAGTACCAATCACTTGCCATTGAAATCTCAAGCTCATTTTGATAATAAAAGATATCTTGTTAAAAGTTTTGTTGCCCTTAGGGTAACTATAATGTGAGTGCCCCACCCCCCATCCCCCGGTTCATTACTTGAGGCCTGAGGGTAGTTCCACCTTATAGGGAGGCCCTAGCTGGGCCCCGCCCCAACTGCTATGGGCTGACGCGCCGCCAACGGCGGCGTGTCAGCCATCTGACGCGTGCCAAAAACCCTTACTAAAAACACTGCCTTAGCTAGGCGGCTCTGCTTTTGTCTTTTTTTGCGTGTCACGCGGCCTTGGCCCGGACGGCATTTTCTCGCCACGCAAATTTTGCGTCTGAACACATAATGCAAATTGGGGTTCTATTTGCCGGCGGCTCATGTAAGTTTGCCGGGGCTCTTAGGTCACATATTGCGTGAGAGAAAAGTCTTAGATCTAGGCAATCAGTTCGTCATTAACAAAGCAACCTAGACAGTGGCCGGTTTCTATCTCAAGTAACTCTCGCCACCTGGCCAACAAACTGCCCAAACCTTTTAGTTATAAACATCGATCCCTACGGAATCGACACTAAGCGCTTAGTGTCGATTCCGTAGGGATCGATGTTTATAACTCTTTTGCCACTGCCGATCCTGGTCAGGCCCCACCAGCCTCCAAAGGTGTGTCACGTAAACCCTATAGCCTAGCTATAGCGGCCACCCTTCCATTTCACTACGTTGCTCTGTGGAGCCGTGATACCACAGCTATTGGCATGTGTCACGAACACTTTACCGGATGGTCTTCCTTTGCATTGGCGGCCACACAGGGAATACTGCTGCGGCATCCCATCGTCACTAGGATCTCGTCGGCGTCCCTTTGCGTGGCTATTACAAAAGGTTAAGGGTAGGGCATGCTATTTCGCAACCCAATCTCTCCAATATATCCAAGTCCTCAATCAAGCACAGTTCATAATACCGTGGGGTGTGGCATCCTGCAAGAACTGACAGCTAGTTGCTCACTAAAATAGGGGGTAAAAATCCACATAATAACAGGATGTATGGGCTCACCATGGGACAGCGCACCTGCCCGCAGTACAACTACCCATGCTACAAATCATACCTGCCCACATTACAAGCACCCATGCTACGTATCTTAGCATGCATCGCTTACTCCCAGCATGCCACGGGAGTCTAACCCCAAAATGCACAACGCTGACGCTGACGCCAAACCAGACCTACGAGATTTGGATACCCATGCCAGATGGGATCCCAGGGCTGGCCAGGGAATGTTCACACTTCCATCCTAAATCTAACATTGCAGCACAGTGAGGCCCAGTTGGTTGAGCCTCAGGTGCATGCGGGAGAGGGATGAGTGATGCCCAGGCCCGTCCACACTGACAGACAAAAAAATGCACAAAACCGCTACAGACAAAAAAATGCCCAAACCCGCTGTAGTGGGCAGACACATGGTATTTGGCAGGGCCAGAATAAATGATGGACAGGCCTTAAAGCGAGCCGGGGTTGACACAGCAGACAGGCATCCATGGCAGGGTACATAGCCAAGCAGGGCACGGATCCATATCAAGGAGACAACCAGCGCAGGCCATATGATCAACGGACACACACACACACAAGGATTCCACTCACAACAAAATTAGTAGCATCGGCAGAACGTAAACAAGATCAGCCCAGCATGTCATCACAGAGGTACACCATTTATAAATGGTAGTACATGAACAGGCCACCTACACAACATAATCAGAGCCCGGGCATTCGCACATGAACACCGTAAAGTCTGATGAAACCCTCACTTCTCGGTCAGGACACGGGAGACTCACCTTGGTCGATCTGGCATAGTGCAAAATTTGGGTCTTCGGCGTCAAGCGCTGTCCAGAAGTCGGATCTCGTATCAATAAAGAAGTTCAGGTTGGACCCAGAGGGCTCGCCTGCTTCGAAATGGTTATAAACACCGGGCTCTGGATAACCCCCGGCGCCGTTGACACCGTGATAGACCGGCGTGCCGTCGTACCAGGAATACACGCCCGGGGTGTCTATGTCATCAAGGCCGATGGGGCAATTATAGTCATTGCAGATGGAGCGAAACACTATGGCGTTTACATCTGCATTGGGGATCTTGACCAGGTGCGCAACGTTGGTGTTGTTTGGCCATCTGGACGACCAGTAAAAGGTTCCCGGGCAGTATGCCTTGGCTTCGGTGTACACCATCTCATAGTCAAGGACACGCTTGATGCACGACCCGCCCTTCAAGTCGCTGGTCCAGCCTGGTGGGCACCCATTGGTGACCGCTGCAGAACCAAACACAAGTTGTACCATGACACGCATGCCACAAGACAGTCACGCACAGCAGGCAGCCTCGATGCAAAGTACCATCCATAGGGAGGATGCCCAGCATATCAGCAACAACAGCTGGCCCTGACTCATGCAGCTTGCGCATGCACACCCAGTTATTTCCTGTCAGTATTAACTCCGCCGCGCTGGCGTTCGTTGCGCTGGCACCACAGGCTCGAACAGAGAGTCGCCAACTTTAATGACTGCGGCTAACGCTGCCTACCCCGTGCCAACCCATCAGCCACCATCCCGCACATCACAAAAGACACACGTCCCTGCACAAGAGGCGCTGCTCCATTCCGATAGTTCCCATCAACACGCACAGTAAGATTATTTACGACATGCCCCCCCCCAAATCAGCTTTAATCGTGCAACCACGTGCAAAGAATGGGCGCTTTCAGGCTCCCTTCCAGACAGATTTGCTTCGATCCGGAAACCAGAGCTATTTCACTGGGAGGAGCACTGTCAGAAAAGAAGTGCAGTTACAGGACCTCTTGATACAGTGGGTCGACAACGCCAGCATACGAGTAACTCGTGTCGGTTCAAACGGCACTATGGGCAGTTTCACCCCAAAGCGGTACGGGCCGACACAGCATACATCGGAGAACATAAGCTTCCTTCATGGACACCTTGCGCGTTTACAGCTTGGCAATGGTGGTGATGGTGGCTGGGTGCTGGGTATGGGGACTCAGGCTGTGGGGGAGGTGGGAGAGGTTCGAAGGTTCGTGCTGGGGGGAGCGGCAGTAACGGTCACCATTTCATTGGGGATGGACGCAAGGTTGAAAGGGCTTATGCAAAGACTAGTGCACACAAGCAAAGTCCAAGGAAAGAGCATTCTTTGCCAGCCGTGCAACAATCTGGCTGATTTTGGCTATATTCCTGTCACCATGTGCTACATACTCGGTGAGAAGAACCTCTGCAATTGGGTGGAAGTGAGCTGTGCTTCTTGTCATTTGCTACACCATCATGTTGATGCCTTTCATCGTGCAGTATCAGAGTAGTGCCAGCTTTTCTCAAATTCTGATTGTCTAGCGGGTGACTGGGATTTCCTCTTGTCCTTGGGCAGTCTCGAGATGCCGGGGCGTCAAAGAGACCCACCGAGTCGCCAGGTCATGGCAGAGATCTTGGTTCACTTCCTGGCGAAATCACCCACTGCACACTGCTTCTTATAGGCTCATCCACAACCCGTTGGAAACCGCGCAGAGCCACCACGGACCCACTTATTTATCTGACTGTTCTGCTACACGGTATGTTGCCAGCTGCAAGCACCTGCCTCAGGCGATGCCTCCTGTGACGAACTAGAGGTGCCTAGCTAGCCTTCTGCCCCCTCCTGTGCAGCTCTTCTTGCGATGTTCTCCCACGCACAGCTGATCGGCGCATATCCACCGCTTTTCTTTAAATGTCCTGGGCTCGAACACAAAAACTCAATGGGTTCCGCAACGTGTGACACTCACTGATGCAAGCATTGTCGATGCAGATCTGGTTGGAGGCGCAATGGCCACTATTTAAGCATTCTGCGCAAAAAATAAGCAGCAAAACAGAGGTGGCAAGTGACAGTGGAAGCAAAGATGGAGCTGTTGAGTACCAGCCATGTCGAGA
>RPFO01000131.1:2027670-2035170 GCA_009746045.1 Mesostigma viride | reverse complement strand
ATTACATACACAATGACAAGCCTCCTTATCCACACACAGGGACACAAGAGTAACCCCCCCAAAGGGAGGTGCACATATTTAACCTACAACGGTGGGCTGGCTACCCTGCAGGATCGCTCTAGAATTGTTGGCGGTGCTGCATGCAAGGGGGTACAACCTCACGTCTGAGGACACAGGAGACTCACCTTGGTTGATCTGGCAGACGTGACTGCCGGGACTGCCGGGAGCGTTGAAATACCAATAGTCGTCACTTCCATCCATGAAGCCAACCAAAGCTTGGAAGCCAGGAGAAAGAGAGTCCAAGTTTTCATACACGCCAGGCTCTTTGTGCCCGTCACTTATGTCACCGTAGAAAACCGGCGTGCCGTCATACCAGGAATACACGCCTGGAGTGTCAATGTCGTCCAGCCCGATGTAACAAATACTGCCTGGGGCCACTGCACACAAACTCTGAACCAGGTTGTTCACGCTTTGACTTGGGATCTTGACAAGGTGCGCAACATTGGTGTCATCGGGCCATCTGGACGACCAGGTGTAGGTATCCGGGCAGTATGCCTTGGCTTGGGTGTAGTCCATACCAAGGGCAAAACGCTGCACGCACGACCCACCACTCCCATCGCTAGTCCAGCCTGACGGGCACCCATCGGTGACCACTGCCAAACGATGCAGACACAAGGACAAAGCCAACGTATACGCACAACAAGCCGGTCTGCGTCATGCGGCCAGAAGAGTTACAATTCCGTAGGATGACTGCTGCAAAGGTCGCCACGCACTCATGGCAAGCAATCGACACGATATTAAAATGGTCAACAGTAATGGTACATGACACGTACAAGTACAGATAGTAACCATTCGTAAAACGTATCATACCCATCCATAAGTATAGAAACCATCCGTAACACGTTTAGTCTCACATTGGTGGGACGCATCCCACCACATGTTGCTGGGATGTTTTCAGGTTAGTGGGACTCCCACCAAATTGAAATTTGTTGGAGGTAGGCATTGTCCCACCAACATGAATTCCATCCCAACGAGCAAGGTGAGTTCTGTCCCATGCACCAAGGTAATCTGCCAGTCCCACCAATGTATACCTGAATCTGAATATTATGAGACTGTTTTACCTAGACGAATTCCGTCCCACTAAAGTGCGTCTGGACAACTCCTTAGTCCCGCTTTACAGCTGTAAGGAGCTGACGATCCAGTCGACAGGGCAGCGTGAGAGCAGCCATGCCAACCTCAAGCTTAGACAAAAGAGAACATGCCATTTTCCAGTCCCGTTCTTTTATCTTATGTGCGTCCCACCATGTGTCCCACCGACCTGGGTTTGATACGTGCTATATGTAGCAGTTGGCTTGGCCATTACCCTGAGAAAGCCAAATTGAACACCAGTATCCTAAGAAAGCAACGTTGAATGCCATTATCCTAACTGAAAGCAACGTTGAACGCCTCAATCCTAAGAAAGCAACGTTGAACGTAGCCAGCTGAAAATTTGGGCAAGTTTCAGTGGTTGTTTTCTGTTCTGAGTTAGGCTCATGCCACTTGTCAGGTCATGCATAGAAGTCCCACCAACCTGAAGTCCCACCGACTTGACTTTGACAACCAATGGCCACGGCACATCACCAATAGTGGAGGAAACCGACAAGTACCGCACAAGCTACACACCCACAAATGCACTACACACGTTTCAAGTATATTAAACCCTTAAGGCTGTGCAGGTAGTCTTGTTTCACCAAGCCAACATTGTGTCCCACCATTATGAATCGAGGCATCCGATTGACCCACCGATCTTAAGGCTGGCCCACCCGTCAATCTGTGCAATTCTGTCCCACCAAGGTGAACTTCGAAATGCGAGCGTCCCTGCAGCAACTTATTAGTCCCACCACTATGTAGCGTCCCACCAACCCGAATGTGGCCTGCAACAGTGACACTTCACTGTAACCATCAGTAGGACGCATATAGCAATCATCTGCAACACGCAAAGTCGCCAACTTAAACAACCAGTTAACACTGCCTACCCCGTGCCAACCCATCAGCCACCATCCCGCACATCACAAAAGACACACGTCCCTGCACAAGAGGCGCCGCTCCATTCCGATAGTTCCTATCAACATGCACAGTAAGATTACTTTCGACATGCCCCCCCCCCCCAAACAGCTTTAATCGTGCAAAGAATGGGCGCTTTAAGGCTCCCTTCCAGACAGGTTTGCTTCGATCCGGAAACCAGAGCTATCCCGCTGGGGGGAACACAGAAAAGAAGTGCAGTTACAGGACCTTTTGATATCGGTCGACAACGCCAGCATACGAGTAACTCGTGTCGGTTCAAAGTACGGCACTATGGGCAGTTTCACCCCAAAGCGGTACGGGCCGACACAGCATACATCGGAAAACATAAGCTTCCTTCATGGACACCTTGCGCGTTTACAGCTTGGCAATGGTGGTGATGATGGTTGGGTGCTGGGTATGGGGACTCAGGCTGTGGGGGAGGTGGCAGAGGTTCGAGGGTTCGTGCTGGGGGGAGCGGCAGTAACGGTCACCATTTCATTGGGGATGGACGCAAGGTTGAAAGGGCTTGTGCAAAGACTAGTGCACACAAGCAAAGTCCAAGGAAAGAGCATTCTTTGCCAGCCGTGCAACAATCTGGCTGATATTGGCTATATTCCTGTCACCATGTGCTACATACTCGGCGAGAAGAACCTCTGCGATTGGGTGGAAGTGAGCTGTGCTTCTTGTCAATTGCTACACCATCATGTTGATGCATTTCATTATGCAGTCTCAGGGTAGTGCCAGCTTTTCTCAAATTCTGATTGTCTAGCGGGTGACTGGGATTTTGTCTTGTCCTTGGGTAGTCTCGAGATGCCGGGGCGTCAAAGAGACCCACCGAGTCGCCAGGTCATGGCAGAGATCTTGGTTCACTTCCTGGCGAAATCACCCACTGCACACTGCTTCTTATAGGCTCATCCACAACCCGTTGGAAACCGCGCAGAGCCACCACGGACCCACTTATTTATCTGACTGTTCTGCTACACGGTATGTTGCCAGCTGCAAGCACCTGCCTCAGGCGATGCCTCCTGTGAGGAACTACACGTGCCTAGCTAGCCTTCTGCCCCCTCCTGTGCAGCTCTTCTTGCGATGTTCTCCCACGCACAGCTGATCGGCGCATATCCACCGCTTTTCTTTAAATGTCCTGGGCTCGAACACAAAAACTCAATGGGTTCCGCAACGTGTGACACTCACTGATGCAAGCATTGTCGATGCAGATCTGGTTGGAGGCGCAATGGCCACTATTTAAGCATTCTGCGCAAAAAATAAGCAGCAAAACAGAGGTGGCAAGTGACAGTGGAAGCAAAGATGGAGCTGTTGAGTAACAGCCATGTTGAGACTTCTATGCACATTGCATGCTCGATCCCTCCCTCCCTCCCTCCCTCCCTTTATGTGATGCTATATTACACCATGATAGTCATGTGAAGTTTGGCCCTGTTTTGCTCCATGATGCGGCCGTTCCGTACTGACGAACCTTGCTACAGAGCACGGAGAGCTCCTATGTTGCCCAGCACCTCATGCCTGCTGCAATTTATTTCCATGAAGCTCTTATCTGAATTGTAAAGCACATCTCAGGAGTTATAACCCCTTGAGCGCAGCAGACAATGGTGCTTTGCCCTCGATCAATGGGCAAGGCTGTTCAAAGTTGACTTGTGATGGCTGGCTTCCGTTACGTACTATGAAGGCATGCACGCTAAGCAAAAAATTCTGACCCTCCCACTCACCCACGCAGCGGTTGTCGGAGCAGTGCATGCTGGCAGGGCAGTGTGTGTCCACCACGCACACTGTGAGGCAATGTGAATGCACGCGTGCCCCACCAACAACAGGAAAATGTTAGGAATGGTAGATTGATGCCACAGGGCTCTCCAAGCAGCAGCAGAGGAACACAACGACATCGTATAGAAGAAACATGCTTGAGAGTACTCCAGCCCCTGACTGGCTAGAGGGCAACAACTTTGGAAGGCCACGAGAGAGGCCCATAGGGAGCAAGGTGAGACGCCGGCACCCACCAGTGAACACATGGAATCCAGGCAAAAATTCATTATGCTGCTGTGTGGGGATTCCCAGTACAAGAGCAGTAAGGGGATGACTATCCCTATCGAACTAGTGCCCGAGGGTTAGGGGCTTCCTTACAGGGGCATTCTTACAGAGACTGTGGTGGGTGGCGTGTTTTGTTGCGCACACAAGTCCCTCTAAACGCCCCTCTTTTCACCGTCACGCAGTGCTATATTGGTACTGCATTGCATGGGCAACAGCATCCTGCAGCACATGCTATTGTCCGGCAATGTGTAGCGGTCAGTTTGCTTGCATGGTGTTGATCTAAACCACTATTCACTCACACTGTGACACGGACCTCCAATTAAAAGGCATGCAATCTAGGTATCAATAATCAATTACCTATTCAACATGGCAGAAACTAGGTATCATGTACCTAATAAACTTAGCACAAACTATATTGTAGCTTGCAACCTCAGTAAAAAGAGCCTTGCATGCCCACACAGGTCTTACCTAAGCATTTATTGCAAAAAGGCGTGCCGGAAGCAGAAACAGGGATGCTGCCACTTACTACCTGCAGCTTCTACCCCATGGGAAGCAGGGCGTTCCCGGCCTATTACTATTACTACTACTACTACTACTACTACTACTACTACTACTACTACTACTACTACTACTACTACTACTACTACTACTACTACTACTACTACTACTACTACTACTACTACTACTACTACTACTACTACTACTACTACTACTACTACTACTACTACTACTCTTGCTGTTGCTGTTGCTGTTGCTGTTGCTGTTGCTGTTGCTGTTGCTGTTGCTGTTGCTGTTGCTGTTGCTGTTGCTGTTGCTGTTGCTGTTGCTGTTGCTGTTGCTGTTGCTGTTGCTGTTGCTGTTGCTATTGCTATTGCTATTGCTATTGCTATAACTATTCCAATTCCAATTCCAATTCCAATTCCAATTCCGATTCCGATTCCGATTCCGATTCCGATTCCGATTCCGATTCCGATTCCGATTCCGATTCCGATTCCGATTCCGATTCCGATTCCGATTCCAATTCCAATTCCAATTCCAATTCCAATTCCCATTCCAATTCCCACTCCCATTCCCATTCCTATAACTACTGTTATTGCGCCGACGACGACTATAAATGAGTATGACTCGTATTACAATTACAATTACGATTACTATTACTATTACACGACCCTGTCAGACCCCGACCCCGACCCCGACCCCGACCCCGACCCCGACCGCGACCGCGACCGCGACCGCGACCGTGACCGCGACCGCGACCGCGACCGCGACCGCGACCGCGACCGCGACCGTGACCGCGACCGCGACCGCGACCGCGATCGCGACCGCGACCGCGACCGCGACCGCGACCGCGACCGCGACCGCGACCGCGACCGCTACCCCTACCCCTACCCCTACCCCTTACCCTACCCCTACCCCTACCCCTACCCCTACCCCTACCCCTACCCCTACCCCTACCCCTACCCCTACCCCTACCCCTACCCCTACCCCCCTACCCCTACCCCTACCCCTACCCCTACCCCTATCCCTACCCTACCCTACCCCTTCCCCTACCCCTACCCCTACCCCTACCCCTACCCCTACCCCTACCCCTACCCCTACCCCTACCCCTACCCCTACCCCTACCCCTACCCCTACCCCTACCCCTACCCCTACCCCCACCCCTACCCCTACCCCTACCCCTACTACCACTATCACTATACTGATTCTGTCCTGTTGCTGTTGCTGTTGCTGTTGCTGTTGCCGTTGTCCTTGCCGTCGCTGTCGCTGTCGCTGCTGTCCTGTTGCTGTTGCTGCTTTGTTACTGTTACTGTTACTGTTACTGTTACTGTTACTGTTACTGTTACTGTTACTGTTACTGTTACTGTTACTGTTACTGTTACTGTTACTGTTACTGTTATTGTTACTGTTACTGTTACTGTCACTGTCACTGTCACTGTCACTGTCACTGTCACTGTCACTGTCACTGTCACTGTCACTGTCACTGTCACTGTCACTGTCACTGTCACTGTCACTGTCACTGTCACTGTCACTGTCACTGTCACTGTCACTGTCACTGTCACTGTTACTGTTACTGTTACTGTTACTGTTACTGTTACTGTTACTGTTACTGTTACTGTTACTGTTACTGTTACTGTTACTGTTACTGTTACTGTTACTGTTACTGTTACTGTTACTGTTACTGTTACTGTTACTGTTACTGTTACTATTACTATTACTGCTACTGTTACTCCGACTACTCTTACTCCTACTCTTTCTATTCCTCTTGCTCTCCTTCTCACTCTAGCTCTGGCTCTGGCTCTGGCTGTGGCTGTGCTTGTGGCGCTTGCGCTTGCGCTTGCGCTTGCGCCTGCGCCTGCGCTTACTCTTACTCTTACTCTTACCCTTACCCTTACTCTTACTCTTACTCTAACTCTAACTCTAACTCTAACTCTAACTTTAACTCTAACTCTAACTCTAACTCTAACTCTAACTCTAACTCTAACTCTAACTCTAACTCTAACTCTAACTCTAACTCTAACTCTAACTCTAACTCTAACTCTAACTCTAACTCTAACTCTAACTCTAACTCTAACTCTAACTCTAACTCTAACTCTAACTCTAACTCTAACTCTAACTCTAACTCTAACTCTAACTCTAACTCTAACTCTAACTCTAACTCTAACTCTAACTCTAACTCTAACTCTAACTCTAACTCTAACTCTAACTCCTACTCCTACTAATACTCCTACTCCTACTCCTACTCCTACTCCTACTCCTACTCCTACTCCTACTCCTACTCCTACTCCTACTCCTACTCCTACTCCTACTCCTACTCCTACTCCTACTCCTACTCCTACTCCTACTCCTACTCCTACTCCTACTCCTACTCCTACTCCTACTCCTACTCCTACTCCTACTCCTACTCCTACTCCTACCACTGCTACTACTACCAGCGTTACTCCTACTCCTACTTCTACTACTTACTACCTCCTACTACTACTACTTACTACTACTAGTACTGCTACTACTACTACTACTACTACTACTATTACTACTACTACTACAACAACTACTACTACTACTACTACTACTACTACTACTACTACTACTACTACTACTACTACTACTACTACTACTACTACTACTACTACTACTACTACTACTACTACTACTACTACCACCACCACCACCACCATTACTACTTACTACCTACTCCTACTACTTACTCCTACTACTACTACTTACTCCTACTCCTACTCCTACTCCTACTCCTACTCCTACTCCTACACCTACTACTTCTACTCCTACTCCTACTCCTACTCCTACTCCTACTCCTACTCCTACTCCTACTCCTACCACTACTACTACTACCAGCATTACTCCTACTCCTACTTCTACTACTTACTACCTCCTACTACTACTACTTACTACTACTAGTAC
>RPFO01000131.1:2017670-2022670 GCA_009746045.1 Mesostigma viride | reverse complement strand
ACATTGAACGCCATATGCTAAGAAAGAAACGCTGAACACCGTTTTCTCACGAAAACCACATGGAACGCCTTTATCCTAACTGAAAGCAACGTTGAACGTAGCCAGCTGAAAATTTGGGCAAGTTTTAGTGGTTCTTTTCTGTTCAGAGTCAGGCTCATGCCACTTGCCAGGTCATGCATAGAAGTCTCACCAACCTGAAGTCCCACCGACTTGACTTTGACAACTGGTCAATGGCCATGGCACATCACCAATGGTGGAGGAAACCGACAAGTACCGCACAAGCTACACACCCACAAATGCACTACACACGTTTCAAGTATATTAAACCCTTAAGGCTGTGCAGGTAGTCTTGTTTCACCAAGCCAACATTGTGTCCCACCATTATGAATCGAGGCATCCGATTGACCCACCGATCTTAAGGCTGGCCCACCCGTCAATCTGTGCAATTCTGTCCCACCCAGGTGAACTTTTAAATGCGAGCATCCCTGCAGCAACTAATAGTCCCACCACTATGTAGCGTCCCACCAACCCGAATGTGGCCTGCAACAGTGACACTTCACTGTAACCATTCGTAGGACGCATATAGCAATCATCTGCAACACGCAAAGTCGCCAACTTAAACAACCAGTTAACACTGCCTACCCCGTGCCAACCCATCAGCCACCATCCCGCACATCACAAAAGACACACGTCCCTGCACAAGAGGCGCCGCTCCATTCCGATAGTTCCTATCAACATGCACAGTAAGATTACTTTCGACATGCCCCCCCCCAAAACAGCTTTAATCGCGCAAAAAATGGGCGCTTTAAGGCTCCCTTCCAGACAGGTTTGCTTCGAATCCGGAAACCAGAGCTATCCCGCTGGGGGGAACACAGAAAAGAAGTGCAGTTACAGGACCTTTTGATATCGGTCGACAACGCCAGCATAGGAGTAACTCGTGTCGGTTCAAAGTACGGCACTATGGGCAGTTTCACCCCAAAGCGGTACGGGCCGACACAGCATACATCGGAAAACATAAGCTTCCTTCATGGACACCTTGCGCGTTTACAGCTTGGCAATGGTGGTGATGGTGGTTGGGTGCTGGGTATGGGGACTCAGGCTGTGGGGGAGGTGGCAGAGGTTCGAGGGTTCGTGCTGGGGGGAGCGGCAGTAACGGTCACCATTTCATTGGGGATGGACACATTGAAAGGGCTTATGCAAAGACTAGTGCACACAAGCAAAGTCCAAGGAAAGAGCATTCTTTGCCAGCCGTGCAACAATCTGGCTGATATTGGCTATATTCCTGTCACCATGTGCTACATACTCGGTGAGAAGAACCTCTGCAATTGGGTGGGTGTGAGCTGTGCAGCTCTTCTTGCGATGTTCTCCCACGCACAGCTGATCGGCCCCTATCCACCGCTTTTCTTTGAATGTCCTGGGCTCGAACACAAAAACTCAATGGGTTCCGCAACGTGTGACACTCACTGATGCAAGCATTGTCGATGCAGATCTGGTTGGAGGCGCAATGGCCACTATTTAAGCATTCTGCGCAAAAAATAAGCAGCAAAACAGAGGTGGCAAGTGACAGTGGAAGCAAAGATGGAGCTGTTGAGTAACAGCCATGTTGAGACTTCTATGCACATTGCATGCTCGATCCCTCCCTCCCTCCCTCCCTTTATGTGATGCTATATTACACCATGATAGTCATGTGAAGTTTGGCCCTGTTTTGCTGCGTGATGCGGCCGTTCCGTACTGACGAACCTTGCTACAGAGCATGGAGAGCTCCTATGTTGCCCAGCACCTCATGCCTGCTGCAATTTATTTCCATGAAGCTCTTATCTGAATTGTAAAGCACATCTCAGGAGTTATAACCCCTTGAGCGCAGCAGACAATGGTGCTTTGCCCTCGATCAATGGGCAAGGCTGTTCAAAGTTGACTTGTGACGGCTGGCTTCCGTTACGTACTATCAAGGCATGCACGCTAAGCAAATTATTGTGACCCTCCCACTCACCCACACAGCGGTTGTCGGAGCAGTGCATGCTGGCAGGGCAGTGTGTGTCCACCACGCACACTGTGAGGCAATGTGAATGCACGTGTGCCCCACCAACAACAGGAAAATGTTAGGAATGGTAGATTGATGCCACACGGCTCTCCAAGCAGCAGCAGAGGAACACAACGATATTACATAGAAGAAACATGCTTGAGAGTACTCCAGCCCCTGACTGGCTAGAGGGCAACAACTTTGGAAGGCCACGAGAGAGGCCCATAGGGAGCAAGGTGAGACGCCGGCACCCACCAGTGAACACATGGAATCCAGGCAAAATTTCGTTATGCTGCTGTGTGGGGATTCCCAGTACAAGAGCAGTAAGGGGATGACTATCCCTATCGAACTAGTGCCCGAGGGTTAGGGGCTTCCTTACAGGGGCATTCTTACAGAGACTGTGGTGGGTGGCGTGTTTTGTTGCGCAGACAAGTCCCTCTAAACGCCCCTCTTTTCACCGTCATGCAGTGCTATGTTGGTACTGCATTGCATGGGCAACAGCATCCTGCAGCACATGCTATTGTCCGGCAATGTGTAGCGGTCAGTTTGCTTGCATGGTGTTGATCTAAACCACTATTCACTCACACTGTGACACGGACCTCCAATCGGAAGGCATGCAATCTAGGTATCAATAATTAATTACCTAATCAACATGGCAGGAACTAGGTATCATGTACCTAATAAACTTAGTGCAAACTATATTGTAGCTTGCAACCTCAGTAAAAAGAGCCTTGCATGCCCACACAGGTCTTACCTAAGGATGTATTGCAAAAAGGCGTGCCGGAAGCAGAAACAGGGATGCTGCCACTTACTACCTGCAGCTTCTACCCCATGGGAAGCAGGGCGTTCCCGGCCTATTACTATTACTATTACTATTACTACTACTATTCCTATTCCTATTGCTCTTGCTCTTGCTCTTGCTCTTGCTCTTGCTCTCGCTCTCGGTGTTGCTGTTGCTGTTGCTGTTGCTGTTGCTGTTGCTGTTGCTGTTGCTGTTGCTGTTGCTGTTGCTGTTGCTGTTGCTGTTGCTGTTGCTGTTGCTGTTGCTGTTGCTGTTGCTGTTGCTGTTGCTGTTGCTGTTGCTGTTGCTGTTGCTGTTGCTGTTGCTGTTGCTGTTGCTGTTGCTGTTGCTGTTGCTCTTGCAATAACTATAACTATTCCTATTAATATTCCTATTCCTATTCCTATTCCTATTCCTATTCCTATTCCTATTCCTATTCCTATTCCTATTCCTATTCCTATTCCTATTCCTATTCCTATTCCTATTCCTATTCCTATTCCTATTCCTATTCCTATTACTACTACAATTACGCCGCCGCCGACTATGAATGACTATGACTAGTATTACAATTACCATTACGATTTCTATTACTATTACACGGCCCTGTCAGACCCCGACCCCGACCCCGACCCCGACCCCGACCCCGACCCCAACCCCGACCCCGACCCCGACCCCGACCCCGACCCCGACCCCGACCCCGACCCCGACCCCGACCCCGACCCCGACCCCGACCCCGACCCCGACCCCGACCCCGACCCCGACCCCGACCCCGACCCCGACCCCGACCCTGACCCCGACCCCGACCCCGACCCCGACCCTGACCGCGACCCCTACCCCTACCCCTACCCCTACCCCTACCCCTACCCCTACCCCTACCCCTACCCCTACCCCTACCCTACCCCTACCCCTGCCCCTACCCCTGCCCCTACCCCTGCCCTGCCCCTACCCCTACCCCTACCCCTACCCCTACCCTACCCCTACCCCTACCCCTACCCCTACCCCTACCCCTACCCTACCCCTACCCCTACCCCTACCCCTACCCCTACCCCTACCCCTACCCCTACCCCTACCCCTACCCCTACCCCTACCCCTACCCCTACCCCTACCCCTACCCCTACCCCTACTACCACTATCACTATACTGATTCTGTCCTGTTGCTGTTGCTGTTGCTGTTGCCGTTGCGGTTGCTGTTGCCGTTGCCCTTGCCGTCGCTGTCGCTGTCGCTGCTGTCCTGTTGCTGTTGTTGCTTTGTTACTGTTACTGTTACTGTTATTGTTACTGTTACTGTTACTGTTACTGTTACTGTTACTGTTACTGTTACTGTTACTGTTACTGTTACTGTTACTGTTACTGTTACTGTTACTGTTACTGTTACTGTTACTGTTACTGTTACTGTTACTGTTACTGTTACTATTACTATTACTGCTACTGTTACTCCGACTACTCTTACTCCTACTCTTCCTATTCCTCTTGCTCTCCTTCTCACTCTAGCTCTGGCTCTGGCTCTGGCTGTGGTTGTGGCGCTTGCGCTTGCGCCTGCGCCTGCGCTTACTCTTACTCTTACTCTTACTCTTACTCTTACTCTGACTCCTACTCCTACTCCTACTCCTACTCCTACTCCTACTCCTACTCCTACTCCTACTCCTACTCCTACTCCTACTCCTACTCCTACTCCTACTCCTACTCCTACTCCTACTCCTACTCCTACTCCTACTCCTACTCCTACTCCTACTCCTACTCCTACTCCTACTCCTACTCCTACCACTAATACTACTACTACCAGCGTTACTCCTACTCCTACTACTACTTACTACCTCCTCCTACTACTTACTACTACTACTACTACTACTGCTACAACAACAACAACAACAACAACAACAACAACAACAACAACAACAACAACAACAACAACAACAACTACTACTACTACTACTACAACTACTACTACTACTACTACTACTACCACCATTACTACTACTTACAACTACTACGAGTACTACTACGAGTACTACTACTACTACTACTACTACTACTACTACTACTACTACTACTACTACTACTACTACTACTACTACTACTACTACGAGTACTACTACTACTACTACTACTACTACTACTACTACTACTACTACTACTACTACTACTACCAGCGTTACTCCTACTCCTACTTCTACTACTTACTACCTCCTACTACTACTT
>RPFO01000131.1:1902670-2012670 GCA_009746045.1 Mesostigma viride | reverse complement strand
TACTATGTGGTCATTTTTCGGACCACTCAACAACAGTCGCCAACAACAGCCCTATCTTTCGCGCATGCGTTATAATTTAACTACATTACAAGAAAACCGATACTATTTCTATTACTATTACTATTACTCAGTTACTTTTACTACATAAACAATATAGCAAGCCTCCTTATCCACACACAGGGACACAAGAGTAACCCCCCCATGCAAAGGGGGGTGCACATGTTTAACCTACAAGTCGGTGGGCTGACTACCCTGCAGGATCCCTCTACAGTACATAGACTTATTGGCGGTGCAGCATGCCAGGGGGTACAACCTCACGTTTGAGGACACAAGAGACTCACCTTGGTTAATCTGGCAGACATGAACGCCGATATTGCTGGGCATCCTGATATACCAATAGCCATCACTTTGATCCAAGAGGCCAGCCCAGCCCAGCCGGTAGGGCTCCGAAATGGCAAAGCCATCATAAACCCCAGGCTCGGCGTACCCCAGCCCCCTGGTACCGCGGAAAACCGGCGTGCCGTCATACCAGGAATACACGCCATCATTGTCAACGTCGTCGAGACCGATGTGACTCCTTTCCGAGGCGCTAAGCAAACTCTTAACCACGTTGTTCACGCTTTGACTTGGGATCTTGACCAGGTGCGCAGCATTGGTGCCCTTGGGCCATCTGGACGACCAGGTGTAGGTATTCGGGCAGTATGCCTTGGCTTCGGTGTAGGGCATGCCAAGGGCAAAACGCCGCACGCACGACCCACCACTCCCATCGCTAGTCCAGCCTGACGGGCACCCATCGGTGACCACTGCCAAACGATGCAGACACAAGGACAAAGCCAACGTATACGCACAACAAGCCGGTCTGCGTCATGCGGCCAGAAGAGTTACAATTCCGTAGGATGACTGCTGCAAAGGTCGCCACGCACTCATGGCAAGCAATCGACACGATATTAAAATGGTCAACAGTAATGGTACATGACACGTACAAGTACAGATAGTAACCATTCGTAAAACGTATCATACCCATCCATAAGTATAGAAACCATCCGTAACACGTTTAGTCTCACATTGGTGGGACGCATCCCACCACATGTTGCTGGGATGTTTTCAGGTTAGTGGGACTCCCACCAAATGAAAATTTGCCCCAGGAATGTCAATTTGGAGGTAGGCATTGTCCCACCAACATGGATTCCATCCCAACGAGCGAGGTGAGTTCTGTCCCATGCACCAAGGTAATCTGCCAGTCCCACCAATGTATTCCTGAATCTGAATATTATGAGACTGTTTTACCTAGACGAATTCTGTCCCACTAAAGTGCGTCTGGACAACTCCTTAGTCCCGCTTTACAGCTGTAAGGAGCTGACGATCCAGTCTACAGGGCAGCGTGAGAGCAGCCATGCCAACCTCAAGCTTAGACAAAAGAGAACATGCCATTTTCCAGTCCCGTTCTTCTAACTTATGTGCGTCCCACCATGTGTCCCACCGACCTGGGTTTGATACGTGCTACATATATGTAGCAGTTGACTTTGCCATTATCCTGAGAAAGCCAAATTGAACACCAGTATCCTATGAAAGCAACGTTGAATGCCATTATCGTAAGAAAGCCACATTGAACGCCATATGCTAAGAAAGAAACGCTGAACACCGTTTTCTTACGAAAACCACATGGAACGCCTTGATCCTAACTGAAAGCAACGTTGAACGTAGCCAGCTGAAAATTTGGGCAAGTTTCAGTGGTTGTTTTCTGTTCTGAGTTAGGCTCATGGGTCTTGTCAGGTCATGCATAGAAGTCTCACCAACCTGAAGTCCCATCGACTTGACTTTGACAACTGGTCAATGGCCATGGCACATCACCAATGGTGGAGGAAACCGACAAGTACCGCACAAGCTACACGCCCACAAATGCACTACACACGTTTCAAGTATATTAAACCCTTAAGGCTGTGCAGGTAGTCTTGTTTCACCAAGCCAACATTGTGTCCCACCATTATGAATCGAGGCATCCGATTGACCCACCGATCTTAAGGCTGGCCCACCCGTCAATCTGTGCAATTCTGTCCCACCCAGGTGAACTTTGAAATGCGAGCATCCCTGCAGCAACTAATAGTCCCACCACTATGTAGCGTCCCACCAACCCGAATGTGGCCTGCAACAGTGACACTTCACTGTAACCATCAGTAGGACGCATATAGCAATGATCTGCAACACGCAAAGTCGCCAAGTTCAACAGCCGTTTATGTGACACTGCCTACCCGTGCAAACCCGTAAGCAACCATCCCGCACATCACAAAAGTAACAAGTCCCTGCACAAGAGGCGCCGCTCCATTCCGATAATTCCCATCAACATGCACAGTAAGAATACTTACGACATGCCCCCCCCAAAACAAGTTTAATCGTGCAAACAATGGGCGCTTTAAGGCCCTCTTGCAAACAGGTTTGCTTCGATCCGGAAACCAGAGCTATTTCGCTGGGGGGAGCACTGTAAAAAAAAAAGTGCAGTTGCAGGACCTTTTGATATGTCAGTGGGTCGACAACGCCAGCATACGAGTAAATCGTGTCGGTTCGAAGTACAGCACTATGGGCAGTTTCACCCCAAAGCGGCACGGGCCGACACAGCATACATCGGAGAACATAAGCTTCCTTCATGGACACCTTGCGCGTTTACAGCTTGGCAATGGTGGTGATGGTGGTTGGGTGCTGGGTAATATGGGGACTCAGGCTGTGGGAGAGGTTTGAAGGTTCGTGCTGGGGGGAGCGGCAGTAACAGTCACCACGGGATTGGGGATGGACGCAAGGTTGAAAGGGCTTGTGCAAAGACTAGTGAAACAGTTTGGTACCAGACCCGATTTGAACACAGGACCTCTTGCATGATTTGGCGGCTTCAGGGGTTCTCCTGATCCGAATGCATCCCAAGCGTTAGCCCAACTGCGGAAAAGCTCTTTACCAGAGAGCGGCGCAAGTGCGATCGAAATTCTCCAATATGAACCAGTGGATCGAATGCAACTGCTAGTGCACACAAGCAAAGTCCAAGGTGGGAATGAGCATTCTTTGCCAGCCGTGCAACAATCTGGCTGATATTGGCTATATTCCTGTCACCATGTGCTACATACTCGGCGAGAAGAACCTCTGCAATTTGGTGGAAGTGAGCTGTGCTTCTTGTCAATTGCTACACCATCATGTTGATGCCTTTCATTGTGCAGTATCACCTGGGGTAGCGCCAGCTTTTCTCAAAGTCTGATTGTCTAGCGGGTGACTGTGATTTCGTCTTGTCCTTGGGTAGTCTCGAGACGCCGGGGCATCAAAGAGACCCACCGAGTCGCCAGGCCATAGCAGAGATCTTCGTTCACTTCCTGGTGAAATCACCCACTGAACACTGGTTCTTATGGGCTACATATCCACAATCCGTTGGAGACTGCGCAGAGCCACCTTGGACCCACTTATTTATCTGACTGTTCTGCTACACGGTATGTTGCCATCTGCAAGCACCTGCCTCAGGCAGTGCCTCCTGTGACGAACTAGAGGTGCCTAGCCTTCCGTCCATCCTGTGCAGCTTTTCATGCGATGTTCTCCCCCGCACAGTTGGTCGGCGCATATCTACATTTTCTTAACATGTTCGGCAACGTGTGACACTCACTTATGCAAGCATTGTCGATGCAGATCTCGTTGGAGGCGCAATCGCCATTAAGTCTGCATTCTGCGCAATAAATGAGTAGCAGCAAAACAGAATTGTTACACGCAGAGGTGGCAAGTGGCAGTGGAAGCAAAAAGCGGAGCTGTTGAGTACCACGCATGTTGAGGCTTCTAAGCACATCGCATGCACGATAGCCACAGCACCGGCCTGGAATCCCGTACCCCCCCCACCCCCCCACCCCCCCACCCCCCACCCCCCACCCCCCACCCCCCACCCCCCACCCCCCACCCCCCACCCCCTCATTTATAAAAGCCTCTCTTGCCCTCAGTTGAGGGCTCGCGGCGATAGGTCCTGTCTTTTGGTCGACCTTTTTCTTTTGCAGCTGGACATCATGGGTAGGTACTAAATTGTGATCTCGAAGCTAGCAATTCCAATGCCCCCATCAATCTGCTTAATGGTCGTGACGAATGTACAAATACTGACCCGCATGAAATATAAACTGCTTTGGTTATACATGCTCTGTGTCCGCGTCGGGCTGGGCGCGGTCCTTGTTCGTGCACGGTATACCTACATATCTGCACAACGCGGTTTGCTTAACATGCCGCGGCGCCGCCAGTATATACCTGAGAGGCTGAGACCATCACTAGGCAATTTTCCGACGCGCAGTATACCGCCCGTCAACGCTTCGCAAACGCTGAGTGGACGGAAAGTGTACCGATTCGACAGGTACACTCTAACGTACGCGGACTAGCTCTTATTTCGTGAACGCAGCAATTAATTGTACCAGAAGAAGACGGTGCTGCTGTACTATATCTATGGGCAAAGACTTTTTCGTTACCGGACACTATAGCGGTTCGTGCACTGGACAAACTTTTGTATTGCACGTGAACTTTTGAAGTCCACGAAGTTAAAATTGTACGGACCTCGTATGACACACCTACGTGTGCAGTGTGTTAATAGCTTAGCATCAGATACGTCAAATGGAGTCATTTTTCGAGTCTGGTTCGTACGAGATATTTGGTAAGATACTTGAGAGGCTCTTTTAGGTATGCGACAGCGGCAAGCCTACTTGCATCGCATCTTGCAGGTGTACGAGTTCTGCCTGCTGTTTGTATCATCGGTGGAGGGTGGTTCTAAACGGATACTTGAACCAGTGCCACTGAACGTCTACCAACGGTGTACCAACGGTGTACAGGACAACTCGGAACGTAGATGCAAATATGCCGGCGCAACCTGCGAATCTGCGACTTCAGAAATAGTTCTGAAAGAGGTCACAAACGACTCACAAACGACTCACAAACAATTCACAACGAATCCAGCAGCACCCGAAAAATCTCGGCCCAGCGGCCACCGGGACTTTGGCATGGTCGGCCCACGCATTTTTCGGTGCGACGGAGCAGGAAATTAAAATCATGGCGACAAGTCACAGGAGAACTTTTGCCTGGCGGGCTTCAGCAACTTGTAAAAGTGGCCGCAGCTGTTGGGCAGGCTACATTTTTTAATTGAATGGACGCTCAGAACCGGGGTTTGAATTGCCAATGCTTAGATATTTAATGCCGGGCCGGTATGTTTTCAAAGTTCTAGCCGGGAATCATGCGGAAAGTGATTTCAGCGGCATGGCCGGGACGAGGACTGTCAGGAATGAAGTAGGCAATGATCCTGCATGGCGCTTAGGTAATTAACGTTTTTGTTAGCCAGGGGCTTTCGAAATTCTTTCCGTGCACATACTGTACCTGCTTCAAGGCATTCTGTTTCAATGGTGTTTATGTCAGGAATGAATATGGAGGCGAGGTGTACTTATACGTACATACCAATTAAGGCTGGCAACGTGACCGAGATGCGTGTGTGCCTGCCCTTGTTATGGTTTTATCAGCTTTCACGGCCGCTCAGCGACGCTCGCCCGGTCTTTGTGGCTGAAGTTGCACTTGGAAGCGGTGCAAACCGGCTTGTCACCCCGGTAGGTTGCTAGTTAGAGTGCAACGTGTCGTACAAGCCACGTAGCACGTAGCACACTCCCAGAGTAGCGTTTTCGACCCGGCGCTGCCAGCCTTTTGGCTGACAGTGCGCGCTCGGCCATTTTTCATTTTGGCTGGCTCCGGGCGGCGCGCTGGGCCACAGGAGGGAGCACGCTCTTGTACGATTTTAGGGGGGGGATGTCCCCCTCCTGTGCTGCGTGATGAAGCCGTTCCGTGCCGACGAAGATTGCTACGGAGCACGGCGACGTCCTATGTATGTATAGCCCAGCATCTTATGCCCACAATTAATTTCCATGAAGCTCTTACTTTAATTGCAAAGCACATCCCAGGAATAATAACCCCTTGAGCACAGCAGACAATGGCGCTTTGCCCTCGATAAATGGGCATTAAAGGCTGTACAAAGTTGACTTGTGATGGCTGGCTTCCATTACGTACTTTCAAGGCATGGACACTATAAGCAAATTATTCTGACAAATTATTCTGGTCAACTCTCGCACTCACCCACGCAGCGGTTCTGGTAGGAGCAGACCATGCTGGCAGGGCAGTGTTCGTCCACCTCGCACACTGTGCGGAAATGTGAATGCACGCGTGCCCCAACAGCAACAGGTAAATGTTAGGAATGGTAGATTGACGCCACACGGCTCTCCAAGCAGCAGCAGAGGAACACAAATACATTACATAATTAAGAAAAACATGCTTGAGAGTATGTACTCTGGACAGCCCTAACTGCCTGGACGGCAAAAACTTTGGAAGGCCAGGAGAGAGGCACATACATAGGCAGCAAGAAGTGTGAGAGGCCAGCACCACCAGTGGACATATTAACTACATAGGCCAGGAAAAATTTTATTTTGATGTTGCTGTATGGGGATCCCCAGTATGAGAGCGGTACGGGATGACTGTCCCTATCAAACTAGTGCCGAGCGTTAGAAGCTTCCTTTGCATTCTTAGGTATGAAACAGAGACTGTCGTGGTTGGCATGCTTTTTGCGCAGACAAATCCCTCTAAATGCCCCTCTTTTCACTGTCATGCAGTGCCCATTCCCATTCCCATTGTCATTCCCCTTGCCATTCCCCTTGCCGTTCCCCTTGCCATTCCCCTTGCCATTCCCCTTGCCATTCCCCTTGCCATTCCCCTTGCCATTCCCTTGCCATTCCCTTGCCATTCCCCTTACCATTCCCCTTCCCCTTCCCCTTCCCATTCCCCTTCCCCTTCCCCTTCCCCTTCCCCTTGCCCTTGCCCTTGCCCTTGCCCTTCCCCTTCCCCTTCCCCTTCCCCTTCCCCTTGCCCTTGCCCTTGCCCTTGCCCTTGCCCTTGCCCTTGCCCTTGCCCTTGCCCTTGCCCTTGCCCTTCCCCTTCCCCTTCCCCTTCCCCTTCCCCTTCCCCTTGCCCTTGCCCTTGCCCTTGCCCTTGCCCTTCCCCTTCCCCTTCCCCTTCCCCTTCCCCTTGCCCTTGCCCTTGCCCTTGCCATTGCCCTTGCCCTTGCCCTTGCCCTTGCCCTTCCCCTTCCCCTTCCCCTTCCCCTTCCCCTTCCCCTTGCCCTTGCCCTTGCCCTTGCCCTTGCCCTTGCCCTTGCCCTTGCCCTTGCCCTTGCCCTTGCCCTTGCCCTTGCCCTTGCCCTTGCCCTTGCCCTTGCCCTTGCCCTTGCCCTTGCCCTTGCCATTGCCATAATTTGCCATTGCCATTGCCATTGCCATTGCCATTGCCATTGCCATTGCCATTGCCATTGCCATTGCCATTGCCATTGCCGTTGCCGTTGCCATTGCCATTGCCATTGCCATTGCCATTGCCATTGCCATTGCCATTGCCATTGCCATTGCCATTGCCATTGCCATTGCCATTGCCATTGCCATTGCCATTGCCATTGCCATTGCCATTGCCATTGCCATTGCCATTGCCATTGCCATTGCCATTGCCATTGCCATTGCCATTGCCATTGCCATTGCCATTGCCATTGCCATTGCCATTGCCATTGCGATTGCCATTGCCATTGCCATTGCCATTGCCATTGCCATTGCCATTGCCATTGCCATTGCCATTGCCATTGCCATTGCCATTGCCATTGCCATTGCCATTGCCATTGCCATTGCCATTGCCATTGCCATTGCCATTGCCATTGCCATTGCCATTGCCATTGCCATTGCCATTGCCATTGCCATTGCCATTGCCATTGCCATTGCCATTGCCATTGCCATTGCCATTGCCATTGCCATTGCCATTGCCATTGCCATTGCCATTGCCATTGCCATTGCCATTGCCATTGCCATTGCCATTGCCATTGCCATTGCCATTGCCATTGCCATTGCCATTGCCATTGCCATTGCCATTGCCATTGCCACTGCCATTGCCATTGCCATTGCCATTGCCCTTGCCATTGCCATTGCCGTTGCCATTCCCGTTGCCATTGCCATTGCCCTTGCCATTGCCGTTGCCGTGTCCCTTGCCATTGCCCTTGCCATTGCCCTTGCCATTGCCCTTGCCATTGCCGTTCCCGTTGCCGTTCCCGTTGCCATTCCCGCTGCCATTCCCGCTGCCATTCCCGTTGCCATTCCCGTTGCCATTGCCATTGCCATTGCCATTGCCATCGCCATTGCCATTGCCATTGCCATTGCCATTGCCATTGCCATTGCCATTGCCATTGCCGTTGCCGTTGCCGTTGCCGTTGCCATTGCCGTTGCCGTTGCCGTTGCCGTTGCCGTTGCCGTTGCCGTTGCCGTTGCCGTTGCCGTTGCCGTTGCCGTTTTCGTTGCCGTTGCCGTTTTCGTTGCCGTTGCCGTTTTCGTTGCCGTTGCCGTTGCCGTTGCCGTTGCCGTTGCCGTTGCCGTTGCCGTTGCCGTTGCCGTTGCCGTTGCCGTTGCCGTTGCCGTTGCCGTTGCCGTTGCCGTTGCCGTTGCCGTTGCCGTTGCCGTTGCCGTTGCCGTTGCCGTTGCCGTTGCCGTTGCCGTTGCCGTTGCCGTTGCCGTTGCCGTTGCCGTTGCCGTTGCCGTTGCCGTTGCCGTTGCCGTTGCCGTTGCCATTGCCGTTGCCGTTGCCGTTGCCGTTGCCGTTGCCGTTGCCGTTGCCGTTGCCGTTGCCGTTGCCGTTGCCGTTTTGCCGTTTTGTTTGCCGTTTTTGTTGCCGTTTTGGCATTTTGGTTGCCGTTTTCCGTTTTCATTGCCGTTTTCGTTGCCGTTTTCGTTGCCCTTTTCGTTGCCGTTTTCGTTGCCGTTTTCGTTTTCGTTGCCGTGGCCGTTGCCGTTGCCGTTGCCGTTGCCGTTGCCGTTTTCGTTGCCGTTTTTGTTGCCGTTTTCGTTGCCGTTTTGCCGTTTTCGTTGCCATTGCCATTGCCATTGCCATTCCCGTTGCCATTGCCATTGCCATTCCCGTTTCCATTCCCGTTGCCGTTCCCGTTGCCATGGCCATTGCCATCGCCATCGCCATTGCCATTGCCATTGCCATTGCCATTGCCATTGCCATTGCCATTGCCATTGCCATTGCCATTGCCATTGCCATTGCCATTGCCATTGCCATTGCCATTGCCATTGCCATTGCCATTGCCATTGCCATTGCCATTGCCATGGCCATTGCCATTGCCATTGCCATTGCCATTGCCGTTGCCATTGCCATTTCCATTGCCGTTGCCGTTGCCGTTGCCGTTGCCGTTGCCGTTGCCGTTGCCGTTGCCGTTGCCGTTGCCGTTGCCGTTGCCGTTGCCGTTGCCGTTGCCGTTGCCGTTGCCGTTGCCGTTGCCGTTGCCGTTGCCGTTGCCGTTGCCATTGCCGTTGCCGTGTCCGTTGCCGTTGCCGTTGCCGTTGCCGTTGCCGTTGCCGTTGCCGTTGCCCTTGCCGTTCCCATTCCCAGTACATACTCTTCTATTCAATTACTATTTACTCTTACTCTTCTACTATAATTAAGCTCCCAAGAACACCAGCTTTTGATTGAAACAATATGTGCAGGAGCCCTGCCACATATGTAGTTGCGGTGGCCTTATAAAGGTTTCTCGGTACGCGATCGCGGAAGCAAGATACATAAAGCCTCCACCCAAACCCCAGCCCCCGCCTGGCACCAACCCCATTGCGCCAACTATAATCTCGTCGCTGACCACCATGCGCTAAAGACTGTGTCGCAAAATCTTATGTAATTAGCGACTCGGCCCGCGCTACATAGGCTTTTACAACCTCCGCACTAGAGGCCTGCTGGTTAAAAAACGGCATGTAAGCTGGTGACCACCCCAAAAGCAAGGCCCCCCAAAGGAGCCAGCATTCCACCTTTCTGGAATCTACCAATAAGGGAAGGGTTGTACGTCACCACAATAAACCGAGCCGCAGCAGGTGCTGAGCCGAAAAAGGATCGCCCTTAACCCCTAAATGGGCGGAAATGCTGCCGATAAATCGGCAGTAACTCACCTATTTTGTAAACCAGCCCCTGTACAACCTAGCAATATCCAATGGCTGTCCTTGGGGGGCAAGCATGTCCATGAGTTGCCCTAAGCCATGATATATCACAACCTCACATATATTCATCGTAGGCCATGTATAACTGCCGTCAAAGTCAGGGGGGTCAAGACGAGCGTTTTCATTTTTGGTAGAATGTGCATTTTGAATTATGTTGTAAGAGCTAGGCACCTACCACTTCAGGGATGATAAACAATTAGTTGCTGAACAGTTTGAGCCATTGGGGTCATCATTTGGGTGGGTATACCAGCAGTTACACCCAGTACAGCCCATAGGGGTACCGTTGGTAAAAAGCAACCAAGGGGGTAGGAGTGGGCATACTACCTACTAATACCTACTAATATGGCCCCCAACCATGCCAAACAATACATTTCCCTTCCACAATGATGGGGAAACATAACTGCATCATCACACTGCCCTTACATGGCACTATGTGCAGGTGCCACCTTGTCCATGCACGTAGGTAACGTGGTACGGATACCCTACGCAAGGCATGCATTCTAGGAGGCAGCCACCAACAAACTAGTGATTTTAAGCCTATTTCAGCCTGCCCTAGCAAGGATAAACTAGGCCTAAGCTGCTATAGCTTTCCAGGTGATGGCCAGCACACCTGGTGGCACATGCTGACAATGGGAAGCTTCTACTCACCGGTTACATGCTTGATGATGCCACAGAGACCAGCCAACTGCCTCACACTCATGCAATATGTGTGTGGGAAAGGTATAACAAACATATATGGAGGTATTCAAACCCATACAGCCTCTAAAACTTATCACCATCACCCTGTGGCAGGTCAACTGACTGAGGGAAGCATCTAAGAAGGGTGTTTTAGAAAGGGGCCAGGCCAGGGTCAAGAAAGAGCATGAATAATGCAAAAAGAATGTGCTACACAAGCTAGAACGTATATATAAACGTCAAACATCGATAGGAAAACGATGCTTAAGCTTTACCAGGCATGGATCGCGTTACCTTGGCCCATGCGGTTGCCGCAAAATGGCGCATTTCGGCACACCAAAGTTGTGCAGCATGGTCGCTGGATTCGGCGATTTCTGGCCACCCTTGCACGTTTACGACTACTATGTATCATAAAAAGTAAAAAGAAACCGATATATCCTTTAAAATATTCCGGAAAGGTATTGCTGTCAACGCTTCTATCGTCCGGCCTGATCGCAGTTTTTTCCAGCAAGAACGCTGCCGACACCTATCAAATGGCATTCCCGCGAACCAAAAATTGGCCTGTATGATCTTTAGGACGTATAAAATCAATATCCTAAGTTTGGCCAGAAAATTATAACGCAACCGTAAATGCCATGCGTGGGCGCAAGCCGCCATGGCCAGGTCGTCGTTTTCCGGAATGCACGTTGTACGTGAAAAAGTACCCTGACCCCTTGTACTTTGACGGTCTGGAACACCTGTTAAACTTGGTCAAAATATAGCAAACCCTAGTATCATGTTCTGGAGAAACTTATAAACTTTCATTCTTCTCAGCTAAACGTTTCCTAATTCCCAATAGTATTCTCGCAAACTGGTCCCCCGAGTAGGTGCCGACAAATCGGCTGTAAGTCACTTTTTGGCGGAAAATCGGCAGCAAGACCATTTAGGGGTTAAGGTCTGGCGCTGGCAGCCTCGCCCCCCTAAGACTCCCTTTCTCTCTCGAGTATCTCACTAGGGAATAACTTTCAGCTTCGGAACGCAAACCTCAAGCGGCTCCTTTAGTCCCAATCATCCGGCCTACTCGGCAGGGGCAACTGGACGGCGGACCTGCCGCCACAACCTTGATACAAAAATTATGAAAAACAGGCCGTTCCTGACAGGAACCTGGGTCGTGACCTCTAGAGTCCAGGCCACGACACACGCACCATCGCAAGGCGGCAAGGCTGCGATGTGACAAGTGCTATAGAACTGTTTTAGAAACTTAGCTCCGCCAAAGCTGGTCAAACCGCTGAAGTAGCGCCCCATCTGTACTTCGCCCATGCCAAAAAGACCAGAAGCCAGGGAAGACGGCACGGGGTTTCTTTCCGTTGCTCGGCAAACTCTGCTATGCTTGGTCAAACAATTACTTAGCGGTTGTGCCACCATCTGCGTTGGTTACAGTTACGCGAATGAGGCAGATGCGACCCGCGCTATAGAATGTGCAATTTGCATGTCAGGCGGCCATTGCCGCCATTGTCAAAGAAACTATTGCGGATCATTGCCTGCCTAGCTTGGTCCGCCAATGTACACAGGCTGACACTACATATCCTAAACCGGCATGCGGCACGCACCGGCCTGAAGAGTGCTGAAAATGCCACATCAAGAAGCTTGGCCAGGCACGGCCCCCAGGTGGGTAGTCACCAACCGTATACCCGAATTAGTACACAACGTCCTCAAAACTAATAGCCACAAATCTCGCCCACAGACCTTTTGGGTCGGTCCGAGTCCAATATCTAATATCTACGTACTTACGACTTACTAAAAACACTCGGTCATTCAGATTCCTTAGGCAACCAGCCGACCCACAGGTCCCTAGCATTGATAATAGCTGGTGCACCATTAACAAAGAATTACGAATCTTTGCGACCAAGTCGTATAAAGCCTACTATGTGGTCATTTTTCGGACCACTCAACAACAGTCGCCAACAACAGCCCTACATATCTTTCGCGCATGCGTTATAATTTAACTACATTACCAGAAAACCGATACTATTTCTATTACTATTACTATTACTCAATTACTTTTACTACATAAACAATATAGCAAGCCTCCTTATCCACACACAGGGACACAAGAGTAACCCCCCCATGCAAAGGGAGGTGCACATGTTTAACCTACAAGTCGGTGGGCTGACTACCCTGCAGGATCCCTCTACAGTACATAGACTTATTGGCGGTGCAGCATGCAAGGGGGTACAACCTCACGTTTGAGGACACAAGAGACTCACCTTGGTTAATCTGGCAGACATGACGGCCGGTAGCGGCAGGATTCCAGTTATACCAATTGCCGTCAGTTCCATCCAAGTAGACAGCCCAGCCCGGCCGGAAGGGATCCGTAATGGCAAAGCGATTATAAACCCCAGGCTCGGCGTACCCGGGGCCCCTGTTACCGCGGAAAACCGGCGTGCCGTCATACCAAGAATACACGCCATCATTGTCAACGTCGTCGAGCCCGATGTGACCCGGATTGGTGAGACCAAGCAAACTCTGAACCACGTTGTTCGAGGATAGACTTGTGATCTTGGCCAGGTGCCCCACGTTCGTGAAGCTGGGCCATCCGGACCATACCAAGGTGTTCGGGCAGTGTGCCTTGGCTTGGGAGTACGTCATGCCAAGGTTGAACCACTTCACGCACGACCCACCACTCAAATCGCTGGTCCAGCCTGTCGGGCACCCATCGATAACCTCTGGCGAACCATTCAGACACACGGACAAAGCCAACGTATGCGCACAACTCAGACAATTAAGCCGGTCTGCGCCATGCGGCCATGGCAGAGTTAGAATTCCGTATAATGACTGCTGCAAAGATTGCCACGCAATCATGGCAAGCAATCGACGCCATATTTAAATGGTACATGACACGTTACTAGTAACGCTGTACAGATAGTAACCCTCCGTAAACGTATAATAACCATCCCTACATGTATAGAAACCATCCGTAACAAGTTTAGTCACACATTGGTGGGACGCATCCCACCACATGTTGCTGTGATGACTTCAGGTTGGCGGGACTCCCACCAAATTGAAATTTGTCCCACCTACGTGAATTTGGAGGTACCTACCTAGGCATTGTCCCACCAATCTGAATTCCGTCCCAACAAGCAAGGTGAGTTCTATCCCATGCACCAAGGTGAATGTGGAAAATGGGACTGCCAGTCCCACCGATGTATACCCGAATCTAAATATTATGAGACTGTTTTACCTAGACGAATTCTATCCCACTTAAGTGCGTCTGGACAACTCCTTAGTCCCGCTTTACAGCTGTAAGGAGCTGACGATCTGGACAGTCTGCAGGGCAGCGCGAGAGCAGCCATGCCAACCTCTGACAAGCTTAGACTAAAGAGAACATGCCATTTTCCAGTCCCGTTCTTCTAACTTATGTGCGTCCCACCATGTGTCCCACCGACCTCAGTGGGTTTAATGCGCACTTCATATAGCAGTTGGCTTTGCCATTATGTATCCTAAGAAAGCCATATTGAACACCATTATCATAAGAAAGCCACGCTGAATGCCACTATCGTACGAAAGCCACATTGAACGCCATTATCCTAACTGAAAGCAATGTTGAGCGCGATTATCCTAACTGAAAGCAACGTTGAACGCCACTATCCTAACTGAAAGCAACATTGAACGCCTCAATCCTAAGAAAGCCACGTTGAACGCCATTATCCTAAGAAAGAAACGCTGAACACTGGGTCATTATCCTAAGAAAGCAATGTTGGATGCCATTATCGTAAGAAAGCAATGTTGAACGCCATTATCGACCTGAGAAAGCAACGTTGAACGCCACTATCCTAACTGAAAGCAACGTTGAACGCCACTGTCCTCTAACTGAAAGCAACGTTGAACGCCACTGTCCTCTAACTGAAAGCAACGTTGAACGTAGCCAGCTGAAAATTCGGGCATTAGTTTCACTGTGGTTGTTTTTAGGGCCATGCCACTTGTCTGGTACCCGGCGTAATGCTACTAACAGTTCACCTCAATGAGGCCAGGAGAAGAGGACGTTAAGAATTTGATTGTAGGCCACAGTTGAAGAAGTTTAAACCTCCGCGCACTACCATTATGTGTTTAGTGGATTTACACCTGCAGGGAGTGTGACTGGCATAATAGATAATGCCACAATGGATTCAACAATTACTTCTATAGTATTTATTTTTTAATTACCTATCTGTATAGATTCTCTTTTTTCGCTTGCTAGGCTGGCATTATAAGGTTCGACTGCGCCTATCACAATAAATGGAAGTGGGTGTGGGATCAATTATCCCACCATGCATGCACTGCTAAACCATTTATTTGAAGCAATGCCATGAACCTAACGTGATGTGTGGTCCAATCGTGACTGGGCAATACTCCATCTTCCATCCACACATGTGGACGTATAGTGCACTATACGTCCACATGCCATGGCAGCGACGGCAACACGGGTCAAATGTCCACCACCAAGGGTTCAGGTATGTATATCTTATTCTGTATAGATAGTCCCTAGAGTTAGTGCACATGTGTAGGCATTTCAAATTAGTTATCCGGGGTTGTTGACAATGCGATGCAACAAGGACTATATGTTGACGCTGTATACAGTATGTTGACGCTGTACTGTATATGTAGGTATACAACAGTGGGGTTCAACAATCCAAGTTGGTGGGACCATGATGGCCCGGGCCAGCGCACCTGACTGAACCCATATCGGAAATATAGACTAGGCACTCCAGCTATGGCTATCCGTGCAGGTAGGGCAAGTAGTAACCCTGACAACCATGCAGTGATAGGAAATACGGAATACATTACTGCCAATAAGCTTTTCGTTGAGCTCAATTTTCCCATATTTATGCTACATCTTTTGCCTATATTTCACCGTGTTTTTTCTGTATTTCACCTAATAGTCTGTATTCCCCGCATTTGAGAAAACAGGGTCACATTTTCCTATCACTGCTGTATTTCCTATCACTGCTGACAACAACCCAGATTGGTGGGACTCTCAAAGACCGCATACATTTGGTGCGACCACGCGTACCAGCTGTGCCCCGCTTTGGTGGGACTTTCTTGCAGTACTGCATTCTCGGCTGTGAGGGAGATTTCGCCAAGGTTGGAATCGGTGAGATCCCACCATGAAGGCAATACTGTATGCGCTCCATCCCTGTACATGAGACTTGCATGCATGCATACAGCAGCCCCTGCATTACTATTATACTACTATGTATATTCAAGCCCTCAAAAAGCGACGTGCCACAAATGTCGCCCCTCCCAGCCTACCCACACCCCAGGCCCGGGAGAAGCCCGGCCAACGCCCTCCCTGATTATAGTGGAAGGCACGCCGACAAAGCCAGTCGAAGCGCCCCCGTGCCTTATGGCTGGCCGGGATGAGGCCCCTCCCCAGTCCAACAAAGCTATGTCAAGCCCAAGAAAACACAGGGCCTACATTCCTGTAGAGTGCAACATGCGCTGAATCCACTCACGGACGCAGTTTGTTGAAAACATGCAAATCAGTGACGGCGCATCCATGCAATCCTGAGAAGTTAGGCAGGGATCACCGGCACCACCTGCACCTCAGCCAATCAGACACACAGTGCAATGCCAAACACATTACAACATCACGATATGCAGCCATTAGCAAGGTCAAATCATTGGTGTGGAAAATGCCAGGATTCGCCACACTATACTGTACATACATGCACATAATTGACATCAATGACATGGACAACCAGGGTCAGAGATGGGCATAACTAACCAAGTTCAGTAGTGGAAAATGAACCGAGACAACATTATGACTTGGACTTACGGATATGTAGGTAATGGCGGACGGGCAAGGAAAGGTAGGAATCTATTCCTATTTCCATTATAGTATGTAGCAGATGCCAATTACGGCTGATGAGCAAATGTTCACAATGAGAAGGTCTCCTCGACCAAGGGCTGCAAATACTCAGCTACTATCTCCTCCTTGGAAACGCAAACGCGTTAAGTTTACAACGCGTGTGCATATCTGGTACGCCTGATTCCAGATGCCACCCACCTTTCCATGGATGCAGGGTGGATCCAAGGATGGTGGCATTACAGTTAAGTGACCACCCATTCTTATCACCTTCATGAATTCCCACATCATGCTGTCAGGGATCAGTAATACGGAATGCAATACAGTGAATTTGAGGAATTCGGAACATGGAGCCCAATTTCGCCGTGTCGCGAAAATCGGTCGAAATGCGCGGAAAATCCCCTTTTGATTAGTTTCGCGGGAATTTCGTCGTGTGACTATTGGAATAACTTATGCTATCATACCCACTAGGAGCAGTGAAGTTACATGTATGCTGCCTCAGTGCTGCCCCTGCCTCCATGGAATACACGCCTTGCATGGTCCTTAGGCAAATTCTACTGTATCACGAGCTGTATCATCAAGCATGCACGCTTCAAACAAGAGCACATTGTCGAGGTGAATGGCTTGACTTCAGGCAGCCACGATGGTGTTGGATGCGCACCGTTGATTATTAATGCAATCAAATTCTCATTCCCAACAACAAGAAATAATTCACAGCCTCAAAAGTGTAAGCTTATGCAAGATTTAATTACAAATCGTTGGAGTCCAGTTGTCTTGCTGTTGAGAACGTGCTTGCTGGAAAGCTATATAATGCGATGAAAGCTTGATTGTAATCGTGACAGCAGGGCATTCTCGGTGCATTGATTCGTTGTTTCTTGGCGTAGAAGTTACTACTGCCTGCCAAGCAATATTGGTCTACTAAGCTACTTTGCTTGTAGTCTAGATTCTACTGCCGGTTAGTACAATCCAGAAACCGGTTCATTCTGACAACTATTGCTCGAGATACATATGAGCAAGATACTGTTCTAGTACATTCTACTTGGATCCGGTGATTCTACGGCGGTTCTTCAAGTGACACGTGGCGTACGAAGTCTTGTCACAGTGTACGACCAGGACATCTAGACCCCGACACTGCTGTCTAGTCCATGCTATTGATTAGACGCGACATTTAGTGACTGGACTTGTGCGAAATGACATTGATGTGACTATTCGTGGATAACGGGCCTAGATCTATTGGTCTGGAGTTTAAGGACTGAACCAACGTGAGATGACCTCAGCATCCTATCAGTCATCTGGATCATTTTGACTGCGTCACAATTACCATATAATGAATAGGCCGTTGCCACTTGGGGTACCACTACTACACCACTTTCCAGGTGCACTTGCGTCCTCGCTCCTTCGGCGCTGGCTCTCACGTGCTTTCATACATTTGGGCTGGTTGCCATAACCATTGCCGTAAACGTATTGCAATTAATATAACTCCTTCCTCGGCAGATATTAATCATTGCAGACTGAACCACAGTTCAGTCCGGTTCTTTTAACGGTAGATGGCATTATTATCATGCATGCATCATTGACGTCTGAATAAATGCCGATCAGTATTTGCGGCAGGAGGTACAACTAGGCCTTTTACAGCATGTAATTTTTGCGTTCTGTGAAGTTCAAACTTTGTGGCATCGCCTGGGCGAAGAGGGTATGTAACATTAGCCATTTGGGGGATGTCAAGGAAAAATGCTGGGCGCCTGATAGTCTCCAAATAACATATTCTGACAAAAATACGTGCTTTTGGGGCCTATCTTTCTATATCAAAATCCTCCCCTTCCTGCGGGCCAGATCTCCGGCCATTTTCGTATTTTTCCAATCTTTTTCAGGGGTCCTCGCATGGTCAACGTACGTGTGTCCTTTGCGCCATTTCCAATTGATCGCAACTGGGCCCTTTCGGAGATTGTGCGGGTTTTCGGGTCCCATTCCAACGAAGAGGCCGTATCTTGGGTGACGAACGGATGGGATTGATCGAGTAGGATTATATTGGCGTATACAGTACAGTCGCAGGGACCTTAACTCGACGTCTGTAGGAACTCAGTCCTCTTTGGTGGCCTGAGTTGACCTTTTTCAACCGCGTGTAGCGACTAGGTGGGGGGTCTATCCCAAATGTTTTGATGTGGATCGAGGGTCTACTTGATGTCCTCTTGCTGGCAAAAATACTTCAAAAGTGAAAACTTGACCCAAACACCTGAAAATTACACGGACATATGGCACCCTCGGCGAATTTGCATATTTCGGTATAAGAACGAGTGGGGAAAATTCAATCAGATCCTAGTGCATGTTTAAAAAATATAGATAGGCATGTAAAGGACACAGTTTTTAGTTGTTGGCAAAAAAATAGGCCCAAAATGACCTCAGCGAGGGTGCTGGGCACACATATTACTCTCAGTCCTCTGGAGAGGACTGAGTCTTGCTGGCATTATGCTAGCATGCTACCATTATTCCAATATCCTTATAATGCCATGTAGCCATCCAAATGACCGATGTTTACACAAAAAACCATCTACAAGCCTGCAGGGCTCAATAAAACATGGTAGGAGGGCCTTGCCACTCGCTAACGGCCGAGCTGAAAAACGTCTACATGCTAGCTTGCTACAGTAGCACAATCCTAAGCACATAGTGCTGATAATGACGTGCTTGAATAGACAACACTAAGCACATTCAGCGCTTGCTTGGCCCTGCAGCTGCCTGTGCGCGGATGGTCCTCCTGGCCACCCACTTCTTGCCGTCCTCGCTACGCAGGGTGAGGGGGCGCAGGGCCCTCTGCTTGGCCTTGCTGTCATCCAAGCCGAGGACCCCGCCCAGGGCATGGAAGCGAGCGAAGCACTCGCGGTGCAGGGCCACGTCGCATTCTGCGCACCAGAAGTCGGTGCGAGGAAGGCGAGGCTCCCCAGGCTTGGGCGTGGGCTTGGTGGCAGTGCACACCACGCACTGTGCCTGTGTGCGTGCCTTGCTCTTGAATGGGATTCTCTCGACCTTGGTGTGCGTGCCCAAGAACCGCCCAAGCTCGCGCCCAGGCACCACGTCCACGCCCATGTTGTCGATGGGCAGTGGGGCTCCATCCCACCTGTTGTTCAGCAGCTTGGTCGCCAACTTCAGGTGGAATTCCAGGTGAGGCATGGCCTCCCTCTTGCCCCCCGCCAGCAGGGTGTGGAAGTTGTGCGCCTGGCTGACCGTCGCGGACAGCATGCCAAAGAATGGCCGGTGGAACCACATCTGTGTGGGCAGCACAGATTGGACATTGTACTCAGCGCAGTGCATGTCCTTGATGTCCACGGCCTTGTACATCAGGACCAGTACTGTCAGCACAACATGGTATGGAGCGGGCACTTGCACGCGGTCAGCCGCACGTGTGACCGCCGTGGCGCGACACCGTGACCTGAGCACTTGATGGGGATGCCGCTGCCGCACAGCCACACAAGCTGGCGGTCCTGCCATGCCACCACGCTGACGCCGGTCTCGTCGTTGTACAACGCCCAGCACCACCAGCCCTGCGCCGGCTTCCTGGGCACCAAGGCCTTCAGCTCAGCCCACGGAATGCCCCTCCGGTTCGTCGTGATAGTCCCCACGCTGTCATGCCCCTTGCCAGCGACGCGGACAGCGTTCTCCACGCCCGTGTAGTAGCGGTCAGTGGCCACGGTGCAGCCCTCCCGTGGAACCGCGGTGACATGGCCCACTTCTGGCAGCTTGTCATATGTCTCCTCGTGCCAGATGAACCCGAGGTAGATGTCGCAGAGGCAGTACTTGCGGATATGAAATTTGTGTGGCGTGTCCTTGCAGTAGCAGCGGATAGGGCACAGCTGATCCCGCGTCTCAATGCTCCTCTCGTCCAGTGCCATCTGACCCATGGGGACAAAGTATAAGTACTTCTTGTACTGGGCGTTGAGGAAGCGCTCCAGCCAGTCCAGTTGCCACAGGCGGTGCGCACGGGTGGGGGGGTCTGCAGGCCTGTGGGTGCTGTCATGGAAATGAAGGAAACAGGTGATCTGCTGAAACCGAAACAATGTCATGTACCGGTTCAGGCGGGCTCCACCAAGGATGCCGATGTCCTCGTCTTGGAAGTAAAGAGGTACAGAGGGCAGCGGGCACACGCCCATGGCGAGCACGATGGCAAGGTACTTCCCAAACTCATGCACAGTGAGGTGGTCCACCTTCTTCCCCCTTCCTCCTCCAGCTCCGCCTTCTTGCTGGCAACATACATACCAATTGATCTCTGCCACTATGGGCGCCAGAGTGTCCAGGCTGGACCACCATGAAAAGGGTCCATATGTCCAGCAGCTTCCAGGCAGTGATCCTGGTGGGGATGTCCTTGGTAGAAGGCGGCGTTGCAATGCCTTGCGGATTGGTCGCCAGCCCCTTGCCCGCTGCGAGCTCCCCAACGCCCACTCGCCAGCCATCATGTGTCGCAGGCTCTGCCTCCTCGTCGCTGCCCTCGTCGTGTGGGTGAACGCACGCATCCGCTGCCGGCAGCTCATCATGAAGGGCGGCCTCACCGTCGTCATCCGACTCGACCAGATCAGGCAGTTTGTCAGAGTCATCGCCTGCTGGCAGGGGAACTCGTTTCTTCCGGGTTGCGGACCCGTGGCCTTGGAATTAGCAGCCCGAGATCCAGGAGGCCGCCCTCGCCCGCGGCCAGTGGCACCGCGCACACCACGCCCTCGTTTTGGGACAAAATCGCCATCAGGGGTCGGGCTCATCGCCTGCATCTGGCCACAGCTCCGGACGGATCTGGCGTGGGTTTGTCATCTGCTGGCGGAATTGGGTCGCTCCCGGCATTCCCCAATGCTGGGTTACTCCCACCCGACCCTGCATCGCCGGCAGCATGGTCCAAAATGTACTGCCTAGCAAAATCCCACTGGTCGCCATCGTCAAATCGTACTGTAAACTGCGTTCCCTTCTTCTTAATGGCCGAGACCTTTCCACACAGCACCTGGCTTGCAAAATTATCACCGTACTTCGACTTTGCCAAATCTATTCCGAATTCTGTCGCCCTTACCCGCACTTAAAAATCCTATATCTATGCATATTTCGTCGCCTACTGCACTGCTGGTCTGCGCCATCGCTGACCGTGCACCGTCATCGTCAGTCGTCGTCGTCCCTTTTTTTTACCGTTTTTTGCCCAAAATTTTCCGGGCTACCCCAACTAGCACCGTACATTTGGGGGTCCAAACCAAATCCAAAAAAATCGAAAAAAATATGTCCAAGACAGATCTACTTATTTAGTATTTTATAAATTTTAGAGCAAAACTTTTACTTGAACATTTCGGGCGCGGCGAATTTTTTCAGATCCTCCAAACTCGAAAAGCTCAGTCCACCTGTGAGGTAGTGATACAGACGACGAGTTAATGCCCATACTAGTGCGTTTGGGAAGATTTTGACGCTAGCATGAAATATGCTCGAATTTTACTCGGAGCTAGGTAGTGGGCAGACTTGCCACCTGTTAGTGGATCGAAACTGCATCATCTGCTCCATAGCGATGTGCTCAGCCATTTTTCTCCAGGCTGGCTCGAGGCCAACTGGCCTCCAGGCTGGCTTGAGGCCAATTGGCCTTGAGCCAATACAGTCCTGGCTCGAGGCCAAACTCAAACTACACTAAACTCAAACTCAAACTAAAACTCACCCTCACCCTCACCCTCACCCTCACCCTCACCCTCACCCTCACCCTCACCCTCACCCTCACCCTCGCCCTCACCCTCACCCTCACCCTCACCCTCACCCTCACCCTCACCCTCACCCTCACCCTCACCCTCACCCTCACCCTCACCCTCACCCTCACCCTCACCCTCACCCTCACCCTCACCCTCATCCTCACCCTCACCCTCACCCTCACCCTCCAAACACAAACTCAAACTCTTGAAAACTCAAACTCAAACTCAAACTCAAACTCAAACTCAAACTCAAACTCTTGAAAACTCAAACTCAAACTCAAACTTTGAAAACTCAAACTCAAACTCAAACTCTTGAAAACTCAAACTCTTGAAAACTCAAACTCTTGAAAACTCAAACTCTTGAAAACTCAAACTCTTGAAAACTTAAACTCTTGAAAACTCAAACTCTTGAAAACTCAAACTCTTGAAAACTCAAACTCTTGAAAACTCAAACTCTTGAAAACTCAAACTCAAACTCAAACTCAAACTCAAACTCAAACCCAAACCCAAACCCAAACCCAAACCCAAACCCAAACCCAAACCCAAACCCAAACCCAAACCCAAACCCAAACCCAAACCCAAACCCAAACCCAAACCCAAACCCAAACCCAAACCCAAACCCAAACCCAAACCCAAACCCAAACCCAAACCCAAACCCAAACCCAAACCCAAACCCAAACCCAAACCCAAACCCAAACCCAAACCCAAACCCAAACCCAAACCCAAACCCAAACCCAAACCCAAACCCAAACCCAAACCCAAACCCAAACCCAAACCCAAACCCAAACCCAAACCCAAACCCAAACCCAAACCCAAACCCAAACCCAAACCCAAACCCAAACCCAAACCCAAACCCAAACCCAAACCCAAACCCAAACCCAAACCCAAACCCAAACCCAAACCCAAACCCAAACCCAAACCCAAACCCAAACCCAAACCCAAACCCAAACCCAAACCCAAACCCAAACCCAAACCCAAACCCAAACCCAAACCCAAACCCAAACCCAAACCCAAACCCAAACCCAAACCCAAACCCAAACCCAAACCCAAACCCAAACCCAAACCCAAACCCAAACCCAAACCCAAACCCAAACCCAAACCCAAACCCAAACCCAAACCCAAACCCAAACCCAAACCCAAACCCAAACCCAAACCCAAACCCAAACCCAAACCCAAACCCAAACCCAAACCCAAACCCAAACCCAAACCCAAACCCAAACCCAAACCCAAACCCAAACCCAAACCCAAACCCAAACCCAAACCCAAACCCAAACCCAAACCCAAACCCAAACCCAAACCCAAACCCAAACCCAAACCCAAACCCAAACCCAAACCCAAACCCAAACCCAAACCCAAACCCAAACCCAAACCCAAACCCAAACCCAAACCCAAACCCAAACCCAAACCCAAACCCAAACCCAAACCCAAACCCAAACCCAAACCCAAACCCAAACCCAAACCCAAACCCAAACCCAACCCAAACCCAAACCCAAACCCAAACCCAAACCCAAACCCAAACCCAAACCCAAACCCAAACCCAAACCCAAACCCAAACCCAAACCCAAACCCAAACCCAAACCCAAACCCAAACCCAAACCCAAACCCAAACCCAAACCCAAACCCAAACCCAAACCCAAACCCAAACCCAAACCCAAACCCAAACCCAAACCCAAACCCAAACCCAAACCCAAACCCAAACCCAAACCCAAACCCAAACCCAAACCCAAACCCAAACCCAAACCCAAACCCAAACCCAAACCCAAACCCAAACCCAAACCCAAACCCAAACCCAAACCCAAACCCAAACCCAAACCCAAACCCAAACCCAAACCCAAACCCAAACCCAAACCCAAACCCAAACCCAAACCCAAACCCAAACCCAAACCCAAACCCAAACCCAAACCCAAACCCAAACCCAAACCCAAACCCAAACCCAAACCCAAACCCAAACCCAAACCCAAACCCAAACCCAAACCCAAACCCAAACCCAAACCCAAACCCAAACCCAAACCCAAACCCAAACCCAAACCCAAACCCAAACCCAAACCCAAACCCAAACCCAAACCCAAACCCAAACCCAAACCCAAACCCAAACCCAAACCCAAACCCAAACCCAAACCCAAACCCAAACCCAAACCCAAACCCAAACCCAAACCCAAACCCAAACCCAAACCCAAACCCAAACCCAAACCCAAACCCAAACCCAAACCCAAACCCAAACCCAAACCCAAACCCAAACCCAAACCCAAACCCAAACCCAAACCCAAACCCAAACCCAAACCCAAACCCAAACCCAAACCCAAACCCAAACCCAAACCCAAACCCAAACCCAAACCCAAACCCAAACCCAAACCCAAACCCAAACCCAAACCCAAACCCAAACCCAAACCCAAACCCAAACCCAAACCCAAACCCAAACCCAAACCCAAACCCAAACCCAAACCCAAACCCAAACCCAAACCCAAACCCAAACCCAAACCCAAACCCAAACCCAAACCCAAACCCAAACCCAAACCCAAACCCAAACCCAAACCCAAACCCAAACCCAAACCCAAACCCAAACCCAAACCCAAACCCAAACCCAAACCCAAACCCAAACCCAAACCCAAACCCAAACCCAAACCCAAACCCAAACCCAAACCCAAACCCAAACCCAAACCCAAACCCAAACCCAAACCCAAACCCAAACCCAAACCCAAACCCAAACCCAAACCCAAACCCAAACCCAAACCCAAACCCAAACCCAAACCCAAACCCAAACCCAAACCCAAACCCAAACCCAAACCCAAACCCAAACCCAAACCCAAACCCAAACCCAAACCCAAACCCAAACCCAAACCCAAACCCAAACCCAAACCCAAACCCAAACCCAAACCCAAACCCAAACCCAAACCCAAACCCAAACCCAAACCCAAACCCAAACCCAAACCCAAACCCAAACCCAAACCCAAACCCAAACCCAAACCCAAACCCAAACCCAAACCCAAACCCAAACCCAAACCCAAACCCAAACCCAAACCCAAACCCAAACCCAAACCCAAACCCAAACCCAAACCCAATCCCAATCCCAATCCCAATCCCAATCCCAATCCCAATCCCAATCCCAATCCCAATCCCAATCCCAATCCCAATCCCAATCCCAATCCCAATCCCAATCCCAATCCCAATCCCAATCCCAATCCCAATCCCAATCCCAATCCCAATCCCAATCCCAATCCCAATCCCAATCCCAATCCCAATCCCAATCCCAATCCCAATCCCAATCCCAATCCCAATCCCAATCCCAATCCCAATCCCAATCCCAATCCCAATCCCAATCCCAATCCCAATCCCAATCCCAATCCCAATCCCAATCCCAATCCCAATCCCAATCCCAATCCCAATCCCAATCCCAATCCCAATCCCAATCCCAATCCCAATCCCAATCCCAATCCCAATCCCAATCCCAATCCCAATCCCAATCCCAATCCCAATCCCAATCCCAATCCCAATCCCAATCCCAATCCCAATCCCAATCCCAATCCCAATCCCAATCCCAATCCCAATCCCAATCCCAATCCCAATCCCAATCCCAATCCCAATCCCAATCCCAATCCCAATCCCAATCCCAATCCCAATCCCAATCCCAATCCCAATCCCAATCCCAATCCCAATCCCAATCCCAATCCCAATCCCAATCCCAATCCCAATCCCAATCCCAATCCCAATCCCAATCCCAATCCCAATCCCAATCCCAATCCCAATCCCAATCCCAATCCCAATCCCAATCCCAATCCCAATCCCAATCCCAATCCCAATCCCAATCCCAATCCCAATCCCAATCCCAAACCCAAACCCAAACCCAATCCCAATCCCAATCCCAAACCCAAACCCAAACCCAAACCCAAACCCAAACCCAAACCCAAACCCAAACCCAAACCCAAACCCAAACCCAAACCCAAACCCAAACCCAAACCCAAACCCAAACCCAAACCCAAACCCAAACCCAAACCCAAACCCAAACCCAAACCCAAACCCAAACCCAAACCCAAACCCAAACCCAAACCCAAACCCAAACCCAAACCCAAACCCAAACCCAAACCCAAACCCAAACCCAAACCCAAACCCAAACCCAAACCCAAACCCAAACCCAAACCCAAACCCAAACCCAAACCCAAACCCAAACCCAAACCCAAACCCAAACCCAAACCCAAACCCAAACCCAAACCCAAACCCAAACCCAAACCCAAACCCAAACCCAAACCCAAACCCAAACCCAAACCCAAACCCAAACCCAAACCCAAACCCAAACCCAAACCCAAACCCAAACCCAAACCCAAACCCAAACCCAAACCCAAACCCAAACCCAAACCCAAACCCAAACCCAAACCCAAACCCAAACCCAAACCCAAACCCAAACCCAAACCCAAACCCAAACCCAAACCCAAACCCAAACCCAAACCCAAACCCAAACCCAAACCCAAACCCAAACCCAAACCCAAACCCAAACCCAAACCCAAACCCAAACCCAAACCCAAACCCAAACCCAAACCCAAACCCAAACCCAAACCCAAACCCAAACCCAAACCCAAACCCAAACCCAAACCCAAACCCAAACCCAAACCCAAACCCAAACCCAAACCCAAACCCAAACCCAAACCCAAACCCAAACCCAAACCCAAACCCAAACCCAAACCCAAACCCAAACCCAAACCCAAACCCAAACCCAAACCCAAACCCAAACCCAAACCCAAACCCAAACCCAAACCCAAACCCAAACCCAAACCCAAACCCAAACCCAAACCCAAACCCAAACCCAAACCCAAACCCAAACCCAAACCCAAACCCAAACCCAAACCCAAACCCAAACCCAAACCCAAACCCAAACCCAAACCCAAACCCAAACCCAAACCCAAACCCAAACCCAAACCCAAACCCAAACCCAAACCCAAACCCAAACCCAAACCCAAACCCAAACCCAAACCCAAACCCAAACCCAAACCCAAACCCAAACCCAAACCCAAACCCAAACCCAAACCCAAACCCAAACCCAAACCCAAACCCAAACCCAAACCCAAACCCAAACCCAAACCCAAACCCAAACCCAAACCCAAACCCAAACCCAAACCCAAACCCAAACCCAAACCCAAACCCAAACCCAAACCCAAACCCAAACCCAAACCCAAACCCAAACCCAAACCCAAACCCAAACCCAAACCCAAACCCAAACCCAAACCCAAACCCAAACCCAAACCCAAACCCAAACCCAAACCCAAACCCAAACCCAAACCCAAACCCAAACCCAAACCCAAACCCAAACCCAAACCCAAACCCAAACCCAAACCCAAACCCAAACCCAAACCCAAACCCAAACCCAAACCCAAACCCAAACCCAAACCCAAACCCAAACCCAAACCCAAACCCAAACCCAAACCCAAACCCAAACCCAAACCCAAACCCAAACCCAAACCCAAACCCAAACCCAAACCCTAGAAACCCAAACCCAAACCCAAACCCAAACCCAAACCCAAACCCAAACCCAAACCCAAACCCAAACCCAAACCCAAACCCTAGAAACCCAAACCCTAGAAACCCAAACCCAAACCCAAACCCAAACCCAAACCCAAACCCAAACCCAAACCCAAACCCAAACCCAAACCCAAACCCAAACCCAAACCCAAACCCAAACCCAAACCCAAACCCAAACCCAAACCCAAACCCAAACCCAAACCCAAACCCAAACCCAAACCCAAACCCAAACCCAAACCCAAACCCAAACCCAAACCCAAACCCAAACCCAAACCCAAACCCAAACCCAAACCCAAACCCAAACCCAAACCCAAACCCAAACCCAAACCCAAACCCAAACCCAAACCCAAACCCAAACCCAAACCCAAACCCAAACCCAAACCCAAACCCAAACCCAAACCCAAACCCAAACCCAAACCCAAACCCAAACCCAAACCCAAACCCAAACCCAAACCCAAACCCAAACCCAAACCCAAACCCAAACCCAAACCCAAACCCAAACCCAAACCCAAACCCAAACCCAAACCCAAACCCAAACCCAAACCCAAACCTAAACCCAAACCCAAACCCAAACCCAAACCCAAACCCAAACCCAAACCCAAACTCAAACCCAAACCCAAACCCAAACCCAAACCCAAACTCAAACTCAAACTCAAACTCAAACTCAAACTCAAACTCAAACTCAAACTTGGGCGCGATATTAATTAAGAGGTACCTTGAAATTAAATGAGAGGCGTGCCTCTATCAAGATGTATTTTTGGAGGCTTGTTTCGATTGGCGTTAACTTGTAGTTTACTTGTAGTTAGGACGACAACATGTCAAGACAATTAATTCATTTCGACTTTTCCATTTTCATGGATTTGTCAAAAAAGGATCAATTATATACCCGACTTCTACGTTAAAACTCATCGATCGGGTTTTGAAACAACCCACGAACGCCGTATATGCAGATCCAACGGAGTAAACAACGTCACGACCGACGCGGCGCCAAATAGTCGCCTAGGTTCCAAACCCGCGCACAGTTTCAGAACGCCCATCCAGCTGTCAAACGACGCGTCGGAGCTTGTAACCGTTTCCACGTACATTCTAGAAACGTCCTACCCTGAGCGCTGCGTCGCAAACCCGCGCACAGTTTTCGCGAACCCGGGCTCAGGCCTTTCCGCGAGTTTCTGAGTTTTTGAGTCCCAAACCCATTTTTCACCGTGCTGGACGTCTTTTTTATGTTCACTACTGGAAGTCTTTTTTATATTCTCAACTTGCCGTCTGTCGGCAGATCGAACTGCCTCGCCGGCTCACGACCGGCGTCGCGGCCCGCTCTCGGCGGCTTTCTCCAGCTCTTCGGCTATCCGGCTACCCGGCTATCCGGCTATCCGGCTATCCGGCTATCCGGCTATCCGGCTATCCGGCTATCCGGCTATCCGGCTATCCGGCTATCCGGCTATCCGGCTATCCAGCTATCCGGCTATCCGGCTATCCGGCTATCCGGCTATCCGGCTATCCGGCCCCTCGGCTCCGCCCTTCGGGCTTTGGTCTCCGAGCTTAACACATTTCCAGCCGCCTTTATGGACCTCTTTAATTGGGACAAGTTCCAACCTTCACTGCCTTCACACCTTCCCAGCAGCTTTCGAAGCCCAGCAGGGTGCGGGGCGCGCGGGGGGGGGGGGGGGGGGGGGGGGGGGGGCGAGAACCTCGTGGGGGGGTGGGGGGGAGCGGGACATGGGGGATCAGGCACATGGTGTCGCTGAGGGGAGTGGGGGGTCGTACCCAGGGCTGGGTGGGTAGGGGTGCATGGGTGGGGCGCGGGGGGCGGGGGATCAGGCAGATAGAGCGTCGCTGAGGGGAGTGGGGGTGATCATACCCCTGGGTGAGGAGGGGGGGGGGGGCGCGGGGGGCGGAGGATCAGGCAGATGCGACGTGTCGCTGAGGGGAATGGGGGGCCGTAGTAGCCATGGGTGGGTAGGGACCGTGGGTGGGAAATGAGCACCTAGGCAGAAATGAAAGCGGTAGGATAAGTAGCGAAGCTGCAGGGACTGTTTAGTAGGATCAGTGAGTGCCTGTGGCCCTACTATAAACTCTGCGGGCCTCTCCTACTATCATGCCCCCCAGAAAATCGACTGCTCTATATACTGCCCGGTTATAGGACCGGCGCAACAGGCGGCAGCTTGCTTTCAGTCGTCTTGCCATGGCTTTGTCCATTTTTTTCTGACGTCCTGGGGCCGGATGCAATAGCATACCACCCTAGTCCTTTCACTTGTTATTATATAAGGACATACACCCATCGTAACAAATACATCAAGTACTAACCGGCATTGAGAGGTTGCAGGAATCCCAAGCCACCGAGGAGCGCCAACTGGCAACAGAGCAAGAGGGTGTGCCGGCCCATTCCTTTCCTGCAGCGAGAATCATTGCAAGGAGCATACATTCGTGTTGACACCATTGAGCCTAGGCTGGCATTCATCCAGAAAGTCCACATCTGATGCTTTCGGGGGCATGATCAAAGAAAAAGGCACAGAAATTAAAAAAAAAAATGCTTCGAGAGACCAATGGCACCAAAAAGCTTAGGACAGCTCCAGACTTGAGTTTCGGTATGACCTCCGGCTAGCCTGGGGAGTAGATACAACTGCCTTAGTTAGCGAATTAGCCAAGGTCACTTCATGGTAGAGAATGCATGGTCCAAGTACCAACAGCTACTATTGTGAGCACGCGAAAAACTCCGGGTTGCATGGTCAGCTGCAGTTACATTGATTAATTGAAATTCAGGGACTTTTTACTGGCCGGATGAGCCGCGAGATCTCTCTAACTGAATAGCGCCACGTTTGCGGGAGCAGCTTAATGGTATAGCTGCAAGCTGCCCTTAACAAATAACGAGGAGGGATATTCATGACGTTGGGCAACTATCAGCCTGCATGCATGCGCCATTAATATTCTTGGCCAGACGACGTCCTGAACTGACAAATGGATGGTCTTATCTAGCATAGAAACTCGCCCGTAGCTATGAGCTTATAATGGAGAGCGCATATACTTAAGTTCCGCAATGACTGTTAAAGAGGCCAGCTCCCCGCGGGCTATTCCCAGCTGTGCTGCTCATGGCAACTCCACGGTCGTAAGCCGCACCACACGTCGTGAAATCTTTTGAGATCTCACTAGGAACTTACCGGGCTAATTGAGACTCTCGATTACGCAGACTTGTTGCCCGACGCATTACGGCTCCATATTTCCCCGAGATCGCGCAGGCGAAGTACTATGCTTTGTACTGTCTGTGGCGGAGAAGCGATCATCCCCCCACACAAAAAATGGTAATTGCTTCCATACTGTATTGACGCGAAGGGTTGCAACGAAGTAAATGGACAGCGCCTACATGTTGCGAGCGCGAGCGAAATGCCGGTAGTTACATACATGGGGTTCTGAACTGGAGCGCTGTTGTTGTTGTTGTTGTGTCCCACGCCGCAGGCGTTACTGGGCCGACTCACACGGGTCACGGACTCACGGTCTCTCACGGTCCGTGGTTACTGTAGATGCTTCAAGATCCTATACAGTCATTCCCGCGTTAAGTTGCGATCGCCCCCTAAAACTTGGCGCCGCAACTTCACGCGGGAACGCAACTTAACGGTAGAATTAGGCTAGCAGCCCACCACCTCCTCCTCTGACGGACTTCTACACGGCATTCGACAGCTCTCGTCAAGCCCGATCCAGCTGCAGCGTCAAAGCCGGCCAAAGTCCATTTTCCAGGCCAGATATTTTGGACAAAGGCGGGCTGCAAAACACGCCGTAGTGGGCAGCCACGCGCGGTGCCTGCGTTTTATACTACAAATGTGTGTTTTAACCCTCTGACTTCGGCTCTCTCAGTTTTTGGCAGGTTCAGTACTTAATTGCTAGCCGGCTTCACGTTTGACTGTGACAAAACATGGGAACAGTCGTGAGGGAAGCTTCATTTACTGTCAATGGCCTGCATGTAAACAATGATAATAACAGCATGGAGGCCACGGTCATACTGATAGTGCAGGCAGCGAGACTGCCTGTGGCCTCAACGACCTTGTCTATGCCCTTCTGTGGTGCCGCATTCGGCATGATGGTGGTAATTTCCGGCAAGATGTCTCAATTACCGTAATCGACCCTACATGGTCGTGGATTCTTATGTACCGCAGCCCGCAGACTGCAAAACTGAATTTGTAAGGTTGCATTCGCGCTTTTCACCTAAGCCAGCAGGCGGGGAAATTTGCGTGCCAGTGGGGCTTGCGTATTTTGCCGCCTGAAATCCCGTAGCGGGTCCGGACTTGGCAAAAAATGGCCTCCTGCGCGGCCAAAAATGGCCTGACACCTACAAATTGAGTCATTACCGCGTTAAGTTGCGATGGCCTCCATGCTAAAGTTGCGGTCGCCCCCCAAACTTCGGCGCCGCAACTTAACGCGGGAACGCAACCTTAAGAAACGCAACTTAACGCGGGAATGACTGTACTCTACCTAGGGGATAGGAATAGGACGGAATTAGGACGGAATACATCCATGCTCAATTAGCTTATCGAACATACATCCAACAGCCTGCCCATGTGCGGCGTGGGCAACAACAACAACAACAACATCCAACAGCCGTAGTCCGTAGGTAACGTTCGGTAGCCGGCGCCAGTGCTTCGGCGCCAACTGGCGCGCCCCGCCAAAAGCGCACCTGGCTCTTGCCTGGCCCAGCCAAAAGTTTAAGCTGTGTTGTCCATGAACCTTGAACAGGCAGGAAACAGGCCATAATTATAAGGCAATAAGTTAACTTACTGCTGACAAGTTGAGAGCCTGACCGCCCTGAGACCCTATTATGTCATATCGGGTCAGTTCTAACTAGTGGCACCCGCTGGCTTCGCCCAGCCCAAAACAGGGTCCCTTTTTTTGGCAGTACTTCGCCCCGCAGCCCGCTGCCCGCAGCCCGCAGCCCGCTGCCCGCTGCCCGCTGCCCGCTGCCCGCTGCCCGCTGCCCGCTCCCCGCTGCCCGCTGCGCGCTGCCCGCTGCCCGCTGCCCGCTGCCCGCTGGAATAGTACGGTGCTCGCTTCGCTCGCGGATTGGTGCGAAGTCCGCTGCCCGCTGCCCGCTGCCCGCTGCCCGCTGGAATAGTACGGTGCTCGCTTCGCTCGCGGATTGGTGCGCAGTAAGGTGCTCGCTCGCTCGCCGCGCGCAGCGCACAGCTCGCTGGCCGCTGCGCGCAGGCCGCTGGCGCGGCCGCTCGCTCGCTTCGCTCGCTCTCTGGGATTGGTGGTTAGTGATTCCGGTTGTTTTGGATTGGCGGGGAAGTTGCGATGCCTTGGATAGTGCGGGATGACCCCCAATTGCTAAATTAGTGAATAGGATCACGGTTATGATCGCTTTTAGCGGGACTAGGATCAACGTTATGATCGCGTTTTCTAGCGTTATCGATGCGCCGCGCATGTCCATGATTCCGAGTCAAAGGCCTCCGGCGCGGCGCGCCCATCGTGGCGACACCTGTGGCATGTCTTTGGCTGGAGGAAGTACGGACAACGTACGCAAATCTTAACCTGGTCGCGCAATTTTGCCAGCTTTTATGATCGGGAAAGCGCGATCTCGGTTTGCCCGACGAGCGATATCCACGTGGAGGCTTGTTGTTGTTGTTGTTGTTGCCCACACCGCACATGGGCAGCAGAGATTTGGAAAGGCCGAGGGCCAGGACACTGAACAGCATGCCATCACAAACAGACAAGACGTGGAGGCTTGGTGATGTTGTGCACGTGTGCCCAGTCGGATTGTCAGGTTCGAACAAGCGCCAGAACTCCTGAGGTGCCATTTGGAGGCTGGTGGATCAAGCAGTCCGCGCAGGCTGGTGCATGAGGCGCTCAGAAGTGAGAGCGGCACACAGCGCGCGCGGTTAAGTTGAGCTGCCAGACCAGTTGCATGCAGCCAACCATGGCGGTCGACTCTCTTTATGGCTGCGTGGACTTGCGCACTATGGCGCCTCGCGTTGTTTTCCAAGCATTTTTCATCCTTGCAGTCGTCGTCCTTGTCTCGGAGGGCCATCTCGGGCATGATGCTTTCCCCCGCAGGCTCGCCGAAAACAATGGCAATGGCGGACAGGGAAGTACCATCCCACTGACAACGCCAGCAAATGACCGTGCCAAGGGTCTTATCTTCACTGGCCTCAAGCCGGGTCGCGCAGGAGGCCCTTGTCAAGGCGCATTTGAGTTTGAGCACCCTATTTTTGACGATGTCGAAAATAAAATCCCCGACGAGCGAATTTGCACCCACGGTCCGGATCCCACACCAGCTGGAATCGACGCGACTGCCAACGACGTGTTACCCTTGACGCCAACGCAGATTGCAGCAGCTGCCGGCCGCAACATCTGGTGCGATGGCGATGGTCAGAGCGGTTACCGTGTTCAAGCCCTCTACGCTTACCCGGAAGGGCGAGTCGACCGGTACGACACTTACCTGGCATCCATCAAGGTGTGGGCAGCCAACATGGAACGCGACCTGTACGACTCCGCCGTCCGACAAGGAGGCTCACAGCACATTCGGTACGTATTATTGGCTGGTAGCACGCTCTGCCGGACTTGGTGCAGTAAGCCAGCTTTTTTTGTCCAATGCATCCACGGGTCGGGTAGATGATGTGCCCAAGACATTTGACTCAAGTGTTTTTGTTTTTTTTTGTTGTTGTTCGGTGCATTGCCTGTACGCTGCATTACCCGCCACCGCGATGTCTTGGTGTACTGCCTTTCCCTCTTCCAGCTGGGTCCACACGCCTACTGTCAACGGAACGTGCGAGCTGATCGTTGCCAAGGCCTACCTGGGTCCTGGGTCCGGCGGCGTGAACGACACATTTGGCAACATGACCAACACGCTCAAGGCCATGGGCTACAACGACAAATACCGCAAGTACTCAGTCTGGCATGACTCTAACGTCTACTGTGGGCTCGGCACTCTCTACCTCGACGATACCCCTGGGCTCACCAACTGGAACAACGGTGGCCCCAAGGATTCTTTGGGAAACCCCACGGGCGGCCCCGTGTTTGCCCGCAGCGACGCCGGCTGCTGGGACTATGCTGAGGCGCACGAGCTGATGCACAACCTGGGCGGTGTCCAAAACACTGCCCCGCATGCAAGTGCTGCCTATCACTGCACGGATGAGTACGACCGCATGTGCTACAATGACGGCGCCGGCGTGGTGCTGACCTACAACAACGGCTGCAATAGCACGGAGGAACGCCTCTTTGACTGCGGCGCGGATGACTATTATGCGGTCCAGCCGGCCGCCAACAGCTACCTGGCGACGCACTGGAACTGTTACAACAGCTATTGGCTGAGCAATGTGACCTACCCACCACCTCCACCGTCCCCTAGCCCCCCCCCCCCCCCCCCCTCCCCGGCCCCCCCTAGCCCCCCCCCTCTCCCCCCCATCCCCGCCCCCCCCACCTCCGCCCCCATCCCCGCCTCCCAGCCCCCCGGCTCCCCCCCTCCCCACCATCTCCACCACCACCAGCTACACTGGCACGCTGAACAATGGCTCCCCCCGCCAAGTGTGGGGCATCACAGGCGTGCAGCCGGGCCAGTTCACGGCATCGCTGCTGCCTAGCGGATCCACGATTTCCTCTACCACCTTCCTGGTTGAACTCCACCAGATCACCGCCTCCTCGTCCACGCTTGTTGCCTCTGCCACCGGCAAGATCAACACGCTGGTGCTGCGCTATACCGTCGTGAACGCGGGGGACTACTCTGTCACCGTTAGCACTGGGACTGGCAAGTACACCCTGCAGCTGAGCTACTTTATCCAGGACACCACGGTGCGGTCACCGCCGCCGCCATCCCCGCCGCCGCCACCGTCCCCGCCACCATCGCCGTCCCCATCACCATCACCACCTCCATCACCATCGCCACCCCCAACGTCACCAGCCCTGCCGCCGTCACCCCCTCCTTCCCCATCGCCACCACCACCCCCATCGCCGTCCCCATCCCCGCCTCCCCCCCCCCTGGGGACGCTGCAAACGGCGCAATTCTCAGGGTCCCTGACCAAGAGCGTCAAGATCAGCGAGACCTGGACCGTATTCGCGGGCCCTGGCGCAATTACTGCGACTGTGAAGCAGAACGGTGGGACCAAGGTGGACACTGCCACCTGGACGCTGAAGATTGCTCTCACCGTGAACGGGGTGGAGACATCCGTCCTGGGCAGCAACTCGACTAAGCTCCCAGTAAACCTGTCCCGCACCGCCACCCAGACAGGGAACTATGCCATCACTGTTTCGGCGTCAGGGACCACGCAGGCCTACCTGCTGGACGTGAAGTACTACTCATCGCCCGGCGGGGGCGCGTTTGGCGGGGAGGGCGAGCCGCCCGCGCCGCCCCCTGGCCCGATAGTCGTCACCCCTGGCAACGGTGCCGGTGGTCTGACTCCGAGTGCATTCCTTGTTGCCCTGGCCAGCATGCTGTCCCTGACCTGGTTCCTGGGATGGTACCCATCCTAGAGAAAGATGGGATGAACACGCCCTGCATATACGAAGACGGTGATGGAATGCGTGTTTGACATGCTTTTATTTAGATATGCTTGTTTTGTTGTCGTCAAGGACAAACCTTCTCACACAGTCGATTATGCCTGTATCAAGATAGGCATCATCTGTTTATTGTGTATTTGCATACGTTGGTCTTAAAGAATCTTGCTGGCAGCTGATGTATGAATCTGATTTTCCTCGTGGTGTATGGAACCACCTTGTGACTTAGCGGGGCGCATATGCTTTTCTGGTAATGGCCTTGCATGTCATACCTAGAATGGCAACTATAATTCTTTTTGGCTGCCGATGGTAGCCAAACCATTTTTTTGAATAGTGAGACAACTATCAAGGAGACAACCATTACTATTCTTTGATTGGATGTAAATTAATTAGGGTACTCTGCACGGTACCCCCATGCAATTTATGACATTATAACATTTTTTATTTGAATGAATTCAAAGGCTGTACCGTGGGATGTCTGCCACAGTTTATCTTCCTTTTTGAATTGAGGACTTGCGCTCGTGTAAACGCTTCTACGAGTTAATAAATTAAAACGTGGACTTTCCGTGATAGGCTAGGCATGGACATGTGCTACCCTAGACGCGACGGGCTCACACCCGGGCAGCCTCCTGGTTTGTCTGAAATTGAGAGATTCTGGGGACCCGGATTTGTTTTTCTACTATTGGCTCGAGGCGTATTTTCCTCCTTTCTCATTTTCTGGAAAAATGTGTTTTGTCATTAAAAAATAGGTTACACATCCATTGTACGTCACCCAGGGAAAGCGCTTGTGCTGAAGATGTATTGAATTGAATTGAATTGAATTGGAACATAACTCCGTTGGGAGTATATGTAGCACATAGCCCAGAGAAGGGGCATATGGCCTATCATACATTCTAGCCAGGGCGGCACATTCTGACCTGGCCTGGCCCCGCGGACATTCCCAAACGGGTAGGGAAACCTGTCACGAACTACGTTCAGATGTTGCTGGACGACCTAGTGGTCCCAGCCCAGTTTGAGCACCGCATCCACTCTCTGATGCCTAGCTTTATTTAGTTATGCTGTGCCCATGCAGGGAGTACCTCTCTGCTGAGACGCCATGCCCTAGCTTCTTTGTATAGCTATGCTGATCTTCCCCCCCATGACAGGCTCCCCCTTCGCTGGGCATAGCTTGAAGATCATGGGGATGCACGTGCCCTGGTGCACCTAGAGCAAGGGTCCTTTACATCCCCACCCTTGTGCACAGGAAGTAGCTTAGGATGTATGATACCGGCCATATGCCCCCTCTCAAGGGCTATGTGCTACATTAATTAATTAACTAATTAAAATCATAGCTCCGTGGGGAGCATATGTAACACATAGCCCTGAGAAAGGGGCATCTATGGGTTTGTAATACAATCAGGGCGACAACCTGCAGGTGTAGGATGTACGACTATCACCTGCTCTGGGTGCACTAGGTGCACCTGCACCTCCATGATGGTTCATGCCTCCTAAACAAGCACAGGCACCCAGGGGGGGCTTGAGGAGAGGGCCTAGAAGGCCTGCATGACATATGGGGTGGAAGGTATGTGGCTAGGCTATAGCTACATAGGGTACACATGGCCTCTCAGCAGGGAGTAACTCCCTGCATGGGCAAAGCATGACTCAAAATTGCTACGGCTGTTGTAAGGGCGGGTGTGGGCCCATCACGTAGGCATACATGGCCACGTCACTAAGCTTTCTAGTCTACACTACTGCTATATATTCCCTAGGCTGGGGTGGCTGGGGTGGCTGGGGCGGCAGGGGTCGCCTGCCAGGGCTTGTGGGCGACGTAGATGTCCGCCCCCTTCCAGTAGACCGGCTTCTGCCCCGCCGTCTGCCGAAGCTGGAGGTAGGTCGGCCATAACTCCCGTCGCACCTAGAGCAAGGGTCCTTTACATCCCCACCCTTGCAGGAAGTAGCTTAGGATGTATGATAGGCCATACGCCCCCTCTCAAGGGCTATGTGCTACATATACTCCCAACGGAGTTATGTTACAATTCAATTCAATTCAATTCAACTCCCGTCGCCGTTGTTGCTGCGTCAAGGTCAAGTCGTCATCCAGCGTGTAGGCGGTCCCCCCAAGCCGCTTGCGACACTTGAGGAACTCCATCTTATCCGCCATGGTGTCAAAGGTGAGGAGCAAGGGGGAGGGGCCGGCCTTACCCCGCGAGCGTGCTACATATACTAGTATAGTACATGTATATACTGTCCAGTATATGTATATACTTTCCAGTATGTATACATATTTCCATTGGTCTTATCGTAGTATAGAGCTTTGACATGGCTCTGTATATAGGTTTATAGCTGGGCGTTTGCTTTGGTTTGAGTGATTTCACTCTGCTGTAAGTAATTATAATTTTTTAATGTATATACTAGTATATTCTGATATACTAGTATAGTATATGTAGCGGTCATCGGACAACCCCACGAGCCACGAGCCACGAGCGGACATGGCTGACGGCGGAGCTCAGAACTTTTGCGTCTGAGCCCCAAATTCAGTCAGGCTACTTGCATCAGATGCGTCTTTTCAAGACGCATCTGCTAGTATAATCGGTATCAGAATTGGTATTTGTATTTGCACACTGTCCTCCTGACGGTGGTGCTCGCCATGATTCGGTCGGTTTTTCCCCACGCGAACATCCGGTCCGAGGATGCGGATGGCGCTGCCTTCTATTCCCCCAACCACCGGCCTGACATCGTGGTGCTGGACTTTGAGGGGGGTGGCCGGCATCTGATTATTGACGTTTCGGTGGCGCGGCCCTTGGCTCTTAGCCACGTGGCTGGGGCCTCCCTCACGGCAGGTTACACAGCGGACCGGGCGGAGCGGGCCAAGCTCCTGGCCTACGGCGACGTCGGGCACCATCGTGTGGTGCCCTTTGTCCTGGAGGAGTTTGGGGCCATGGGGCCCCTGACCTCCGCCTTCTTCAAGGAGTGTTGCCGGCTCCGGGAGGACTGGCTGGACCTGGAGGGCCAGCGGGCCCCATGGTCGGCGCGGACCTGGACGTCATATTGGCGTCAGCGCTTGTCGGTGGCGCTGACTCGGGCCATGGCTGACATCATGCTCCGCCGTACGCGGGCTGATTTTGCGGTGCAGCAGGGCTATTAGGTTCCTCCCGTTAGGCGTTTCCATTGGTCTTATCGTAGTATAGAGCTTTGACATGGCTCTGTATATAGGTTTATAGCTGGGCGTTTGCTTTGGTTTGAGTGATTTCACTCTGCTGTAAGTAATTATATTTTTAGTATAATCGGTTACGGCTGTAACGCAGTATTTTGCAAATGCCACCAAAACGCAGCCTTGACAAACATTTTGAGCTGTCGTCGGCATTCCCGTCGACAGCAGCACGTGCGACATCAACTCCTGCGGACGCCAACCTTTTTGCGCTGATCGAAGCTCTCCCCCCCGGTCTGCCTCCCTCGACGCAGTGCTCTACGCCAAATTCGTCGCCCATTCCCAAGAAAACCCGAACTTCCCATACCAAATGGGACGTCCGCCGCTTCGGCGCCGGCCAGCGGGATTTTTGCATCTTGGAAATCTTTACGCTCACGAAGGAACAATGTGACGATGTTATCAAGTTCCTGGCCCGCCATGACGAACTTTTCCTGCCTACCCCTGGCGACAAGGTCACCAAGCCCGCCTGGGAATGGCTGCTTCAAGAACCGGAGGCGTACTTGAAGGCAGTCATCATGTGCAGCTACCTGCGCTGCGACGCCCACGACATCACCCAGATTGGCTACGCTGGCCTCAGGAGCCTCCTGCATGAGCGCAGACGGGCAGCCACAGCAGCTGCAGCATCCCCGCAGAGCAGCACCTCCCCCAGCACGGACTCCATCCGAGCTGCAGTGGCGGAGCAGCTGGCGCCGATGGCTGAGCAGCTCGCCGCCCTGAACGCGCCTGACGGCCCACTCAACACTCTCTCGGCCAAGGTCAACAACATTGAAGCCAGAGTCGCCCTTAAGCTCCAGCCTCAGTTTACTGCTACGCAAGAGCACATTGCCACCAAAGTTTCCGAGGCCACAGCCACTGTGACCACCCGCCTTAACCAGGTGGAAGGCCGAGTCGGCCAAGGCACCGTGAAACTTGAGGCAGTTGCTGCCAAGGTAGACGCCCTGGCCACGCAGGTCCCCGAGATCGCCGAGCGAACGGCCACCATCGCCGCCCAACCTGCTGGTAGGGCTAGCGATGACCCCTCGACTCGCGCCTCCTGGGCGGACCTGCTCAAGAGCCAGGCATCCTCTACCACGACCGCCATCACCACCAAGCTCCAGGAGCTGGAAGACACGCGCCGCGAGGCCGCTGACCGCGACCGTCGCCGCTGCCGGGTCATCCTCAGGCGCTTCGACATGCTGCCGGAGGAGACCCCAGACTCTCTTCTCGACGAGCTGAAGAAACAGCTCTTGGCGCGCATGCAGCTGCCAGGTGCGATACTGCAGGGCGCCTACCGCCTGCCCCATCCACGGGCCAAGGCTGGGCCCCCTCCAGTGGTCCTCACCTTCAGCGACATCACAGCCCGAGTTCGGTTCCTCTCTCGCCGCAAGAAGCTGGTGGACACCTCCTGGTCGCTTGACGACGACCTGACGCCAGCCCAGCAGCAGCAACGCCGCGATCAGTGGCCCGACTACATCCGCCACAAGACCAACCCCGAGAAGCCCCAAGTGTACTGGCGGGGCGGGGACCTCTACGTCAACAAGAAACTGTGGAAGCCCCCCCGGGCTTCCCCGGGATAGAGCACTCCAGCTAGTTGTCTAGATGGGGGCAATCGATGATGGGATAGCTTAGGCATTACAGCACTTGAAACGATATTAGCGCACAGCGTTATAGTACCTTCAATTAGCTCTGGCACCTTGTGGCCATCAGCTTGCGCCTTAATTAGCCGACGTCTTGAGCCCACCTCACATTTGTAGCATAAGCTATGCGTCAGCCTACCTATGGTATTGCACTGGTTGTATTGCACCCAGGCACAGTGTTGCGCCCCGGCACCATGCCGTGGAGAGAGCGCTCTGTGGCCTGCCCACCTGCGGCAGTGAGAGAAGCTAGGGCGCCCTACCTCCTTCTCACTGTGTATATAGGGTTGAAGGTTCCTTTACTCTGTATTGGCACCCACGTGACGCAGTCACGTGCTTATTAATTAATTAATTAATATGTAGCGTGCTACATATACTCCCAACGGAGTTATGTTACAATTCAATTCAATTCAATTCAATCCACTCTCTCTCCCGTCTTTGGACTGTCATGCAGGACAAGACGCGGTGGAAGAAGATTGTCAAGGCGCACACGCCCGACCCTGTGGGCAAGCCACCTCCCCCCAAGCGGAGGAGGCGTTTTGATGAGTAGTGTAGTTAGGATTTTCTAGATAGCTTAGAGTTAGTATAGTTCGATCACGCGGCTTCCTCCACCCCATCCATCATGGAATAGGTGCTACATGACCTCCCCACGGAGGCATGTTAAATAATTTAATTTAATTTAATACATTCTAAGCTACTTCCTGCAAGGGTGGGAATGTAAACGACGTTGCACCAGGGCACGTGCAGCCCCATGAACTTCAAGCTATGCCCAGCTAAGGGGGAGCCTGTCATGGGGGGGAAGATCAGCATAGCTATACCGAGAAGCTAGGGCATGGCGTCTCAGCAGAGGGTTACTCCCTGCATGGGCACTGCATAATTAAATGAAGCTAGGCATCATCTGGAGGGTGGCTCATCATAAGCACACATGTACATGACTAAAAAGGCTAGGCCTCAGCTGGTATAGTGGCAGCCTGTAGTAGGCGGGCATGTACAAGGCCACTGTCTAACTATTCTACACTACTGCTGCTGTATTTCCCTAGGCGGGGGCTGCTGGAGTCGCTGGGGCCGCGGTGGTCGAGGGGGTCGCGTGCCAGGGCTTGTGGCCGACGTAGATGGCCGCCCCCTTCCAGTACACCGGCTGGCCCGCCTTGGTCTGCCGGAGCTGGAGGTAGGTCGGCCATAGCTCCCGTCGCCGTTGTTGCTGCGCCAGGGTCAAGTCGTCGTCCACGGTGAAGGGAGTGTTCTCGAGCTGCTTGTGGCGTCTGAGAAACGAAATCTTGTCCGCGGGGCTCTCGAAGATGAGAAGAAGCGGAGGCGCCCCTGCCTTTCCCCGCGCGCGGGGGAGGCGGTGGGCGGTCAGCTTAATCTCACCAAGGAGGCCCATGCGTGCAAGGATTTTGCTCTCAAAGGCACGTGCAAGCTTCTCGGAATTCTCACCTTCCACCATGTCGAAGTTCTTGAGTATGGCGTTGAGGCTGCGCTTGGCGAGCTCGGCCTCCTCGCGGAGGTCAAGCGTCTGCCGGCCGTTGGAGCTGGGCTGCGACGGCGGAGGTGGTGGAGGTGGTATGTTGAGCTTAAGCATGTCCGCCCAGGTGGTGATGGGAGGAGCATCGCCGGCCAGGCCAGCCGGGGCTGGCTTGGCGGCAATGTCCTTCACCGCCTGGGCGGTGAGGCCGGCGGTGTTCTGCAGGACCTCGATAGCGATAGCGTTGTCCTTAAGACGCTGGTCGATGTCACGGAGCTGGGCGGTGATGGCGTCGGAGGTGGAGGTGGTGGCGGTGGAGGAGGCGAGGAGGGTGGAGGTGGCGGTGGAGAGGAGGGGAAGCTCGGCAGCCAGCGTGCTGCCCACGGCCGCCACATCTGCAGCGATGGGGGCCACGTGCGTGCTGGTCGAGGGCCTCCTGAAGGAGTGAGCGAATGGAGGATTCGGTTAAGGTGGTGGTGAGGGGCTTGGGGGGCCAAAGCTCCCCGATGGAGCGTCCAAGGAGGGAAAAGAGAGCGAATTGCTGGAGGTGGGGGCGGTGGAGGCTGGGGAAGAGGTCGAAAGCGTGGGCACGCCTCTGGCGAGGATCAAAGAGGCGGCCTTGGATGAAGAGCTGCTTGCACAGTTCAAGAAGCGAGGCGTGCGATCCAAAAAACACGCAGACCAGGATGCGCTCCTCGGTAAGCGCGTCAAGGAGGCCGGGCTGGCTGGCTTCGGCGACAAAGTCGAGCTCTGCCCTGCTCGGCTCGGCAGGGCGACTGCGCTTGGGTTCAGGCGACGCTGCTGGCGAGGCGGGCTCAGCAGGGGGCTGGACGACCACTAGAGCTTGGCTAGTGGCGCCGCTGCCTTCTGGGCCGGTGGGCGAAGCTGCAGCCGGAGCTGCAGACGTATTTTCATTGCTGAGCGCAGCCGCCAGGCTAGCTGCGTTGCGTCGAGAGGCGTTTGCTCATCGTATATTGCGTAATAGCTTCGGAAAATTATATCAGCATGCACATGCGTCGTAGAAAGACACGTCGATTGTGATAGTCACGGCTAAATTCGGTGCTCAAACGTGAAAGCTATGAGCTCCGCCGTCAGCCATGGCTATCTCGTGGTGGCTCGTTTTATAGGCATACGGTGAAGATGTATACGTCTTATCAAAACACACCATATCTAGACATGCATATCAAGGAGAAGGACATGCATATATCTGTTTGGCCTGTGATGTGCCACACTCCAGATGATGCCTAGCTTTAATATCTAGTTATGATGTGCCCATCTGTGTCTGTGGGGGCTCTGCGTGTGACCGCGTTTGGCATTCATAGCGATTCGGGCCGCGGTGCCCACACCCCTGTAACTAGGACCTAGATAGCTTACACCATCCATTCCATCCCAAGAACATTCCTAAAAAGGTAGGGAAACATGCCATGACCTATACCCAGATGTTGCTGGACGACCTAGTGGTCCCAGCCCAGTTTGAGTACCGCATCCACTCTCTCTCCCGTCTTTGGACTGCCATGCAGGACAAGACGCGGTGGAAGAAGATTGTCAAGGCGCACACGCCAGCCCCTGTGGGCAAGCCACCTCCCCCCAAGAGGAGGAGCCGTTTTGATGAGTAGCGTAGATAGGCTTTTCTAGACTAGATATAGCTTAGAGTTAGGTTAGTTCGATTACGCGGCTTCCTCCACACCACCCATCCAACCTGGAATATGTGCTACATGATCTCCCAACGGAGACATGTTATAATTTAATTTAATTTAATTTTTAATCCATTCCATCCCATGTTCCCCTCCCACTCACTAGAAATTTTCTGGCCTGCCCCGGAACGGTTACCGGGGTCGTGACCGGGTACCCGGTTTTCGGACCTGGGCCGACCGGTTGCCGGTTTCCCCGGGACACCCTGGTTACCGGGTGGACTGGTTCCCGGGGCGGCAACTCCGGCAACCGGGGCGGCGACCGGACCGGTTACCGGGGCGGCACCTCCGGCAACCGGGGCGGTCACCGGGGTCCGGAAACCGGGGCGGCTACCGGGCCGGAAACCGCCCCAGTGACCGGACCAGAACCCGGAGCGGGACCCGGGGCGGGACCCGGGATGGCAACCTGGCCGGAAACCGGGGCGGTTACCGAGGTGGCAGCCGGGGCAGCAACCGGGGCGGTGACCGGGCCCGAAACCGGCTTGCCGGCTACCAGGCTGGAAACGGGGGCGCGGTTACTAGGGTGGACCGGTTACCGGGGCGGCGCCTCCGGCAACCGGGGCGGCAACCGGACCGGTTACCGGGGCGGCACTGACGTAACCTATGGCAACCGGGGCGGTCACTGGGGTCCGGATCGAACACGGGGTGGCTACCGGGCCGGAAACCGCCCCAGTGACCGGACCGTATCCCGGGGCGGGACCCGGGATGGCAACCGGGCCGGAAACCGGGGCGGTTACCGAGGTGGCAGCCGGGGCAGCAACCGGGCCCGAAACCGGGTTGCCAGCTACCAGGCCGGAAACCGGGGCGCGGTTACTAGGGTGGCAACCGGGGCAGTCACTGCGCGATAGCCGGGGCGGCACCCATGCAGGGCGGTTTCCGAGGTGGCAACGTACCCGGGTGGCCGCCGGGGCGGGTACCGGGTCGGTGGGTGCCAGGGTGGTCGCTTCCGGGGTGGTTACCCGAGCGATAACCGGGGCGGTTGCCGCTGTTGTTTCCGCCCCGGTTGCCAGGGCCAATACTGTGCAGTGTTACGACTAATGCCGGTAATCGTGGGGTCTCATGCACTGTATCATGTGATGCCGTACAGCCTAGCTGACTTACGGTAGGGCCCACATTAATTAATTAATTATCAACATCGCTCCGTTGGGAGTCAATGTAGCGCATATCCCTGAGAAGGGGCATATGGCTTTTAATACATCCTAGGCTACTTCATGCAAGGGTGGGAATGTAAGCTACCCTTGCTCTAGGTGCACCAGGGCACCTGCACCCTCATGGTCTATCACGCTATGCCCGGGTAAGGGGGGGAGCATGCCTGTGAGGGAGGAAGATCAGCATGGCTATACAAGAGCTAGGACATGGCTGCTCGACAGAGAGCATCTCTCTGCATGGCATAGCATGGCTAAATTCTTAATGCAACATCCATGGGGGGGTCCCATTATAGGCATGGCTTGGCTAAACATAGCCAGGGCGTAGCATGGCTGTACTAGGCTATGGCTGGTGGTGGACCGTGCGTTGGCGGCACGTGACTAGGTGTGTTGGCACAGCTAGGCAAATAGTCTAGGCATGGCTGCCTTAGCGGCAGTGACGCCAAGGGTTACAATCTAGGGCTATTGCTATTCTAGCCCGCTGGGGGCGTCCACATCTTGTGGTTGATCATCAGGTCCCCGCCCCTCCAGTACACCTTGGGCTTCTGGGGGTCCTGCTTATGGCGGAGGTATTCCGGCCACAGGTCGCGTCGCTGCTGTTGCTGAGCGGGGGTGAGGTCGTCATCCAGCGTCCAGGTGAGGTCGTGCAACCGCTTGCGACGAGAGAGGAACCGCTGCTTATCCTCAGGGGAGGGGAAGGTGAGGAGGACTGGTGGGGGAGCCGCCTTGTCCCGTGAGTGGGGAAGGCGGTGGCACCCGCTCAGTGCTACCTCACCTACCAGGCCCATGAGGGTAAGAAGCTGGTTCTTGAGCTCGTCAGCAAGAGAGGTTGACGTCTCACCTGGCTTCTGGGGGAAGCGACGTAGCACCACTCGGCACTCGCGGCGAGCGCGGTCGGTGACCTCCCGTTGCTGGGCCTGGCGGTGGTTCTCCAGCTCCTGGAGCTTTGTGGCGATGGCGTCGGTGGTGGAGGCGGTCGCTGACCGCAGCAGGTCCGCGTAGGAGAGCGGCGGGAGGTCGCCAGCATCCTGCCGGGGTGGCTGGGATGCAATGGTGGCCGTCTGCTCCGCTATCTTGGGGACCTGTGTGGCCAGGGCCTCGGTGTGGGCGGTGATGGCCTCAAGCTTCTTCAGGAGCACGCCACACTTTCCCTCCACCTGGTTAAGGCGAGAGACAAGTGTAGCATGCTTTTCCGAAGCCTGCTCCGCGGTGTGTAGAGCCGTGAACTGGGGTTGGAGCTTGTGGACGACCTTGGTTTCCACGTTGGAGACCCGGGCCTCGACCTTGTTGAGCGTGGTGTTCAGCGATGTCAGCTGCTCGGCCAGCGGCCAGGTCACGTGCTCCTCCAGCACTGCGCGGAGGTCATCCTTGCAGAGGGAGGAAGCCGATGGGGCTGCCGGCTGTGCGGGGGCTGGGGTGCGGAGCGTGCGGGTGAGGTCGGAGAGGTGGCTCTGGAATTGGCTGGTCAAGATAATAAGGCGTTGTTGTACTTCGTCCAAAGCATAGAGCCAGGACATGTCTCCATTGTAGTCGATAGCCGCCCCCCCCTTGGGCACGAAGAGCTTCCGCTCCTGTTCGAGGAACTGGAGAACCTCAATGCATTCCTGCGGCGACAATTCTTGCCACACGGTCCAGCCGAAGCGTCGGTCGCCGGGGAGGAACTTGCTCCAGTTGCGAGCGTGGCAGGGTTTCTTGGGCTCAGGCGAGGCGCTGGGCGATGGGGCTGCTGGCGGTGGGTTGGCGAGCCCAGGCGGCTGGGCAAGAACGATGGCGAGCGGGTTGGGCTGGGAGCCGGTAAGCTCCTTTTCCAAACCCCGTTTTGCTTTAGAGGTCGTCATAGCTGCCTGTCACGTGATAACTTCCGCGATACTGCGTTTCAGCCGTAACCGATTATACTGGCGGGTGCGTCTCAAAAAAGCGCATCGAATGCGAGTGGTCTGACCGAATTTGGGGCTCAGATGCAAAAGATCTGAACTCCGCCGTCAGCCATACCGCCGTCAGCCATTTTCGTTGCCGATTCGGGCCCACATACGCGCAAGGTGGTCACCCTTGACACAGGCCACCAGCTGAGTTATAACTTCATAAATGCCTGTGTCAGTGTAATAATAATAAGTGAATAAATTACGCTACAACAACTCATTTCTAAAGCCCTGGTGTATGAAACCCACCACATGAGCTTACAATGCAGATCTGAAGCGCAACGGTCTGTCTCCCTTGTGGTTTTACCACCCAGCAAGGGAGTATGTATGTACATGTGGACGACTACATCAAGCCCACGTTTCTGCCATGCGAATTCCTAGGGCGCAGCCTCATATATGTCGAAGTCAAACAATGCACCAAGGCGCCCACAAAACCAATTACTCCCGAGCTATTAACCTTTAGACCAGGGCTTCTCACGCCCTGACCTACTTGGTCATCACTGGCCAATACAATTTCTCGTATAAAGCGGCCACATGTAATGGCCCGCAGTGCTACTTAACATGCGCGATAAGCCGATAAAGGCAGAAAGCATTTTCATCTCATGCCATGTCCGATGATCAATACAATGGTGCACACTAAGCGACCTCGACAAGAAAGTGAGATGTCATATATACATGCAAAACGTGTTTGTATATGTGATCGATTGGTCCATCCTTCACGTCGGCCATGTACACCTGCAACACAAGGCAAATAACATAAACAGGGCAACAGGCGGACCAAGGCAAATGGCTAAGCCATATAGAGAGGCACATATTGTTTAGATTTCGGATGCGTGCTGATTATATCTTATCAGATTAAAGGGAAAATGTAAGGGCACGCAGCTCTTCGACATGTGCAACATTTAAAACACTGTAGACTCAGCAAGAACCATGTATCTTGTCTGCCAAAACAACGGAGCTGTGTCCCGGTGCCGATGTAGTAAGCTTGGTTGTCGCGTCTGCGTGCCACAATCTCCGGCGCCACCATGGCGGCTGGCCACTCAGCTTAATTTGGTAAAACCCAAATGAGCTGAGCTGACGTGCCTGCCTTAACTGCATGCCCTGTGGGGTGGGCGAGGACCTGTCCCATGATTCCCCCCCTCGCTGGCGACCGGCCCCATCACGAAGACAGCGATCGTACCAAGACAAGGGCAGCGGTGACCGCAGTCAAGCTGCGGGAGGTAAACTGCGCAGCGGTGCACACTGGACAAAACCAATCCCCCTCCGGAATGCTGGTGACCACTGGCTGCAAGCACTGCATGTGCCAACCACAGTTACACTGATCACACAATAACATGGACTCCGCCTGATCGACCCGGTGACAAACCTGACACTGGGCGTCCTTGACTCGGCGAGACGTGTGCGGTTGGAGGTCGTGGACCAAATTGGGCAGCGAGCAGGGACTGAGATTGCTGAGGTTGTCAGTCGTACGGCTCCCGTCGGCGCCCTCCAAAATTGCCACTCCCGATGGTTTGATAGCCACAATGCGCAAAATGGTGGGCCCCGCCTCCACATCCAAAGTGTGCTTCAGCTGAGTGCGCAGGAAAACATACTGCCCTGGCCTAAACCGCAGCTGGCGAGCCATGTATGCGCCCCCCCGGCGCTGAGCGTAACGCAGGGAGTCCCTGTGCTGAGCAATGAACAAGTTGTTCATCGCGATGGGCATGACCTTCTTAAAAGTCTCTGCCCTGGCCAGCACCTCAACCAAAAATTGCTGAGCGTTGTCGAAGGCCATGGGTTCGGGGTGCGCAACCTGTGCCTCCGTAGGCAAAAGAGGATTACGCCCGAACAGAAGGAAATACGGGGAGAAGGTAGCGAGAGACTCCTGGGGAGACATGCGATAACCCATGGCAATCCATGCCAACTCGCGATCCCACCTGGCCGACTCCGGCACCTGCAGGCTCCACTTGCGCAGCGCCTGCTTGACGGTCTGCACCAATCTCTCAGCCAAACCATTGGCCTGAGGATGCTCCCGAGAAGTGCGACGGTGATCAATAAGACATCCATCCAGCAACTCCTGGAACTCACCCCTGAACTCACCACCCTGGTCCGTGACTACCTCCGCGGGAGCCCCAAACCTGGTTATGATGTCCGCAAAATGCTTCGCTGTGGTAGCGGCATGCTTGTCAGCAATGGGGATCAACTCAACCCATTTGCTAAAGCTCTCCACGCATACCATGACATAGAGGTTGCCGTCAGGGCTCTCCTGAAACGGCCCGCACAGATCGACGTGCCAGCGATAAAACAAGCCCTTGATGGGAAGCGACATCAGCTCCTTGGCACCATGATCTGCGCTAAAGTTAGCCTTGGTTCGAGCACACGGGACACAGCTGGCCACTACCTGGGCCACCGTGTGTCGCATGTTATTCCACCAATAGCTGGTCCGTACGAGGCTGAGCGTGCGATTGCCACCCAAGTGACCATACCGCTCGTGGTACGCCTGCACTATAGCAACGCGCTTGTCAGGCGGTGGGACGACCACCCTACGCTTGCCCAACAGCTTGTACAAAACCCCATCTTCCCAACCATAGGTTGCAGCCCTGTGCTGCACCCTGTTCAACTCCGTCGCCTTCTGAGCAGGAGTCCAATCGACTGGAGTAGGAGTCAAGACAGCACCCTGCACTTGCTCCAAAACTCGACCATCTAGCCAGATATCAGCGGTGTAGCAATCAGCAAGAGAGCTACGCGCTAAGAGAGCCTGCACAGCGATCAGCTGCTGCAGAGAAGGATCAATGTCAAAGGACAGAGACCTACCCTCTTCCATAGCGCACACAGCTTTGGATGGCGTGAATGGCGACGGCCGCACCGGGTCGTCGCTGATGCCGAAGTCCGCCACAGAGTACTCGACACTGCGCCACCACGCCTCCTCCTCATCGTCGGCCGCATACCCAGCAGCGTTCACAAAGACCACAGAACCAGACGAGCCCTCGGCACCCATGGCCCGGGCTCCAGTGTGGTCAACAGTGGTAGGCATGGCGTATCGGGATAGCACATCGGCGTTGACATGGTCCTTGCCGGCCCGATGCACAATGGTCATGTGGTACTCCTGGATAATCATGGCCCATCGGGCGAGCTTACCCGTCAGGTTGGTGTTGGTCATTAGCCACTGAAGCGGCTGGTGGTCTGTCACCAGAGTAAACACGCGCCCAAATAAATACGGGCGAAAGTGCTTGATGGCCCACACCACAGCCAGTGCCTCCCCCTCATAGGAAGAATACCGGCTCTCCGCTGGGTTGTTGCTGCGACTAGCATAAGCAATAACGTGCTCGCGCCCATCACCATCCTTTTGCGCCAAGACCGCACCCAGTCCTACCTTGGACCAGTCGGTATATAACACAAATGGCAAAGCATAGTCAGGGGCGCGCAGAATCGGTGCCGACGTGAGCTCCTGCTTGATTGTCTCGATGGCGCGTTGCTGTGCGGGACCCCACGCCCACACGCACCCCTTCTTGAGTAACTCGGTCAAGGGCTTCACCTTGCTGCTGAAGTTCTCAATGTAACCTCGGTAATAGCCAGCCAAACCCAAATACGCCCGCACCCCTGAGACATCCGTGGGTACGGCGGCCTGCGCAATGGATTCGACCTTGGCGGCATCAGGCGTCCGGCCACCCGGCACAATCTGATGACCAAGGAATGAGAGGGTCCGCTGGGCGAACTTGCACTTCTCAGGGTGCAGCCGCATATTATGCTCCTCGAGAGCCAAGCGAACCTGCTCCAAGTGCGCCAGGTGCTCCTCAAATGTCGCGCTAAAGACGATTACATCATCAATGTAACAAGCGGCGAAAGGAAGACCTGCAAGCACTTTGTCCATAGCTCGTTGGAAAACAGCACTAGCGTTGCGGTGCCCAAAGGGCATGCGCACCCACTCATACAAATTGCCGCCCCCCAGAATGCAAGCTTCCGCTGATCCTCCGGCGCAACTGCGATCTGATGAAAGCCGCTACGCAGGTCCAGCGAGGACACAAACTTCACATGAGGAGATATCTTATCCAGGACATCATCCACACGTGGCATGGGGTAACGGTCCACGGGTGTGTGTGCATTCAGCAACCGCAGATCGGTGGCCATGCGCATACCCGTCCATGCCCCGGTGATAGCGTCCTTCTTGGGCGCAACGACAACGGCAGCAGCATAGCTGGAGGAAGATTGCCTGATGATACCGGCATCCTCTAACTCCTTGCATTGCTCGGCTACAAAATCCAACTCGGCCTGACTCAGGCGATGCTGGCGTCGGAACAAAGGAGTGTCAGTGTCCAATGGAACACGCATGGTCCCACCATTGAAACACCCCAGTTCATCACTTGTGAAAGCGAAGGCCCCCCTTGCAGTGCCTAGCCACTTTAGCATGGCTGAGCGCTGCGCATCAGAAAGGTGTTCGCCAATAGCCCAGGGGTGCGTATCCGCGGGATCACCCACAGCTACCGCATGTGCCTCAAGATGCGGCGCCCTAGCCGCATCGTCGTGGAACAAGGAAAAGGCTGCCACACCTGGTGTGACACCCACCGCCGGAGCCTCGCGTGCCGCACGGTGTATTACCCGATGCAGCGTGGGCTCGCCGGCCAGCACGGTGCTGGTCAGCAGGGCGGTCATGAGAATGATAGTCCACACCTGTCGCAGACGCCACCCCCATGCTGATGAAGTCCCCGTCGCTGCAGGGCGCTTCAGTTTGGCTGCGCCGCCTCAACCTGCTGAGGCGGATTGGCTGGGGACGCCCCCCCAGACTGGCGCACGGCAACCGATGCAAGCAGCACATACCCGACCTGCAACACCGACATAGCCTGGCCTATCAAAGACCAGCGCTCACTCTCGAGCACGCCCGGCAGCGCCGAGGCCCCGACATGAAAACCCATGCTGGCCTCACGAAATTCTGCGGGTGGCTGCACCAACAGACCGGTGGTAGTGTCCCAAACGAGACCCTTACCCCGATCACGGTATGCTGTCGACCCTTGGTAACTGACCAGGGTCGGCAGTGCACACATGGGGCTCCCGACCCGGTTGACGCGTGCATACGGTGGGCGATCCTCGCTATCCACCTTCTGCGTGACTAGGTGGGAAGGCAATGCTACCTCCGCAGACACACTCGGATGCTGCCTTGCGACGGCCCCTAAGACCGCCTGCACACCGGTCGCACACGCCACGTTGGTCCAATAGGCACGCAAACGATGCGTGAGCCCACCCAGCCCTGCGTTGTCACACACGATGGGCTCCCCCAGGAGTGCCACGATTGTAGCCCAGTCCTCCCGCACCGCCTGATGTGGGCTGTCACCCGCCACAACGTTCTCAAACAGATACGCAGGCGGATGGGGCTGACGCGACTGCAACAGTCCCACCACACGCAACAGTTCCCAGAACAGCGCGCTACGCGGATCGGCTAGCCCCCGCCCTTGCCCTGCCTGGCTCAGGCCCTGGCACTCCCAACCCGCAATTACCAAGTCGATGGCATGATGCCTGCGCAACAACTGCTGCACCTGCACCTCACCGATGGCTCGGATATCTTGAGGACATTCCCCAAACGGGTCACGCCATGCTGATGGCGGAAACTGCGCGGGATACTCTCGCGACAACACGCCACAGTGACTGAAGTACACCTGACGCGCCTTGTGCGATGGCTCTACCGCGATGAGTTTACGGCACACGCCGCCTGCGGCCAAAAAGCCTGCAATGCCCCCTCCGATCCCCGCAAACAGTTCCAACACTACCGCACCCTTGGCAAAATCAGGGGCCTGCGGTAAGATTGCAGCAGAAAAATTACCTTGGGCCTCCGAGACACCCGGTTGCACCAAAGTGAGGCCATGGCTGGCCATCTGAGGAATGGTGATGACGGCTTCAGTCACCCGCTTGCGCATAGCCAGCTGCCGCGTGGACGTCACAGCATCCAGCGACCACTGCGTGCGCATCTTGGCAATGCTCGCCGTTGGCTGAGGCAGCACCGTCCGATGCTTGTCCCACGCCGATGAGCCCGCCGCCCGTACCTCCACCATGCTGACCTCCACCACGCCCGCAGCCGCTGAAGGGTTGAGGCGTGCAGCCCCGGCTGAAGAACTGAAGCATGAGACCGGCACACTGGCCCGCTTCAGGCCAGCCCCATCCCAATCAGGGATGTAAGATGCCTCCTCCGCCCTATAGTCCACCTGAACCATGGCGCGAGCAAGGACATCCACCCCGAGTAGTGCGGAATATCCACACTTGTTGACCACCAGCGCATACGCGGACACGGTGGTCATGCTAGAGGCGCGCAACGGATTGAAAATCACGTTGACTTTAACCGCCGTCATAGCGTACGGCTTACTAGCCGGACCCTGCCAACCTGACACAGACACGGGGCTTTCTACTAAGCCACCGTTCTCGTAGGTCAGGTTCAGCATGGTGGCCAAGTCTGTGCTGATGACTAGCGGCTGAGCACCGCTATCAAGCTTGACTGCGCCAACCAACGGACATGTCACCATGTCGCTCCATACATCTCCACAGGCTCCAACTGCTTGGAACGCTATGGACGGCTCACCATTGGGGTATGGAACCACCGTGGGAACCTGGGGAACTGCACTAGTGCGCTGCTGGCTACTTGTGCTGACCACTCCCGCTTGCACCACGGGCACTGCGGCTTCTACCGGCTGACGCCCGTAGGTGACGGACTCAGAATTGCGCAAGGTGCGCACATCATGCCCATCTGCGAACAACTGGATCTCGGACACAACCGACCCCAGCCACTCAACCCCCTTCTGCCCGAAGGTGTCGACCACCTGCCGTGCTGAAAACATGGGTACGTCCACAATGAACGGCATTGGGTACACAGGCGCCAATCGCCTACGCTGCTCCAGCCCAGCAGGGTTCGCATGCTCAAAAGCAGATTGCACCCCAGCCAGCGGCATGGAAAAGGACGCGGGCAACTGCCCGGCAGGCAACATGGGTGCCTGCTGAAAAGAAAGCGGGCTGCGTGCCTGCTTGCCTTTGGTAGCCTCCGCAGCGTTGATCTCGACGTCACCCGGCATGGGCGCCCAGAATGGGTCCTCCCGGTACACCGTCGCGAATTGGTTGGGGGGCGCCGTCGCCTCCTCACCATGCTTGATGGCAGCCACCTGGGCTTCCATCGAGTCGGTCTTGCCCGCCATCTCGGCGAAGTGGACCGTCTTGATGCCCGCGGCTGGACACTTGTTCATCAGGTGCCACTTCGTGTCTGCCCCATGCGGCTTCGTGCAGCGGCTTGGACACTCGCGACTAAGGTGCCCATCCTTGTCGCAAAGGTAACATTTACCGCGTGACGGGGTGGGTGCGCCCAGCGCGCCTTGCACGCCCTGCGCCTCCTGAGTCCCATCCGATGACGGCGGACGACCGCCTCCGCCTCGACCACCACCGCGACCCCGACCACCGTAGCCACTGCCGCCGCCACCACGACTGACACCGCCACTGCCACCCTGACCGCCACCGCCGCTGCCACCCTGACCGCCACCGCCGCTGCCCCCGTGACCGGCGTTGCCACCACCCTGAGTGCCGACATATTCACCGCGCCCCGCACCAGGCAGCCGCTGGCCACCCTTGACCGCGATGGCCTTCTCCATCTCAGCCATCTTCTTGCGCATCTCAGCCAGCTCAGACGAGATACCCTTCTCGCCTTCCGCACGCTTCCTGAGCAGCCGCTTGAATGCTGCACAGAGAGTCACCAAAGTCCACTCCCCACCGGGCGGCTCCGGAAGATCGATGGCCAGCAGGGGCACTGCACTCCGCCATAACCGGCAAGCCTTGGTCTGCGTATAATCAGGCACTTTGCCCGCAAACGCGAGAAGCCGGTCAAGGGAGAAAGCCGGATCCTCACCCTCGGCGACGGTGAACGCTCCATTCCATTCCGCGATGGCCTTGACGTGCTCAACTGGGTACTCCAGCCGCAGTTGCTGCCACAGCTGCTCTGCCGGGTCGACATCGAAGATGATCGAGTCGAGATCCGGTGTGCCCATGTCCGTGAGCGCAAACCATATGTCCGTGCGATGACATCGGTCCACGAGCGCTCGGTAATGCTGGACCAAAACCTGGACCTTCTTCTTGGTCAGGTCATGGAAAAAAAGGTGAATAAAATCCATCACCATCTCATGGCGAAGAGGATACCCCGAGGCATAACGATAAGTGTTACAATGAGCTCGGAAGAGCTCATAGGCTTCCTCTAAAGTCGCACCCGTGCCTGCTGAGGTGAACTTCTCGCGAAGCTCCACCTTGGGCAGCGATGGCACACGAGTGGATTCGCCATGCACGCCGTACGGCATGCGGTGGGGTCGCTGGACGTCGTCGCCCTCACCCCATGGTATGCTGGCTACCTCCCGATCGACTTGGCCCCAGCCGAAGTCTGACCGAGTGCCGCCAAGCCTGGGCCGCCCTGCGGTGCCACCCAACGGCGTTGCTGCCGCCGTCATGGGTGGCCGACCTGTGCTAAACAAGCCACCTGATGCTCCCCCCCTGGGGGCTGCACCATACCCGCCGCGCCACGATAACGTGCCTTGGTTGGGTGCCCGTAGGTTCCCCCCCAGCGTATAAGATGCGTCGGCAGTCGACCGGGTGCCTACCCGACCGACGTTCGGCTGCAGCTCGTCATCCTGCGCCATTTCCCCGTCGCCCCGCCGTTGACCGCTTGGTCCGACGCGTGGCTGACTGGGCTCAACGTTGCGTAGTGGACCTGTCCCACTGCGCTCTTCGTCGAAGTGTCCGCGTTGGTCACGCAGCGCCTCATGTCGCCGCGCTTCCTCGGCAGCGGCCTCCTCGTCGGCAGCCTGCCTGGCCTCGGCGTCGCGTTGGGCCGCAGCTTGGCAGGCGCGTGCAGCTTCCGTGGTTGCCTCCGCCTGCCGCCGTTGCTCAGCGCGCTCCGTAGCACGCCTCGCTTCAGCCGTAGATTCCGCGCGCTCCAAAGCAAGTCGCACAGTTTCTTCAACAAGCGTCGCCTGTTGCGATAACTGCGTCGCTTGCTGAGCTCGGAGTGCCGCCAGCTCTGCCGCTTGCTCTTGCAGCAGGCGCAGCACTTGGGTAAGAGCACCACCGTCCCCTGCCGAAGAAAGGGAAGGCGCTCCATTACCTAACAAAGCGGTGTCCGCACTAGTGCCGAGACGACCGCTGGGCGGGTCAGTTGCTTGACCGCCCGTAGCTGCCGGCGCTGACCCACCACTGCCTGATGCTGTGGGGTCAGTTCCTGACATGTTGATGGTGGTATCGACCCTGGAGAGCTCCTGCCCGTCGGTGTCGACGCCCGTGTTGGCACAGCCTGCGTGGCTTGCCAAAAACGCTGTGACCGACCTAGTGTGATATGACATAAACTGCCACAACCACTACCAAGTAGCAACGGTCTAATCTGAAAGACTTAATGGTTGATCAGGCCACTATGTGTGCTAGTCTTCCCCAGAAAACTGCACACCGTCTCTCTTTGCTGAAATGAAAATGTTCCTTTGCAGATGGAGCTAGTCTCTTCGAGTAATGAAAAGAGGGCTCTCAGCCGAGGACAAGGAACTGTCCCTCGTGCCTGATGACCACCTTCTTGATCCCCTTGTGTACCGTCGCGTGCCGCGTTTGAATATCCTTGCTGGGGCGTTAGCTAGACGCTCCAACTACTCTAATTGCGACAATATGATGGTGCAAGAGGGTGCTTTTGCCTCCCCTGCTATAGAACAATGCTTTCACAACACACACTTTGCACAGTCTGATGATGAAGCCGCACATGCGGAATTTATTGAGAAAGTTAATACAATTACAACACGTTGATAGTCTCAATATCGATGCACTCCATGCTCACGAGCCCGCAGTTAGGCAGCGCTCCATGACATGCTACCGGCCTTGCTCCCAAGGAAAGGGAGAAACACGAAGGCCACTAACGAGAGACTCGAAGAGACTACACGCTGCGTGAGAGTCCTCTTCGACTATGAACCAAACCATTCGTCATGCATGCCACACGCATGACACACGCCACACTTGTCAGTCCAGCCAGGAATGCCAAAACTATCTTGCTGCCTGAACCATGCAAATAGAAACCGCATTCCAGTTGCCGTCCTGGCTTTCTACCACACATGCCAACAAAAGCAGGAAGGCATCCCGACAAATCTAAATTGCTACCCTGTTGCCGATCTCATCTCCTAGAGGCTCCGGCATTTCTGTCCCTGGGAATGTCCGACATTGAGTCACGTCCACCAAGGTCGAAGCATAATATCCTTCAGACAATCTGCACGCTCACACCTTGCGTGTGAGTGGCCCAGCAAACATTGCGTCTAATCGTTCCTTTCTAGAAGAAATCCCTTTGTAGGGCTGCCAGCGATTTCGCATTCATTCCAGCGATCTGGCTCCGCACCGCAAATTGTCCTTTTCCATTTTCTGTCCAGTCCTCATAACGTTGACCCGCTATTCTACACCACAAAGACACCTGGCCTGTCAATAGCCTCGGCGCTGTTGAAGTCCAGCAGTCCAGCTTCAGCTCCAGCTGTCCACTAACACGCGTATGATCCTCTCGACGCTGCGCACTTGTGCTGCCGTCCGCTCAAGTCAGTGCTGCGCGCCCAGCTGTGCCTGGCCCGGCGCGCATGCACGTACACTTTCGTCCGCTCTTATGCTGCAAGTGCTAGTGTCCCCCCCCGGTCACTAGCCTTTGTCGAAAATGCGTAGAAAACAAATTCCTTGCGCACGTCACCGGTCTTGTGCATAGTGGGCGCCGCCCGGATGACATAGCTCGCGTCCGTGACATGGTGGGTACCCCTAATTTGGGGTGGCCCGGAGCCTTGGACGATGCCGCGCGCATGCAGACACATCGAGACCAACGCCCCGCTGTATGTAAAACATGGAAAAAGGTGTCACGACTACGTGCCAAAGAATTATGCATGACCTATTCCGTCATGCACAACAAACTGCACGCCATCCAAGGCACAACAAACGGCACGGCGCAAAAGGCACCACCAAGCCAAAGGAATCATCCTGCACAACAAACGGCACGGCGCAAAAGGCACCACCAAGCCAAAGGAATCATCATGCACAGCCAACTGCAGGCCATGGAAGGCACCACCAAGCTAAAGGAATCAGCATGCACAGCCAACTGCAGGCCATGGAAGGCACCACCAAGGCAAAGGAATCATCACGCACAGCCAACTGCAGGCCATGGAAGGCACCACCAAGGCAAAGGAATCATCACGCACAGCCAACTGCAGGCCATGGAAGGCACAACCAAGGCAAAGGAATCATCACGCACAGCCAACTGCAGGCCATAGAAGGCATCACCAAGCTAAAGGAATCAGCATGCACAGCCAACTGCAGGCCATGGAAGGAACCACCAAGCCAAAGGAATCATCACGCACAGCCAACTGCAGGCCATGGAAGGCACCACCAAGGCAAAGGAATCATCACGCACAGCCAACTGCAGGCCATGGAAGGCACCACCAAGCTAAAGGAATCATCACGCACAACCAACTGCAGGCCATGGGAGGCACCACCAAGGCAAAGGAATCATCACGCACAACCAACTGCAGGCTATGGAAGGCACCACCAAGCTAAAGGAATCATCACGCACAACCAACTGCAGGCCATGGAAGGCACCACCAAGCTAAAGGAATCATCACGCACAACCAACTGCAGGCCATGGAAGGAACCACCAAGCTAAAGGAATCATCACGCACAACCAACTGCAGGCCATAGAAGGCACCACCAAGCGAAAGGAATCATCACGCACAGCCAACTGCAGGCCATGGAAGGCACCACCAAGCCAAAGGAATCATCATGCACAGCCAACTGCGGGCCATAGAAGGCACCACCAAGCTAAAGGAATCATCACGCACAACCAACTGCAGGCCATGGAAGGCACAACCAAGCCAAAGGAATCATCACGCACAGCCAACTGCAGGCCATGGAAGGCGCAACCAAGCTAAAGGAATCATCACGCACAACCAACTGCAGGCCATAATAGAAGGCACCACCAAGGCAAAGGAATCATCACGCACAACCAACTGCAGGCCATGGAAGGCACAACCAAGGCAAAGGAATCATCATGCACAGCCAACTGCAGGCCATGGAAGGCACAACCAAGGCAAAGGAATCATCACGCACAGCCAACTGCAGGCCATAGAAGGCACCACCAAGCTAAAGGAATCATCAACTGCAGGCCATGGAAGGCACAACCAAGGCAAAGGAATCAGCACGCACAACCAACTGCAGGCCATGGAAGGCACAACCAAGGCAAAGGAATCATCATGCACAGCCAACTGCAGGCCATGGAAGGCACAACCAAGGCAAAGGAATCATCATGCACAACCAACTGCAGGCCATGGAAGGCACAACCAAGGCAAAGGAATCAGCGTGCACAACCAACTGCAGGCCATAGAAGGCACCACCAAGCTAAAGGAATCATCATGCACAACCAACTGCAGGCCATAGAAGGCACCACCAAGGCAAAGGAATCATCATGCACAACCAACTGCAGGCTATGGAAGGCACCACCAAGGCAAAGGAATCATCACGCACAACCAACTGCAGGCCATGGAAGGAACCACCAAGGCAAAGGAATCAGCATGCACAACCAACTGCAGGCCATGGAAGGCACCACCAAGGCAAAGGAATCATCATGCACAGCCAACTGCAGGCCATGGAAGGCACCACCAAGCTAAAGGAATCATCATGCACAACCAACTGCAGGCCATGGAAGGAACCACCAAGGCAAAGGAATCAGCATGCACAACCAACTGCAGGCCATGGAAGGCACCACCAAGGCAAAGGAATCATCACGCACAACCAACTGCGGGCCATAGAAGGCACCACCAAGCTAAAGGAATCATCATGCACAACCAACTGCAGGCCATGGAAGGAACCACCAAGGCAAAGGAATCAGCATGCACAGCCAACTGCAGGCCATGGAAGGAACCACCAAGGCAAAGGAATCATCATGCACAGCCAACTGCAGGCCATGGAAGGCACCACCAAGCTAAAGGAATCATCATGCACAACCAACTGCAGGCCATGGAAGGAACCACCAAGGCAAAGGAATCATCATGCACAACCAACTGCAGGCCATGGAAGGCACAACCAAGGCAAAGGAATCATCACGCACAACCAACTGCAGGCCATGGAAGGCACCACCAAGCTAAAGGAATCATCACGCACAGCCAACTGCAGGCCATGGAAGGAACCACCAAGGCAAAGGAATCATCACGCACAACCAACTGCGGGCCATAGAAGGCACCACCAAGCTAAAGGAATCATCATGCACAACCAACTGCAGGCCATGGAAGGAACCACCAAGGCAAAGGAATCAGCATGCACAACCAACTGCGGGCCATGGAAGGCGCCACCAAGGCAAAGGAATCATCATGCACAGCCAACTGCAGGCCATGGAAGGCACCACCAAGCTAAAGGAATCATCATGCACAACCAACTGCAGGCCATGGAAGGAACCACCAAGGCAAAGGAATCAGCATGCACAACCAACTGCAGGCCATGGAAGGCACCAAGGGGTGGGACACTGAGGGACACACCAGTTCAATAGACGGGCCCACGCGAATAGTGCGCATGGGCCCCGCCTTGGCGGGCAGAGGCGCCGCTCCCTTGGGGCGCGTGGCGGCCGCCTTGGTGCGCGCAGCCCACCCATTGGTGGGCAGAGGCGCCGCTCCCTTGGGGCGCGTGTGCGCCGCCTTGGGGAGCGTGGCCCATCCCTTGGTGCAGGGGGGCGGCGCGGACCAGGGGGGGGATGTCTCGGAGCAGGGGGGGTATGTCCTTGAGCAGGGAGGCGCCCATGGGGGCTTGTGTCTCATCCTCGTCCCCAGCAGCATCATTAAACCCGTCTCTGTCCCCACCCCCGTCGATCCCCGGGCCAGTCAGCCCCTTCGCCTGTGGCCCAGTCCTCCCCCTCGCCCCCCCCCTCGTCGGTCCCCCCCTCGCCCCCCCCCTCCTCGTGCTCCTCTGAGTCCTCCTCCTTGCCCTCCCGCCGCTCATCCTCGCTGTCCGTCATCGGCACAAACCAGAGTCCATGCGGGTCAATGAACCGGTTTGCCTTCAACAGGCCCCCCTTGAACTTCTCGAGCATTTCGGGCGAGGTCTTTCTCCAAATTATATGCACCAGCACCGCCCCATCATCCAGCAGGCTCTTGCGCTCACTGTGCGACTTCATGTGACGCAGAAACGAGAATCCCTCCATTGCGGAGAGGACCTGCAACCACGGCATTTGCATTTTGCATGCACACGCATGCAATGTGAGCTTTGTGGCAGCGGGCGAGTGAAGTCAGGAGCCACCATGGACGTACGGAAAATAAAATCAGACAACGGTGACACTTACGAGGTAGGCGATCTGGGTGGCACGCTCTGGGTGGCACCCGTCCCGGTTTCGGCGATGTCTGTTTCTGTCATGTCTCTTTATGAATGCTTTTGCGTGCTAATGACGAAGCCTTGACGAAACTGCCATTCACCAATGACAGACACGCATGCAAACCAGCACAGGTGCTGTCAGACAGACAGTCGTGCGCAGCTTGCTCAAGAAACGCCTGAGGCATACACGCCCATGCTAAACTTCGTAATTGTGGCAGTGAGTAGGGGGGATGCCATATTTCAAAAGACAAAACCACAAGAACTGGCGTTTCAAAAGACATACCCCGGCAAGGCTGCTGACCACCTTGGTCATAATGGCTTCGCGTTCCCCATCCGTAAGTACTAATCCCGTCTCCGCTTCCATGGCCGTGATCTCCAGTTCGATTCTGGCCCTCCTCTTCGCGGTGACAATCATGAAGTTGGTGCGAGCTTTCTCCACGAGCTTCTCGCGGCCGGCGAGCAATATCTGGAACGCGGGAAGGGGCAACGGAGACCAGCACGACGTGGACAGGACGTCTCAGAGATATGCGATGAAGGCCTGAGATGCATTGAAGGCCTGCCCTCCAAAACGATGCTTGCCTTACAAGGTCGGTTCGGCATATGCTGCACACGGTTGCAAACGACATTCAAAATTGGCGGCGAGCTTTACAACATACATCCTAACTCGAACCCATAGTTGGAAATTGGCTCGTTATGCCACTACGTGCTCCGTCATGCTCCATGCTACGTACTGTTGCAATATTTTACCTTGGCACGAGCGTCGTCCTTGCCCTGAAGCCCTTGGCGGGCAACGAGCGTGTTCATCACCTGGCTAAACTCGGCCCTCATACCTACGAGCTCATTTCCCAGGTTACTGACCGCCCGCGACAGATCTGCTACCGTGTGCTCAAGCGTGGCCGGGCGCCTGCCCATTCTCAGAAGCTGCGGGGGCACGACCAGCGTCCTGCCGGCGGGAATCCAGCATTTCATATCGCCTTGTCTTTTTGGCGGGCGGAGCGGCGGAGCGGGACCCTACTGGTCCGACCTCCCCGTGCGGCGTACCATTGTTCTTGCTAGACATGGCGGACAGCCACCAGGAGCAAGGGACAAGCCTTTGGCACACACGGCAAGCCAGCAGGACAAGATGTACAGCCAGCGGAAGCACCGGACAGGCGCGCGAAAATCAAACGCGAGCAGTTACGCGCAAATGGACGATGAGGACCGATGCAGCAGTGCTTCCCAAGCCCCTTCATGGCGAATTTGACATTTGCCGGTAAAACGGGTATGTATTAATTTGACATTTCGCTGTGGCCTGCTTTTCTTTTCCCTGCTTGTCATGTCTGTGCGTTCAGTGTCTAGACCGCGACCACGTGGATGTTTTGCCACGCGTCAAGGCAAACTTTGAAGAGGTTGCTCGTCCGGCCAGATCCCACTCGAAGCGCGCGGAGGCCCAAGCACTGAGCCACTGATGACATTTCCAGACCAGAACGGTCTGTGCCGTTTGCAGAAGTCAACCACGGGGACCCGTCAATGACTGGCATGGCCGGTGTCTAAGTTGTTGTAAACCAGGAAATTATCATACCGATCATGTTCCGACGCTCAACTTCCTCCGACTCGCCCCGCCGAATGCTCTGGGCGTTCGGATCTGGGCTTTGGTCTGTTGGCAGTTTTCTACATTAGGTGACACGACAGTAGGTGAGACGTTTTGCAGGAAAAAAAGGGCGTTTTACCGTGTGTACGGCAGTCGCCATGGGGAGGATTCCCAGTTTTGTAGCAGTCGGTGTGCTCCTGGTGGCATGCCTGGCTTCCTTGTCATCCGGCCTCTGTGTCAAGATCACAAACGATGTTCGAGTAAGTTGGTGCAGTCTGTTCCAGTTTGCATGACGCCCGCTATTAGTGGTGCCTGACAGGTTTTGGTCGTCCATCGTCGTGAACGCCGTGGCCATCAGCGTGGTTGTTTCTGTTATATCCGGATGGTGTCGTCTTGTATGTGGATACCGCGACAGCGACAGCAACCGCAACCGCAACAGCAACGACGATGGCGGGAATCCCGAGATTGTCGGGTGTTATGAAGACGGAGAACGCGATGGCATTGTGGTAGACGTCTACGACAATTTAGCGATTGCGGAGTACATATTTGCCACTACAGGCGTTGTGAATTGCGAGGTCGGTGAAGAATTGGCGACTGTGCTGGTCGATGCGTCACTGCCTCAGGTATGCCGCTTCCATACGCTTGTTGTTGGCCATAGACACCTGGACATGCTTGCCGGGCAAGATACTTGGCTCAACATAATGCCCTACCCCTTGACATTATGCGTTTGATTGATGTTAGTTTTCTTGTGTACAGACATCTATATATTGACCTTGGTTTTCTTGTGCTGTTCGCACACATAATTCCAATGTACTACTTCCGTGTAATGTGCATGCCAAACTGATGATACCGTCTTATGGTTAACTCGTCCCATTTTACATTTACATATTTTCATCGTCCAACACATATTGCATCACGCCAGGCTCGCTCCACAGGGCCACGTGGGCATCAGCGAGAACAGGGGCGGGTGTTGGCCAACACTCCGGCACGTTGGATGTAATGTGTACGCTCAACAACACAGAGGCCAAGTCCGGTATCCACCTTGCGCAATTGTATAATGATGATTGTTGACCTGGTGTGGGCTGATAATTCTCTGTCTGACCACTGTTTTGCTTGCCAATTTACAATACTTTTTTGGGCGAGGGCGAGGGCGAGGCCGAGGCCGAGGCCAAGGCCGAGGGCGAGGCCGAGGGCGAGGGCGAGGGCGAGGGCGCGGGCGAGGGCGGGGGCGGGGGCGGGGGCGGGGGGGAGGGCGAGGGCCTGGGCGAGGGCCTGGGCCTGGGCCTGGGCCTGGGCCTGGGCCTGGGCCTGGGCCTGGGCCTGGGCCTGGGCAGCAAGCACGCTGTTGGGGTTTTTAACTATCCAGTTTTGAAGAAACACTCTTGCTTGTTTCTTCCTCGAAGCGTGAGCTCTAGGCCATCGTACAACACAGGCGTCCTGCGCCTACGTGGTGGAGCTGATGTAGACAGCGGTACGTGGCATTTACATGTAAGGCATGCACAGGCGATTTGATGTTTATGGCATGCTCAGTTGCTTTTAACGTGGTGTGGGTGATTACCAGCCCCCCCTGGAGATGTTGATGAAGCATCCCCGGCCCGGTGGGCGCCCTTTTTCGATTTTGGGACACTCCCTAGTTTTAAAAATCAATCGCTAGTTCTTGCGTTCATATTTGCAAGTTTGCTCTCGTGTGTATAGGTGGCGGTGACTGACTCGGACGGGGGATGATGATGCAAGCGAGATTTGGGGCAGAAAAGTCCTGGATGCTGGTCATGAGTGGCAAGTGTGGTATGCCTCGTGCTTCCCTCCGCCAAGTGCCGGTCGTGCCAGTGCTTAAATCCAAACCGCATATTTAACGCATGCGCTTGCCCCCCTAGCCACGAGGAGATTATATTTCAGTTCAGTTTAGTCCAGTTTTTATCTGTATGTTGTAAACATAGTACTCCGCTATATGCGAGATTATATTTACAGCTGTAATGTTTTTTCATGCAATGGTGGGCCATGCATTTGATTTAGACCCAGTTGAGAGCGTCGCTGGAGAACACCATGTGTGGTGCAACGAATCATTATTTCTTGATCGCTCTTATAAAGGCGCGGCGTTGCTTTCTTTCCTTGAACGTGCAGAGGAGCGCATCCCATCGCTGTTCCCTGGTTCTTCGTCGTCGCCGGAGCGTCTATTATCTCCACCTCGGCCCCACGATGTTTCCCGGCTTGCGGACAAGCCCCCCGGGCGTCGCCTTGAATCTGCCGAAAGCTCCGCGGGCGGAGAAGAGCAATCAAGCAAGTCGGCGCGCCTTGACTCCAACCAAGGGAGTCAAGGCTCCGTGGCGGACGACATGGACGACATGGGCGACACGGGCGACACGGGCGAGCCCAGCAGAACGTCAGCAGCAGCCTTGTTGCCCGTGCCAACGGCGATGTTTGGGGCATTCCAGTCCTTCACCTCATTCCACCTTTTCGGTTTATATCTGCGATATCAGATGGAGCACAGTCATATCCGTGCGCAGCAAGCTTTGTTAAAAAGCCCTGACTTCAATGTGGCGGAGGCGATAGGGGTGGGAACCCACTCCGTGACGACCATGGAGCAGAAGCTGCTGGGACTCAGCCAGGCGAAAATTGAGCCGGTGGAGCTACAGTGACGACGGTAGCATCGCCCACGTCATTGACATCAGGGCACGGTTGGCACAGGTTTTGCGCGACAAGAAATTTGTTTCCCAGCTGCGCCTGCGCCACGAGATTTGGCCGCAGTGCCAGGTGGCGGAGTTTTGCCAAACGAGAGCATATCTCGACACGCCGGCCTTCAAGCCGAGGAGCGTGAACGTGGTTGGCCGCGACGGGAGGGAGATAAGGGTATCGGTGGGGGACACAATTGAAGTGATGGTGGCGGATGACCGCAATAGACAGGCTGCTGAGCCCGCCCGGGTGATGGGCATCTATTGGGTCCACCAAGACGCATTGGCGGAGGACGGCGTGGTGGCAGACAATGCAGATGTTGATGGGTTCGTCAAGTGCTTGCGCATCAAGTACATGTACAGGAACGGCAAGGGCGTGGTTGTGAATGGCGCGCATGAAGTGCTCGATTCGGATCACTCCCAACTTGTGCCCACAGAGTACTACGTGCGACACGTCAGGGTGGCATCCGAGGAGGGGGCGTGGGCCGAGGTCAGCGACTATTACCTCAAGTCCAAGCTCATCCAGCTGCTGCCGCGTCGACGCTGGGCCCCGCTGAATTACGACGCGTGGCTCGCGGACGTGCCCGAGGTGCAGCCCCCCGCGGAAGGCGACCTTCCCATCCTCTGCCTGCCTATCGTCGTTTGGGGGGACGCATTCAGGTACTGGCAGAAGAAGGAAGGATCGCTGGAGGCGTGGCTGTTTTGCATCCTGGGCCTGGATCGCGCGCTGAGCAAGACTCGCAATGCCATCTTCCCGATCAGCCTGGTGCCGGCGAAAGATTACTCCGACAAGTTTGTTGCTTACGTGGTGAGGGAATGCCTGGCGGCTTTGACCAGGGGAGTGGTGATGGAGGTGCACACGGCCCAGGGACTGCAGCGGATGCTGGTTCGCTGCCACGTCCTGGTGGAACACGACTCGCATGCGAGGGGGAACTTCATGGGCCACCTCGGCTGCACGGCGAAACGCGGCTGCCCCTTTTGCAACTGCCCCGACGAGAGGTTCGGTGACACTTCCTACGATGTGGTTGCCAACGCTCGCAAAGAGGCGCAGACGGTGGCAATCGTCAATCGCATGGCTGGGATGACGCAGAGCGCCCGGGAAGCCGAACAGACCAAAACTGGGGTCCTGTATGTCCCTGACTGGCCTTGGAAGGAGATCGTGGGGTTCAACCGGTATGAGAGGTTTATCCTGGAGATTTTCCATCTGGCCGCTCTGGGCCTGGCGAAACTAGTGACCAAGTACTGCGTCAAGTTCTTCAGCCCTACCAATTTGCAGATGCTGAACGCGTGGGCTCGTGACTTCCCTCGCCTCCCGGGGGATGTCATGCCCGCTGATCCGCTCACCAATTACAAGAACATGAAAGGCATGGAATTCCTCACTTTCGGGAAAGCGCTGCCCTTCCTGCTGCGCAGGCTCGTACATCTCAACCAACTTGGTATGCATTGCCGCGACGTGCGAGCGGTCAACAGGTTAATCCTGCACCTTGCGAAATTCCTGGAAATGGTCACCGCGGACGTCACGTCGCCACTTTTCAACAAGCATGCGGATGACATCTACCGGATCTTTGTGGATACTTTCCAAGGCCTGTGGCCGCGTCCGCCACCGCCACCACGAGCTACCAACCAAGCACAAGCAGCAACGAGCGCAGGCGTTGCGCCCGACAAGAAGCGGAACGCCGCTGCGCCAAACACGCACTACGGCTTGCACGTGCGCGAGCAGATGGACCAGTATGGGAGGCCTTGGTCCATGGGGGGGCAGGATTTTGAGAGAATCATTGGCCTATTGAAGGCGAGGGTGAAGTCGGTGGGGAATTGAAGGACGCCGGGAATATGGGCCCGAAATTGTTGAAGGAGTGGGAAATGCTTTTCCTCTATACACGGGTTGCAGCGGGAAAGGAGGATGGGGAGGGCACGCTGAGCCAGGAGGCGCTTCAAATGGTGGAAGCGAGCGACTCCATGAACATCATGTTCCCTGGCATTTGCGAGCAGGACGAGTTTTCCAGACTCGTGGATGACACGACGCTACTGGACGCCATGCATGTCAAGGGCACGTTGGTGTGCCGAGGCGGGGTGCCCCGAGGTGCCGGAGAGCAGAAGACGCTGGACGAACTGGGATTTTCCTTGGAAGAGCTGAACGGACAGGTGAAACATTTCTTCGAAAAGGACGCCCCGTTTGACGCGCCTCCTGTCATCCAACGGTATGCGCGGGCAGCCAGGTACAACGGCGGCGTGAGGGTTGGGCAGGCGTATGCCTTTCGACAGGCACCGTACACGAAAGAGGAGTGCGAGCGGCCTATTGCGGCGCATTACCGATGCACTGGCGTTACGCTACTAGCCGATTCCGTCAATGTGGCGCATTGGGTTTGCGAAGTGGAGGACATTCTCTGCCTCACCGGGCCATCGGGCACCAAGACGCTTTGGTTCAAACCTAGGTGGTATGACATCCAGCTCGTCCCGAGGAGTGGGCAGGTTAGGTGTGATGCGCATCACCAATGTCCACTGTTTGATCGCTTGCCCCCCGGTGTGGGGGAGCGAGGGGGACCTCCTGCGTCTTGCGCCCTGGTGCCGCTATTCCGCCTCGGTCAGCCGGTTAGGATGGTTCACGATTGTGACGTGCGAGGGGGGGGGTGCCGTGTTTTACCGGAATCGCAGCGCCAGCGGGGACAGCCCGACGTAGTCCACGACTTCGACGGGAACACAAGTTACGCTTTGGATGCCTTCCACGGCAGCTGTCCGGCGTATTTTAAGAATATGCACATGCGTGGCTTCAGCGTGCAACACGGGCCCCTGCCTGAGTGAAGGTATACCGGCCTCCCAGGGGCCGGGGATGAACGTGACCACCCTAGTGGGCTGCGACAGGCTTGTGCGTTTCTACGTGTGCACGTATGGCTGCCTATATGATCATGTGGGTGTGTGGGCATGCTGTGGGCACTCGGGCATGTGGCCATGTGGGCGTGTACGGCGATCGTCGCTCAGGGCGTGCAAGCATTGGGGGGAGGGCGTGGTAGCCCAGGCACCTGTTTCATGTGCACGCACTGGGACAGAGGTTACAATCCGCCGTACGGCCATAATTGTGTATCCAGTTGCTTCCGGGGTACAAGGGCGTTGCTAGCCTATCGAGTTAACTACCGTTAGCTGTAATCTAGGGGGCGGGGGCCCTTGCCTACGCGCTTGGCCGGCGTTAAATGTACAAGTATATTGCCTTGTCGGAATATACCCACGACGCCTTTCCACATTATCAAGAGGGCAATGCCAGCTCAATTGAAGTCATGCATGTATAGTGGATCCATAGCAGATCAATTTCACGTGTAAATAAGACGCCACTAATTAACTTATGCGTACGTATAGGATGCCATCCGCCTAGCCAAACACAATGCAAGTCCTGAGCGACAACTTAACTGCGGTTATCGAGATAAGAATTATCCATGCACGAATGCATCAAGATATTACTGCGTTCTACATCAAATGAGACATGCATGGCTATTCCTGAACGCACGGTGATCCGATTTCTGTAACTAGGACCTACTAGATAGCTTACACCATCCATTCCATCCCATGTTCCCCTCCCACTGAGGACTTATGCTCATGTGGCGCAGTCACGTGTCTATCAATTAATTAATTAATTAAATTGATTAATTTTAATAGACACGGTGATCCAACTTCGTGGAAGGACTATGGTAGTTGTCTGAGAGGAAAGGTCGACGCGAAGACCGCAGGAGCCCCGTGGCCATCTGTAGGAAGACCTGCACCCATCCACCCACCCACCCACCCACCCACCCACCCACCCACCCACCCACCCACCCACCCACCCCACCCACCCACCCACCCACCCACCCACCCACCCACCCACCCACCACCCACCCACCCACCCACCCACCCACCCACCCACCCACCCACCCACCCACCCACCCACCCACCCACCCACCCACCCACCCACCCACCCACCCACCCACCCACCCACCCACCCACCCACCCACCCACCAACCCACCCACCCACCCACCCACCCACCCACCCACCCACCCACCCACCCACCCACGGCACCCACCCACCCACCCACCCACCCACCCACCCGCCCACCCACCACCCACCCACCCACCCATCCACCCACCCACCCACCCACCCACCCACCCACCCACCCACCCACCCACCCACCCACCCACCCACCCACCCACCCACCCACCCACCCACCCACCCACCCTCCCACCCACCCACCCGCCCAACCAACCAACCAACCAACCAACCAACCACCCTGGCGGCCGCCGGCATGGAAACCGCCCCGGCGGCCGGCCGCATGGTCCCCGGCCTGGCTGCCGCCGGCGCGGTAACCGGCCCGAGAACCGGCCCGGGAACCGCCCCGGGCGCTGCCGGCACGGCAACCGCCCCGGCGGCCAGCAGCACGGTCCCCGGCCCGGCTGCCGCCGGCGCAGTACAATAACCGGCCCAGGAACCGGACCGGGCGCTGCCGGCACGGCAACCGCCCCGGCGGCCGGCAGCACGGTCCCCGGCCCGGCTACCGCCGGCGCGGTAACCGGCCGGATAACCGGCCCGGGAACCGCCCCGGGTGCTGCCGGCGCGGAAACCGCCCCGGCGCCCGGCAGCACGGTCCCCGGCCCGGCTGCTGGGCGGCACGGTTCCTGCCCCAGTTCCCGCCCCGGCGCGGAAACCGCCCCGGCGGCCGGCAGCACGGTCCCCGGCCCGGCTGCCGCCGGCGCGGTAACCGGCCCAAGAACCGGCCCGGGTACCACCCCGGGCGTCGCCGGCACGGAAACCGCCCCGGCGGCCGGCAGCACGGTCCCCGCCCCGGCTGCCGCCGGCGCGGTAACCGGCCGGATAACTGGCCCGGGAACCGCCCCGGGTGCTGCCGGCACGGAAACCGCCCCGGCGCCCGGCAGCACGGTCCCCGGCCCGGCTGCTGGGCGGCACGGTTCCTGCCCCAGTTCCCGCCCCGGCGCGGAAACCGCCCCGGCGGCCGGCAGCACGGTCCCCGCCCCGGCTGCCGCCGGCGCGGTAACCGGCCCGAGAACCGGCCCGGGAACCGCCCCGGGTACTGCCGGCGCGGAAACCGCCCCGGCGGCCGGCAGCACGGTCCCCGCCCCGGCTGCCGCCGGCGCGGTAACCGGCCCGAGAACTGGCCCGGGAAACGCCCCGGATGCTGCCGGCACGGAAACCGCCCCGGCGCCCGGCAGCACGGTCCCCGGCCCGGCTGCTGGGCGGCACGGTTCCTGCCCCAGTTCCCGCCCCGGCGCGGAACCGCCCCGGCGGCCGGCCGCATGGTCCCCGGCCCGGCTGCCGCCGGCGCGGTAACCGGCCCGAGATCCGGCCCGGGAACCGCCCCGGGCGCTGCCGGCACGGCAACCGCCCCGGCGGCCGGCAGCACGGTCCCCGGCCCGGCTGCCGCCGGCGCGGTAACCGGCCCGGGAACCGGCCCAGGAACCGCCCCGGGTACTGCCGGCACGGAAACCGCCCCGGCGGCCGGCAGCACGGTCCCCGGCCCGGCTGCTGGGCGGCGCGGTTCCTGCCCCGGTTCCCACCCCGGCGCGGAAACCGCCCCGGCGGCCGGCAGCACGGTCCCCGCCCCGGCTGCCGCCGGCGCGGTAACCGGCCCGAGAACCGGCCCGGGAACCGCCCCGGGTACTGCCGGCACGGAAACCGCCCCGGCGCCCGGCAGCACGGTCCCCGGCCCGGCTGCTGGGCGGCGCGGTTCCTGCCCCGGTTCCCACCCCGGCGCGGAAACCGCCCCGGCAGCCGCCAGCACGGTCCCCGCCCCGGCTGCCGCCGGCGCGGTAACCGGCCCGATAACCGGCCCGGTCACCGCCCCGGCCACTGCCGGCACGGAGACCGCCCCGGCGCCCGGCAGCACGGTCCCCGGCCCGGCTGCTGGGCGGCGCGGTTCCTGCCCCGGTTCCCACCCCGGCGCGGAAACCGCCCCGGCGGCCGGCAGCACGATCACCGCCGGCACGGTTACCGGCCCAAGAACCGGCCCGGGAACCACACCGGTGGCTGGCAGCACAGCAACCGCCCCAGCGGCCAGCCCGGCAACCGCCCTGGTGACCTGCCGGCACGGCCACCGCCCCGGTAGGCCGGACCGGTTACCAGGCCGGTCACTCCCAGCACGGTTGCCGGCCCGGATGCCGGCCCGGCGGCTGGGGCGGCAGACGGCCGGCACAGTTCCCGCCCTGGTCGCCGGCCCGGTCGCCGCCCCAGCACGGTTATCGCCCCGGACACCGGCCCGGAAACTGGGGCTACCGCCCCGGTAACCGTTCCGGGGCAGGCCAGAAAATTTCTAGTGAAGGCTCACACGCCCGACCCTGTGGGCAAACCACCTCCCCCCAAGCGGAGGAGGCGTTTTGATGAGTAGGGTAGTTAGGATTTTTCTAGACTAGCTAGATTAGAGTTAGGTTAGTTCGATTACGCGGCTCCTTCCATCCCACCCATCCATTAAGGAATATGTGCTACATGATCTCCCAACGGAGGCATGTTATAATTTAATTTAATTTAATTTAATTTAAATACATAGTGGTGCAGGTCCACCCAGAGCAGGTGTACATACCTTGTGCACCCAGAGCAGGTCTAGTTTACATCCTACCCAATTGCAGTAAGTAGCCATGCAAGAATGTACTAAAAGCCATATGCCCCATCTCGATCAGGGATATGTGCTACATACATGTACTCCCAACGTACGGAAATATGTAATTTTCCATCTCCATGAATTCATCAACCCTGTGCGCCGACAACAAGATCGCTGTTCTTGGAGTCCAGGAGCACCGACGCACCGTTGACCCTCAGCACGCGGTCAACGGGCTGCTGGTCGACGACCTGCGTGCAGCTAGGCTGGCGGTTCCACTACGGTGGCGGCGACGCGCCGGGCCAAGGTGGTGTGGGCCTCTTGTGCTCGCCGGCAGCATCAGAGCAGCTCCAGTCCATCGTGCTGCGGTCCCCGCGTGTGCTAGTGGCCACTTTTTCAGCCACTGAGGGCCATTCACACCACACGCTAACCGTTATCGTGGGATATGCACCACATGCGGGTCGAGCTCAGGCGGAACGTCAGGCCTTCTTCGACGCTCTCAAGGAGGAGGAGGCCAACATCCCAGCTCGGCACTTCCTGGTTATGCTGCTCGACGCCAACGCCACGCTGCCAGTTGGCACTGGGGGCGCTCAGTATTCCCCACCCAACACGACAGCCAACGGTAACACGCCTTTATTTGCGAATCTGCTGGCAGAATCTGCGCTGGTTGCATGCAATGCTTCTTTCGCACGCCCCGCTGAGCAGCTGGCCACCTTTTTTGGGCCGTCGGATTGGGTGGTGTGCCTTGATTATGTCTGCGTACGTCGGGCTCAGCGCCCCTCAGTTGTCGATGCTCGCGTCCTGCAAGATTCTGTCAGCACAGTGGAATCTGATCATCGTCTCGTGCTCGCTCGCATCCGATTGCGGTTTCCTGGGGTGAAACCGTCGCGACAGCTGGCACCTCAGCCAGATCTGAAAGTGCTCCGGATTGTGCTGAAGGATGCCGACAAGATGTCAGCAGCAGAGCAGGCCGCTATGTCGCACAGGGATGATTTCCTGGCCGTATTCGACGCCGGGGGCAGCCGACAGCAGTTACACGCCATTCCGCCGCCGGGGGATATCTCAGTGATCCTCCGTGGTGTCGCCGCCAAGTATCGCCTGGCTGCCCGCACCCTCCCCACCTTGCCTCCGCGTCGGCAGCTTGCTGTCCACCGTCACGCACCGACAGTGGTCGCCGCCAGGCAGATGCTCCGCCGCAACAGAGATCCGATCGCCAAACCTGGGCTGCAAGCAGCTCTGAGGGCCGCCTACGAGCAGGCTGAGAAGGCAGATGCTCAGCAGATGGTCAAGGACCTGCGCAGCTGCCAGCAGAAGCACGACGGCAAGGGGGCCTGGTTCTGGTACAAGCGCCTCAGGCACCCGGACGGCCTCGGCCGGCCCCACCGCCACGACGTCCCCGGCGCCCCAGCCAAGCGGCTTCGTACCTGGGCCACGGCCACGGCCGAGGTCGTGGGGACAGCTGCGCCGCCCCCACCCCTGCTCCCAGCCGCCGCCGCCCGCCCGGCCGCCCTGGCCGGCCCCGCTGGGCCCCCTGCCCCGCCTAGGTCAGCGGCGGACTACCTAGTCCCCCCGCTGGTCGGCCCACTTGGCGACCCGTCTGACATGCCTCCTTTCACCTCTCGCGAGGTCACGGAGGCGGTCCAGCGCCTGCGTTATGACGCAGCCACCGGCTCTGACGAGATTCCGGCCGCAGTTGTAAAACTTGCAGCCGAATTCGAGGACACAGGTGTTATGCTGCTCTTCCGGGACATCTGCAACCGCCTTCTGCTGTCGTCGCAACCTCCTCCAGCGGCCTGGCAACACAGTTTTCGCACGATGCTGTACAAGAACAAGGGGTCGCCTGCCGACCCCGGCAACTACAGAGGGGTGGCCGGGCCCACTTCGAATGTTCCGAAAAGTGTGACACTTTTCGTCGTTTTTTTAACTTCGTAACAAACTACTCTTTCCCGCCGGGCCGCGTGTGACACTTTTTGTCGTTTATTTAATTTCGTAACTAACTACTCTTTCCCGTCGGTCCGCGTGCGCTTTTTGATTGCCTGCAGGTGGCACAAAATTTTCGACCGGAGTGTTTCGGCATAACAAGTTTCTCGATACCCTGATGGATTGGTACATTCCTAGTCGACTAGAGGACCATGTTGAGAAGCGTTAATCGACGAAGCTAGTAGTACTTTCAACCATCAAATGGTGGGTATACCCACCCCCATAATTTTATTGAATCGATTAATAATGAAAATTTACACATTTGACCAACGCAAAATGTTGCATGGAATTAATCATCGATTATATTTGCCAAATGGGACCGGCATTCACTTTTCCTGGAGAAATGACCCCCATCCATCGATCTCAATGTCACGAAACTTGTACGCTCCCTTGTACAAGTCCCCCACGAAATTTGGAGGCTCGTTGGAAAATTGTTTGGGGGCCCATACGGCCCCACCTATTTCCGCCGCATTCAAGAACTCATGCTGGGCCTCAGCCCGGAGGCGCACAGCCGAGACATTGGGCGAAATTTCCGTGCCCTCCTTCTGGAGGCATTGCACCACCCTGGCCTTACCCGGAACACGGGGGGCAGGCGCCAAATCTGAATCTGGGGGCATCAGGTCGATCATCCCGTTTCCGAACGCAATGACACCTGAACCCCAACCTCCAAACGGTCCCCGCAGGGAGCGTGGGAAGTCGTGGGGGGGGAGTCGATTTCAACATACATGTTGGCCGCATGCTCCTTTTTATCGACATGCACATATGTATGCTGCGAACCAAAAACATCGGCGCGCTCCATCGTAAAAGTGAGTTTGATGGCTAAGTTGCGAGTGAGAAAATTATTTCAGCAAAGCCCGGTCCGGACTGTCGTATGGGTGGCGCTGCGGAGCGTCCCCTCTATTCCTTGTGGTTGTAGGGGACAACCTTCCAATCACAATTCGTAACTAGTCCGGTTACAAGCAAGGTACTTTGGCACTTCCGGAGCGAATTTGTGTTTTAAGACATCTACCAAAGAGGCCTTAGTACAGTAACATTGTTGTGACATTCGAAATTAGTACGAACCAATTTGCAGACGGACGGAAAGTCCTACCAGCAACTACATATTTGAGTGACGACATGATTTTTAGGTCAAACCAAATTATAAATTTGTAATTCGAAAAATTATTGTACAAGTTAAATAAAATACTCGCCATTTCGACACGGAAATATACTAAAATTTGTCACTACCGAGGCTAACAATGTTCCCAGCCACTTGTCATCTATGTAACATATGAAAAAACAGTTCTCCAAAAATATATAAACACGAATAAACACTGTCCCAACCGTAGGCGAATAAAGCCCAGGCTTAAAGATCCGTAGGGGTGGCGCTGCGGAGCGTCCCCGAAAGTTTAAGCCGGTGGCAGCCCCTCCGGGGCTTGCTGGTTGCGTACAAGAGCGGTTAGCCACGCGTCAAGCTCCTTGCTCATATCAACGTAGGCTTGCCTTTGGTTGCCAAGGACCATGCACTGGAGCGGAAGAGCAGCGGAGATGCACAGATAGCAATCGACCAGGTCGGCTGGGCGGGACTCCGGCCAATCAGCCAAATCCAGAGTAAAATGCAGGGGGTCATGCATATCTCGCTTCCACAGCCGAACCGCCAGAACGGCGTGGCCGGGCAAGAAAATCTCCTTCTGCCGTCCGTTTTGTCCCTCAACCCACCTAACCTCCTCCTTCTCCAGCACTGAGGCCTCCCTCACCACCTGCATCACCCAAAAAGGGTGGGCGGAATTGTGGTTCACGTCCTCTCTGTCTGACGGAACTGCGATGTAATCATACATGCGCATCTGCCTGCCAATGGCATCCCTTTGATCCTTCAGCAGTTCCGCCCGCGTCAGCTGGCGAACCGGAGGTATGGGCTGCGTTGGCGGCATCAGGCGGAAAGTTTTCATCGTTTGGCCCTCATCGTTAAATTCCTCGATATGTGTCCACTCGGTCCGGCACTCCTCCCACCTGTTAGCTAGGCAGGCTGGGCAGTAGCACGAAAAACGCCTCATCATCAGGAGCCCCGGGTCAGACTTGTCCAGGCGCCACCAGTGCGCTTGCTTGATGGCCTCGACACGCGTCGGTATCATACGGGCGCCGGAGTCGAGGTCCTGCAATGAGGGAGAATGTCAGAAACGGAAAGTTGGTATGTGTCAATAGATCAAGTACACATGAAGGGTCACTCTGCAGAGATACCCCTTTGAAAGTGCTTTGCATGCATTTTTCACTATATAAGACGCTAATTCATACCAGTTCTTTTAGCATTATCAAATAATAAAATGCAAATGGGCAAAAGGTCACTCTGCAGAGATACCTCAATCAAGTTCAAGAAAAATTGAGTTTCGCACCTCAGGAAAATGAAAGAAATGACGGTGGACGCCCTCTGCCCGAGCGCGGGCCGACTCCCTGCTCGTGGTTTTGCCTCCTTCCCAGCTGTCCCGCATGTACTTGACGATCTGGCGCCCTGTAACGATGCCCTGGTTCTCAGGAATGCATTGCATGTTCCTCACAATGCACTTGAACTTCGCTCCCTGACCATCCACCTCCCCCTTCCCGTGCTGCTCACCCAAGTAGTGGTACTCGAAGGATTCCAAGTCGGGATCCTGCATGAGGAGGCGGAAGACGGCGTTAACCACGTACTTGGACTTGAACTGGGATGAGCAGTTGTCAGAGCACATGAACATCCTCTTCACCCCCACACCAAGTCCGCGCAGGGTTTCCATGATTGTCCTCAGCGCGTAGACGAGCGCCCGCTCTCCCCGCTTCATCTTGGCTTCCCCGAGAAAAAAGAACGTTCGCTTTGCCATCGCACCATTGTGCAAATATCGCACGATCATGGGCATGAGGACAAAGCTCGTCTTGTGAAAGTACTGCGACTGCAGTTGGACGTAGTTGTTGTTCTCGTAATTCTCGGCCCAATCTCCATGCACGAGCACATCCCCCTCAGTCATGTTCCTCTCCCGGTCCTTGATCGTTGCCGACTGCCACCATGACGTAAAGCAGTGGTTGGTAAAGTCCTCCCAACTCTCGATAATCGCCAGCCTCAGCTGCGCGGGCGTTGACCTCATCGTTTCCTGTACGGGCCGCTTGACCTTCTCCGGGACCCGCCGATCGGTCGCGTCCTGTTTTAACCAAGGGATGAAGTAAATTTGCAAGTAACATATTCATAAAGTATCAGAAAAGCCTTTAATTAACATCGCGCTGCAGAATGACGCTGCGAAATAATTGCGTCACAAAATCCAAACACGCTTACCTCCCCTGCCGGTCGGGAAACCACTACCTCCTTCTTCACGTATCTGAACCAATTTAGTAGTTCTGTTGAATTCTTGTCCCGGTCACACAACACCCAGTCTTTGATGCCACACCGGGACTCGGGACACGAGTTCTCCATACATGCCCTCTTCAGAATGCGAAAGACAGACCCCTCCTCCATGGATGGGTCCCCTACCCTTGGCACCCCTTCCTCATCCTCCACGATCCTCTCATTTATTTCAAGATCGTCAAGGTCTTGCCCCTGCCATTCATCTTCCGTCACATTATTGTCCCCTCCTCCTCTTCGTTTCTCGCCGAGTTTGCCCCACCCCCCAGCTCACTACCCCCATCCGCCTCCGCCACACGGCAATGGAAGTGCTTCACCCATTCGGTCGTGTGCAGGCTTTCGAACATCCCGCACGTGCCGTCAGGCAATCTCGCCCTTAAACATCCCTCACACTCGTCGCCGCACTTGCAGTTCTTGCCGTGCTTCGCCTTGCAGTACCTAGTCCATGCCGCTACCTTCGACTGCATGACCGTATGCGTCTCACAGGCGCACACGTTTCTCTCCTTCCACTTCCCCTTGACGGTTTTGGGGGCGTACTTGCAGAAAGTCGTATATCCGACATGGATGCCGACATCCTTCTCATACTGCGGACTTTTCTTGTCCCAGTACGTGTGCTCCGCTAAAAACTTGAGATATATGTCCTCCTTCGAGGTGAGGTAGAAGTAGGCCCCTTGGACACCAACCAAAATCGCACGATTGCCAACTCGTTCGTGCGTCTTTATGGTATCCCTCTCTTGGGGCGAAGCGCGCGAGTTCTCCTCATCAGTCCAAGCCTGCGCGATCGACTCGATTACAAATTGGGGCAACTTCCTCTTCTTTCGCGCCAGCGCACGCGTCAGGAACTCCATCTTCTGTTGCTTCTGATCGCCCGAACTTTGAGAATGGTCTTCGCGGGGACACCCGTCATTCTCTCCAACTCTGCCGCCGAAAACTCCTTCTCGATGTCGTCCCCACAAAAAAGAGTTGACACCAAAATGATCTTGACGTCTCTGTCATGGTCGGATTTCGACAGGTCGTCAAAAAGGGCGATCAGCCGAGCCACCCAAGACCTCGACAGTTGTGCAAGCCGCTGCTCATCAAAAGCTTGGCCACCGGAATGTCAAAATGCTCCGCCTTGAGCTCGTCAGCCCTCTTATTGAAGCCATCAACAATCTCCTCAAAAGAGGCCCGCCTGGTAGATTCATTCCTCATGTGATGAACTACGTTGTACGCCTCATCAGCAAGATGAGTCCCCACAACAGACTTCTTCTCGGCGTACTGGCCAGGCCTTTTCGATGGCTTCCTGACGGCGGGCGAGGTGCTGCGGTTCTCATTCCCGAAACTTCTTTTCGAGCTGTTTTTCAGATCCGCTGCAAGGGGCGTCGGTGTCCCGATGCTCAAGTTGTGGGCATTGAGTCGATTAGCAAAGCCGCCACGCAAGGAGGAGGAGGTTGGCGAAAGAATCGGGGTTCTTTGAACGGAGTTTCTTCTATACGTGAATGCGGGAACAAGAGGCCGCTGGATGAGCGGCTTATAGGTCGTAGTGTTTACTCGTAGCTGTTTGGCTAGAGCTTTTGTGATTAGTAGATGCAATATAGTGCATGGTTGAAAAATGAATTAAATAAAATGTGCGTTCCGCGCTTGGGTTGATTATACCCGGGCGGAACGGGGCGTGAGGTGCAGTGCCCCTGAAAAGAACAACCTACGCATTATTTAATACTAGCCGTGCAGATTCGGGATATTCTACCCCCGGTCTGTACGGTTAGCGTCTTACTAGCATCCACTAAACATAAGGGTTTAATGACGTCAGTTAGCTAGGGATAAGGGAGGTTTTGCGACTAAAAGCCGCTCTGGCTGGTTTTGTCGGCCTCTTTCTTTGCTCGTTGTCGTTGCGGCGGCAGCCGCAGCTATGGGTGCTGCGGAGCAAAATCCCAAAAGCACTGGTTGCACTGGCCACTTGGCCAGTGGTGAGACTTCCAGTTGTTAACCGGCCAGGCGTAGTTCCTCGCTCGGTTAACTAAAAGAAAAGAAAATGATTACCTCCGGTCCGCACCTTTTCCCCAGCTTGGGGTCTTTGGTGGGCCGGATGCCGTGACAGGTGCTCAACTGTCGCTTGGTCGGCCCAGTGCGCGAGCTGGTGCTCCGTACCTGGGGATGCTTGCACCCCGGGTTGGAGCCGGATGGCTGGCACTGGCGACCCGTGTCTCGGTCCGCGGCCTGCGGCTTTTTCTTCGGAAATTGCTGCTGGCCAGCAAACTTTGCAATTGCCTTCCGCCGAGGGGGGGTGGTTGGGGCTGGGGACGGCGATGGGAAAAGCGCCTAAGCTAGAATTTTTTTCCCCACGCATAGAAACCTCGGGGGGAATGCGGTCTTGGCTGAACGGACTCTCGTTCAGCCAGGTGCCTGGGGCTGTGGCCTCGGGCATCCGGGCTGGCGGGGCCTGGGCTAGGTCCACGTTTTTTCTCGAAGCACCCCGGGTCTATGGGGAGACGGCCATAGCGGTACCGACTCGGGGCCCCGAGAGGGGTCATGATAGGCTGGCCGTGCGCAATCGCAGTGCAAATGCGCTGGGCCTTTTTGGGCCTGGCCATGCATCCACAGCCGCCGGGCACACGCCTCCCGATGTGGGGGGCTCCCGTTTTGCGGCAGGGCGGTCACTTGTGACAACGAGCAAGGTGGAGTGCGGCTTCAAGGGAAAGCCAGGGCGGGGGTGATTGGGCAACGTACTTCATGAAGGGCCTTGAACGGCGTGCCTCCGGGCATGTCAATTAGTGTCACATGTATGCTTCCACTTATTGTTTTAATGAAGATGCTGGTTTTTGTGGGAGCTACGTGGGACATGAATCGGGGTTCTTTGAACGGAGTTTCTTCTATACGTGAATGCGGGAACAAGAGGCCGCTGGATGAGCGGCTTATAGGTCGTAGTGTTTACTCGTAGCTGTTTGGCTAGAGCTTTTGTGATTAGTAGATGCAATATAGTGCATGGTTGAAAAATGAATTAAATAAAATGTGCGTTCCGCGCTTGGGTTGATTATACCCGGGCGGAACGGGGCGTGAGGTGCAGTGCCCCTGAAAAGAACAACCTACGCATTATTTAATACTAGCCGTGCAGATTCGGGATATTCTACCCCGGTCTGTACGGTTAGCGTCTTACTAGCATCCACTAAACATAAGGGTTTAATGACGTCAGTTAGCTAGGGATAAGGGAGGTTTTGCGACTAAAAGCCGCTCTGGCTGGTTTTGTCGGCCTCTTTCTTTGCTCCCCACCCACCCACCCGTGTCTTGGTTGCCTCTAGGGCAACGTACTTCATGAAGGGCCTTGAACGGCGTGCCTCCGGGCATGTCAATTAGTGTCACATGTATGCTTCCACTTATTGTTTTAATGAAGATGCTGGTTTTTGTGGGAGCTACGTGGGACATGAAACACCCGTTCCCGTGCTGCAGTAACAAAAAGAAATTCACGGACAATTAACATATGCAGGGGTCACTCCGCGAAATGACCCCACCTTCTTCGCAGATACAAAAGAATCTCATTTGCGAAGCAAATAAAGAGAAAGTCAAACTTCATGAAATTTTGGGTAGCTCTGCGGCGCGACCCTTGCGAAGTTACACACAAGTTTTAAGGCCTTTTCGTATGGAACTGAGAAGAGGTCGCGCTGCAGCGCGACCAAGATTTGCATCATTGGAAACACACCTTCCCGGCTCATTTTTCAGGCGTGTCGTGTCGTTGCCGAGGTACCTGGATGATCACACCAAGACAGGAAAACACGAATGAAGTGAATTAATTCATGGAATTATTTAAGATTCTACTAAATGAAATTGAATATTGTACATAATTTTTTTAATCATTATTGTTTAATTATGTAGCTGAAATATGGAAAGTATTTATTGGTATTTACATAGTTTTCATTAGTATTTAGTACAATTTCTATTTCAATCATTATTGTTTAGATAGAAGAAATATAAACTGGACAGACTAGCTATCTCTAATACTAAATATTTTCTACTTATTGTATGAAAAAAAGAGTGATGTCCATAATTAATTAATTAATTAATTATCAACATCACTCCGTTGGGAGTCAATGTAGCACATATCCCTGAGAAGGGGCATATGGCTTTAAATACATCCTAGGCTACTTCATGCAAGGGTGGGAATGTAAGCAACACTTGCTCTAGGTGCCGCAAGGGCACTGGCACCACCATGCTGTCTCAGGTTCAACCCAGCTAAGGGGATCCTGGCACGGGGGAGGAAGATCATCATGGCTATGCAAGGGCTAGGGCATGGCTTCTCGACAGAGAGCATCTCTCTGCATGGCATAGCATGGCTAAGTTCTTAATGCAACATCCATGGGGGTCCCATTATAGACAAAGCATGGCTAAATGTTGAAGGCATCATCCATGGGGGCCATTATGGGCGCACATGCGCGTGGGCCACATGCTAGGCTAAGCCTTACTAATCTACACTACTGGTATATATATTCCTAGTCTGAGGTGGCAGGAGGGGGCTGCCAGGGCTTGTGGTCAACGTGGATGACCGCCCCCCTCCAGTATACCGGCTTCCCCCTTGCGCTCTGCCGGAGCTGAAGGTAGGCCGGCCATAGCTCGCGTCGCCGTTGTTGCTGGGCCAGGGTCAAGTCGTCGTCCAGCGTGAAGCGAGTCTCCGAGAGCTTCTTGCGGCATTTAAGGAACGCCAGCTTGTCCGCCATGTACTTAAAGGTGAGGAGCACGGGGGCCGGGCCAGCCTTCCCCGCGCGCGGGGGAGGCGGACAGCCGACATGTCCAGCTCACCAGTGAGTAACATGGGGGCAAGAATGGCGCGCTTAAATGCCTCAAGAAGGCTCGTGGAGGTCTCACCTGCCTGCTGGTCGAAGTGCTTGACGATGACATTGTGGCTGCGCCGGGCGATGTCGGCTTCCTCGCGAAGGTCGAGGGCTTGTTGCTTGAGTTGTGCCGAGATGGTGGAGGTGGTGGAGGTGGTGTGCTGCTTAAGCAAGTCCGCCCAGGTGGAGGGAGCATCGCCGGCCGAGCCAGCAGGCGCCGGCTGGGCGGCGATGTCCTTCACCGCCTGGGCGGTGAGGCCGGCGGTGTCATGCAAGCTCTCAAGGGCGTTGGCGGTGGCTTGAAGGCGTTGGTCGAGGTCGAGGAGCTGGGCTTTGATGTCGGCAGTGGAGGCGGAAATGGCCGTGGAGGTGGAGGCGGCGGCGGTGGAAATGTGAGGAAGTTCAGCAGTCAGCGTGCCGCCGATTGCTGCTATGTCGGCAGCAAGGGGGGTCACGTGCTGCTGAAAGGCTTCCGTGAGGATGGAGCGGAGGGTGGGGACGGAAAGGGGTGGAGCCCAGATCTCGCCGTCAGAGCGCTGGAGAAGGGAGTTGAGGATGGCGTGCTGGAGATGGGGGCGGACGCAGCCGGACAGCCCGTAGATGTTGGCCCAGCGGCTGCCGTCCGGGGCGAGGAGGCGATTGATGGAGTGGAAATGGAGGCACAGGTCGTAAAGCGAAGCGTAATCCCCGAAGAAGATGCAGCGCAGAGCATCGGTCGGAGAAATGGTGGCCCAGTCGTAATCTGCGACCTTGAAAGGCCGGGGCCGAAAGCTCGGTTCTGGGCGTGAAGACCCTCCTGTGTCGTCGGCTGGGCGGGTGCGCTTGGGGTCAGGCGATGCAGATGGCGAGGCGTTAAGCCCGGGGGGTTGCTGGACGACCACCAGTGCACGACTAGTGTCATCGCCGCCTGCCGGACCTGAAGGCGAAGCTGCAGCCTGAGCTGCAGAATTTTCATTGCCGAGCGCAGCCGCCAGGCTGCGTTGCGTCGAGGCGCGTTTGTGCGCCATATATTGCGTTTTAGATTCGGAAAATTATATCAGCATGTGCGTCTTAGAAAGACGAAGCGATAGTGATATTCACGGCTAAATTCGGTGCTCAAACGTGAAAGTTATGAGCTCCGACAGCCATGGCTACCTCGTGGCCGGAATTTTGCGTTGGGATGATGTCCATAAATATATGTAATATTGTCATAGAATTTTATCTATATTTTAAATTTGTATTCATGGCATTAATCTATCTAGTACTAGTCAACATATATACTAAAATTTGTAAAACGCAGCCCTGGCACAATTTTAGCTAACACTCTTTCGAACGGCTTTCGGCTCCAGCCACTCAGCGGCGCGACTTACAGTCCGCTTGACGAATGAGCTGCGCGAAATTTCGTTGCGACCAATCACGAAAAGGTCAAACCACGGCGCGCCCATTTTTGAGGTTTCTGAAGCGTTACATCCAGATGAGCCATTTGGCAGAGGTCCGTATGCCCAGGTTGCGCCAGGAGCCAAACTCTGCGATGTCCTGTGTTTGCGAGCTCCAGATATAACCGTCGCAAACTTTTGGGCTGTTGGACCAAACTTTCTGTTGGCGAAATCCCGTTACAAACGCGCCGGAAGCTCACACGTGGATTTTCCTCTGCTCCACCGCCTGTAAGCGATTTTTCCCTTCTGTCTGCGGGGTTGGCGAGGTCACTCATCCCCGCGCGCATCGCGCTCCCGTGCAGGGGTAGCAGTCAATCTGGAGCTTGAACTCTGCAAGTAGTTCGCGAGCTCCGTCCACTGCGCGGTTGCGCAGTTTGTCCCTATGTAGTAATGTACATATTGTTAAACTTCACAATAAGTTGCTTACGTAGACTTCAGGCGCCAAGGCACAGCTCATCTTAGGTACGATTATTCGGGACGTACCAGGTTCGAGCCTTCATAGAGCTCCCCCATTACATGTCAGATTTTTTTCCTTCACCCTTTTGCCACTCCATGAATCTTGTGGTCGAAACTCTAAAGCTAGCGCGCGCTCCTTGGCGGGACTAGCGCCACTTGGCACTCGACGGAGGTACGTGGTGACTCACATCTCCCTAGCCGGGGCTCCCTGGCCGGGGACCGGCCACAAAAAGTACAAGCTCTAATGTCGCGGGCGAAGCCCGCAAAACTTGTCATATATATAAAAAACTAGTACAGTAAGTTAGCAGTAAATAGGAAAATATATTTAACAAATATTAGAAAGAACATATATCATATTCATAACAATAATCATAATAATAAGCATATGGACAGCAGAAAGTTTAAATATATTGGCTAGCATGTTAGTATAATATATGCCCATACATTTACTATACCCGATTCATTAATATATTTATTTGTATACCCCAAAAGTTCTGCATTCGAAATTTTTGCCATACCACGTGGCAGTAGGCACGTCGCTTTGCAGAGTGACGACTGGTGGAAATATGACAGATGATCTCTCAGACGACGTGCAAAAAAGCACCGGGCTCACGCTAGAATCGAACCGCGGACGTCGTTATCCACAGCAGCATGGTGACGCCCGAATCCAAACATTCCGATTGCCGCGTCAAATTGTGTGCGTGTTGTTCCTTTTTATACCTGCGGGACCGTGAAGACCGACGCTTGGATTACGTCACATTGTGAGTCGTCCAATCCGCATGCGCGGTTTGTCAATAAGAATAATCTAGACCCGCGTTTCGCCTCGTTGGCCGAATGGCGAGCATGCCACGTTTTCCGTCCTGAACGCCGGTTACGCTGGGCCGTTGACAGGGGTCGCTCCACGGACGATCGGTCACAACAGCTGTTGGGTTTCGAAAACCGCACCACCACTGCTGCCGCCATAGCTGTTTTCTGTAATAATCATCGCTGCCTGAAGATGGTGAGACAAATGACGCCTCAACTCGCCGCCCTGATAAAGAAGGTGCATCAACAGCGCAGTCTTTTTCGATGTCGAGCTTGATGTTTGTTGCTATGCCTTCAAATGGTCAGGTTAGTTTATAGCTAGCCCAATTCTAATCGTGGTCCTGTTCAATGCCGTTTTTCCCCCTTCCTGATTTATGCGTGCAGGTAAATGTGCAACGAACCCCTACTTACTCGCGCGAGCAGGGTGGCGTCTATGATGCCCTTTTGTAGTCCTCAGCCAGCGATATGGCTTGTTTTTTCGTGTTGGTCCTCAGCCAGCGACATGACTTCTTTTTTCTGGTTGGTTCTCGGCCAGCGATATGCCTTCTTTTTAAGGGTTGGTCCTCAGCCAGCGACATGGCTTCTTTTTTCGTGTTGGTCCTCAGCCAGCGATATGCCTTCTTTTGTAGGGTTGGTCCTCAGCCAGCAACATGTTTTCTTTTTTCGTGTTGGTCCTCAGCCAGCGACACGGCTTCTTTTTAAGGGTTGGTCCTCAGCGAGCGACCAGAGTATTTTTTCGTATTGGTCCTCTGCCAGCTAAATGTTTTCTTTTTTCGTGTTGGTCCTAAGCCAGCTAAATGTTTTCTTTTTTCGTGTTGGTCCTCAGCCAGCGATATGTTTTCTTTTTTCGTGTTGGTCGTCAGCCAGCGATATGTTTTCTTTTTTCGTGTTGGTCCTCAGCCAGCGATATGGCTTCTTTTTTCGTGTTGGTCCTCAGCCAGCGATATGTTTTATTTTTTCGTGTTGGTGCTCAGCCAGCAATATGTTTTCTTTTTTCGTGTTGGTCCTCAGCCAGCGATATGGCTTCTTTTTTCGTGTTGGTCCTCAGCCAGCGATATGTCCACCACCACCATCCATGCGAGCACCCCACCACCATCATCCATGCATGCCAGCCACCCACCACCACCATCCATGCATGCCAGCCACCCACCACCACCATCCATGCGTGCCAGCACCCCACCACCATCATCCATGCGTGCCAGCACCCCACCACCATCATCCATGCGTGCCAGCACCCCACCAGTGACCACCATCCATGCGTGCCAGCCACCCACCACCACCATCCATGCATGCCAGCCACCCACCACCATCATCCATGCATGCCAGCACCCCACCAAAATCATCCATGCGTGCCAGCCACCCACCACCATCATCCATGCGTGCCAGCACCCCACCACCATCATCCATGCGTGCCAGCACCCCACCACCATCATCCATGCGTGCCAGCACCCCACCACCACCATCCATGCATGCCAGCACCCCACCACCATCATCCATGCGTGCCAGCACCCCACCACCATCATCCATGCATGCCAGCCACCCACCACCATCATCCATGCATGCCAGCACCCCACCAAAATCATCCATGCGTGCCAGCACCCCACCATCATCCATGCGTGCCAGCACCCCACCACCACCATCCATGCATATGCCAGCACCCCACCACCACCATCCATGCGTGCCAGCACCCCACCACCATCATCCATGCGTGCCAGCCACCCACCACCACCATCCATGCGTGCCAGCCACCCACCACCATCATCCATGCGTGCCAGCACCCCACCACCATCATCCATGCGTGCCAGCACCCCACCACCATCATCCATGCGTGCCAGCACCCCACCACCACCATCCATGCGTGCCAGCACCCCACCACCATCATCCATGCGTGCCAGCACCCCACCACCATCATCCATGCGTGCCAGCACCCCACCACCATCATCCATGCGTGCCAGCACCCCACCACCACCATCCATGCGTGCCAGCCACCCACCACCACCATCCATGCATGCCAGCACCCCACCACCATCATCCATGCGTGCCAGCACCCCACCACCATCATCCATGCGTGCCAGCACCCCACCACCACCATCCATGTGTGCCAGCACCCCACCACCATCATCCATGCGTGCCAGCACCCCACCACCATCATCCATGCATGCCAGCCACCCACCACCATCATCCATGCGTGCCAGCACCCCACCACCATCATCCATGCGTGCCAGCACCCCACCATCATCCATGCGTGCCAGCACCCCACCACCATCATCCATGCGTGCCAGCACCCCACCACCATCATCCATGCGTGCCAGCACCCCACCACCATCATCCATGCGTGCCAGCACCCCACCACCACCATCCATGCGTGCCAGCCACCCACCACCACCATCCATGCATGCCAGCCACCCACCACCATCATCCATGCATGCCAGCCACCCACCACCATCATCCATGCATGCCAGCACCCCACCACCACCATCCATGCATGCCAGCACCCCACCACCATCATCCATGCATGCCAGCACCCCACCACCACCATCCATGCGTGCCAGCCACCCACCACCATCATCCATGCATGCCAGCCACCCACCACCACCATCCATGCATGCCAGCACCCCACCACCACCATCCATGCGTGCCAGCCACCCACCACCACCATCCATGCGTGCCAGCCACCCACCACCACCATCCATGCATGCCAGCACCCCACCACCATCATCCATGCATGCCAGCCACCCACCACCACCATCCATGCGTGCCACCCACCCACCACCATCATCCATGCATGCCAGCCACCCACCACCATCATCCATGCATGCCAGCACCCCACCACCATCATCCATGCATGCCAGCACCCCACCACCACCATCCATGCGTGCCAGCCACCCACCACCATCATCCATGCATGCCAGCCACCCACCACCACCATCCATGCATATGCCAGCACCCCACCACCACCATCCATGCGTGCCAGCCACCCACCACCACCATCCATGCATGCCAGCCACCCACCACCATCATCCATGCATGCCAGCCACCCACCACCACCATCCATGCGTGCCACCCACCCACCACCATCATCCATGCATGCCAGCCACCCACCACCATCATCCATGCATTCCAGCACCCCACCACCATCATCCATGCGTGCCAGCACCCCACCACCACCATCCATGCATGCCAGCACCCCACCACCACCATCCATGCATGCCAGCCACCCACCACCATCATCCATGCATGCCAGCACCCCACCACCACCATCCATGCGTGCCAGCCACCCACCACCATCATCCATGCATGCCAGCACCCCACCACCATCATCCATGCATGCCAGCACCCCACCACCACCATCCATGCATGCCAGCCACCCACCACCATCATCCATGCATGCCAGCACCCCACCACCACCATCCATGCATGCCAGCACCCCACCACCACCATCCATGCATGCCAGCCACCCACCACCATCATCCATGCATGCCAGCACCCCACCACCACCATCCATGCGTGCCAGCCACCCACCACCACCATCCATGCATGCCAGCCACCCACCACCATCATCCATGCATGCCAGCACCCCACCACCACCATCCATGCATGCCAGCCACCCACCACCATCATCCATGCATGCCAGCACCCCACCACCACCATCCATGCGTGATTTTTTTGGGGAGTGGTCAGTATTGTTTTTGGGTAGGGTCGCTCCGCAGAGTGACCCCTACCCTTGCGCAATGTCGCAGTCTTTGTTTGTAGGGTCGCGCTGCAGAGTCACCTTTCCAAGATACGTTATTCAATAACATTTTGTTTGTAGGGTCGCGCTGCAGAGTCACCTTTCCAAGATACGTTATTCAATAACATTTTGTTTGTAGGGTTGCGCTGCAGAGTCACCTTTCCAAGATACGTTATTCAATCACATTTTGGTTGTAGGGTCGCGCTGCAGAGTCACCTTTCCATGATACGTTATTCAATCACATTTTGGTTGTAGGGTCGCGCTGCCGAGTCACCCTTTCCAGATACGTTATTCAATAACATTTTGTTTGTAGGGTAGCGCTGCAGAGTCACCTTTCCAGATAGATACGTTATTCAATCACATTTTGGTTGTAGGGTCGCGCTGCCGAGTCACCCTTTCCAGATACGTTATTCAATAACATTTTGTTTGTAGGGTCGCGCTGCAGAGTCACCTTTCCAAGATACGTTATTCAATCACATTTTGGTTGTAGGGTCGCGCTGCAGAGTCACCTTTCCATGATACGTTATTCAATCACATTTTGGTTGTAGGGTCGCGCTGCCGAGTCACCCTTTCCAGATACGTTATTCAATAACATTTTGTTTGTAGGGTAGCGCTGCAGAGTCACCTTTCCAGATAGATACGTTATTCAATCACATTTTGGTTGTAGGGTCGCGCTGCCGAGTCACCCTTCCATGAAATATTATTATGCTATATTTTGTTGGTAGGGTCGCGCTGCAGAGTCACCCTTACTTAACATGGTTCTTATGTCTTATTTTGCGCAAGGGTCTCGCTACAGAATAACCCCTTCCCTGACATATGGTACATCTTCGATTTTTTTTAATCCCCAAACCTGAATGGGATTTCATCCTTGTTTCTTCTTAGGGTAGCGCTGCAGCGCCACCCCTCACGCTGATGCGAATTTACACTTTCTTCATCCGACATTGGTCTATTTGTTTTTCCTTATTTGCCGCAGAAGGAAGAAAAGGAGAAGGAGAGGGAAGTTCAGCTTCAGAAGGAAAAGGAGGAGCAGGAGAGGGCCTCCTTGCTTCAGAAGGAAAAGGAGGAGCAGGAGAGGGCCTCTTCGCCAAAGAAGGGAAAAGAGGTGGAGAGGGCCACCTATGTCGACAAGCTCAAGTCGACGAGCGAGTCTCCCAAGTTTATTACGCCACCCGCCTCTCCGCCCAAGGGCGTAGAGGAGTTTCCTCTTCTGTCAACAATGCTTGCTGCCGGGGCTGGGCCAAGCTCCGTGGAGGCGTCGGCCTCCAAATCTCCCCAGCGGCCCGCACCTGAGGCACAGGCTGCCGGGGCTGGGTCCAGCTCCGTTGTGTCTCCACAGTCTCCCCAGCGGCCCGCCATCAACAAGGAGTCCCCCGTCCACGGGGCGTCGACCTCAAACTCGCCGAGGTCCGCCCCCGTCGAGGTGGTTACCTCGAAGCCCAGCTCGCCGCCCAAGTCTGCTCCAAGGGCCCACCACGAGGCGTCTGAGCAGGGCAGCCCGCTGCCCAAGTCACCTCTAAGGTCCCACCACGAGGCGTCGACCTCGAAGGTCAGCACGTCGCCCAGGTCTCCTCAAGGTCCCACCCGAGGCGTCGACCTCACAGCCCAGCTCGCAGCCCGCGTCTCCCCAAAGCTCCCCTCCAAAGAAGGGGCGACCTCCAAGTCCCGATCACCGCCCAAGTCGCCTGCAAAATCTCCAGGTCGGAAGTCTCCGCCCAAGCGCCGGTCGCCACCCAAGTCGAAACTCACCTCCGAGGAGCCGCTCCCCACAGGCAAGAAAGAAAGCAAGAGCGGAATGGGAGGAGAAGGAGGATGACCATGAGCGGTTCCTGCGTGATCTGCAGAAGAACATTGACCTCCTGATCAGCATGGAGGACAGGGACAAGGCAGACCCAAGGCCACTGGAGGATCTTCCGGAGGAGGAAAGAAAGAGAAGGAATGACCGCATGGCACTTCTGACTTCTTATCTGGATCAGGCAACGCAGCACGCCGAAGATCTGGTGAATCTGGAGAAAAAGGACAAGGAACGGAAGGCCGCCCAGGAGCTCCTGGAAAGGGAGCAGAGGGAATGGGTGAAGAAGGAAAGGGCAGAGCGAGAGGCGAAGCAGGCAGAAATGGAAGCTGCGGAGATGGAGGAGGCGGAGCGCAGGAAGAGGAGGGCGTCGTGGGAGCGGGACGAAAAGGAGAGAAAGGCGAATGAGGAAAGGAAAAAGAAGGACGAGGAGGCAAAGGCGAAGAGGAAGGTGCAGGAGGAGGGGAAGAGGATGATGGAGGCGGGTGTGGCGGCACGCCTGAAATACCAAGCCAAACTTGAGGAGGAGCGCAGGAAGGCGCAGGCTGCAGAAAAGTCGACGGAGGTGGATGGGAAGACCGCGGGGGTCTCGGAGAAGGAGGGTACGGAGCCGTCTCAGGTGAGAAACAGTTTTTACCCCCATTAGTGTGCGTGTTTTTTTTAACGGTTTCGTTATTCCTTATCTCTGCTAAGCTCGTTGACCATGAATGGGTCATTTCGCAGAGTGACCCTAACCTGAACCAACAAGTATGCTTTTCCCTGTTGTTTTGATTTCAGAGGAAGCGGGGGGCAGACGAAAAGAAGTCAGAGGATCCCAAGAAGAGCGGGACAACAACGGAGGTGAGCGATAAGTAATCCTGTGTTTTTCGCCTTTGTTCTTTGTTCATTTGTCCTTCATTTCTGAGTTGCCGTTTCCTTCGCATGTGTGATTAATTTATGGAGGGTCATTTCGCAGAGTGACCCTAAACTTTTTCAACGAGTATGCTTTCCTCTGTCTTGCTGCATCCAGAGGAAGAAAGGGGGAGATGAGACAGAGTCTCAGGGGAACGCCGAGGTTGGGAGTGGGGAGGAGAAATTGCGGGTGAGCTAAGAATTTTTTCGCCGCTTAATAGTGCATGTCAGTTAGTCCTTCGTTCTGTTTAAGATTTTTTAATGAAGGGTCACTTCGCAGAGTGACCCTAAACTTTTTTTCCGATTATGCTTTTTTTTTCGTTTTGTGGACCTGTGTGCAGCCGATCCAGTTGAGGGGCTTGGAAACTTGGAAGTCATGGTTGACGACTCACGAAAAACATCTGAACGATGACGCCAAGTCGTTCTTGAGCACCTTTGTGTCGAAGGAGATCGAAGTTGAGATCGATGACGGTGTCCGGCATGAGAGGATGGAATCCGGGTCTGATGAGAAGATGAACCCTTGGAGTGATCCAACACTTCGTGATCTTTTGTTCATAGCGATGGGGCGGAGCCTTAGAGGCAAAAGGTTGAAGGGGAAAGACATTGCATCTCTTTTCGACACCTTTGAGTTGCTTGTTACCGAGTGCGGGTCAACGATACCCGACGCAGCGGATGTTACAGCTTATGTTCCTCGAAGCCTGCTCGTCTGGATCAAGCTGTCTTGTGCGACCAAACAGTACTGCAAGGACACGAGACAGCACCCATTGTCACACGAGTATTTTGACATCATCATATCTGTCTGCAGGTGGGAAATGTACAAGGTCCTAGAGCAGGGGAAGACAGGTGAGGATTGGGACACCTCCCCGCTGACGGAAATCGATGTCAATCTGCTCTTGAAGAAAGGGTTCAAGGCTGCGCAGTTCGACTGGGATGTCTTCGGCGACTTTCTGGTCGCCATGGACCACTCGGTATCTCCCGAGTTGTTCAGGCTGGCACAAATGTCATTGAAGATTTGGATGGGGTTAGATCGCACTTCCTTTCGTCGTATTCAGTGTGGATGGCGCAGTTTAGGGTGAACCCAGACCCTATTCTTCCGAGTCGAGCTGTTGAATTGTTTCTTCAGTTGTGCGAGGATGAGATCCTGCGTTTTCGTCAGAGTGGGGAGTTCGACATGGCCGGACAGTATGAGCCCCCACGAAAGGAGGTTGTCGCATGGCTTGAGTACAAGGGGATCGACGACTGCCTGTCGTTAGTGACGGCGAACATAAACGAGAAATCATGGAGTCAGGACATGCTATCTCACTTGTTTTTTCTTCGGACGTTTTTCGAAAACGAACTGAGCCACACAACTCCATCTGAGATGTGGCCGATCGGACAAGTGTTGCGGGAGTGGAGATTTGACATTGAGGTAATTATTGACATTTGTGTACATTTTTATTCAGTCCGTTTAGATTTGTGTTGTGTATTTCTTTTGTTGAAAATTGTTACTAACGATCAACGCATTTCTTTCTCTCCTTCCCGCCAGGAGGGTGACATTCCACGTTTTGAGGGACAAAGTCCTTCAGCGTGGAAACCGGAGGTAAGCAAATGCCGCTAAAGGTTCGGGGTCGATTTGTAAAGATAGGATATTCAAGAAATAGTTCCTGTTTTGACTGACTTTGTATATTTACCTGAACGCACGTTTCGTCTTGCAGGATGACGATCAACCTTTCGAAGAGGTCGAAGGGATGGGGACGGAGAACGTAGAGGTAGGAAATTTGTTTCATTTTACTGTTAAAGCTTAGGGTTGGGGTCGTTTCGCAGAGCTACGTTAAAACAAAATTAATGCTCGTTTTTTTTATGTCATCGTCTGAATTATTTTTTTTTTTTCATGCAGGAGGTGGACGAGGAGGAAGAGGAGGAGAAGGAGCAGGAGGTGGACGAGGAGGAAGAGGAGGAGGAGCACGAGGAGGAGGAGGAGGAGGAAGAAAATGAGCCCGAGCCAACTCCGAAGGGGAAGGGGAAGGCAAAGGTTTGTACAATGTTTTTTAAGTTTATAACGCTGAAGGTCGCGCTGCAGAGCTAGGATGCCAGAGTCCAGATTATTCTTCTTAATACATTTCGCTTCATGTGTATGTTGTGTGTTGTTGGTATACCTTCCAGCAGGCTAAAAAAATGGCGACGACGACACTCCAAGCAGCTTACCTAAAGCTTATTGCGAGAAGGAATAAGGTGCAGACTATCTGTGATATTGGCGAACTCATCCTAGGCAATCCCCCTAAGGATGTTACGATGGGTGCCGGGGAGTTTCGCAAGTATCTCACCCAACTACGCGTTGAGGCGGCGGCCGATTTCGCAATGCAATCTGACACCTTCAACGGTGACCTGGCCTATGATTTTGTCAACCAAGTCAAGTCCAAGGGCACCGAAAAGTTCAAGTGGAAACCAAAGGCGTACACGGAGGCGAAGGTGGACAAGGTCATCAAGTTCATGAAGTGGGATCTCAAGAGAAGGGATCGTGAACGGGCGAAGCTGCTTGAGGGTCAGGCAAAAGCGTCCAAAAAGAAGAGGGATGCGGATAAAAAGGAGAAGGGGAAGGATAAGGGGGTGGAAATGGAGGATGACGCGGCCGGGGGGAGAAGGGCGGGAAGGGAAAGAAGGGGAAGAAGGCGGGAGAAAAGGAAGAGGTGCGTTTTTTGCGGAATTTAGATTTAGAGGGGTAGCTCTGTGGAGTGAACCTTTTTACCTTCTCCGTGCTTTGCACCCTATTCGGTATTTTTTGTCTGCACGCCGACTATTTGCAAACGTTAAACTATTTATTGTTTTCCTGTCTCATCTTCGTCAATGTCTTCCTCCAGGGTGGCGAGGGGGAGAAAGGCGGAAAAGGAAAGAAGGGGAAGAAGGCGGGAGAAAAGGAAGCGGTGCGTTTTTGGTGATTTAGATTCAGAGGGGTAGCTCCGTGGAGTGACCCTTTTTACCTTCTGTGTTCTTTGCACCCTACTCTGAGATTTTCCTACGCTCGCGGACTATATGCATACGTTAAACTATTTATTGCTTTCTTGTCTCATGTTCGTCAATGCCTTCGTTCAGGGTGCCGAGGGGGAAGGAGACGGTGACGGAAGGTTGGCCGGCAATGATGCCGTTTTTGCACTCGTCAAGGAGATGCTTAACTACGTCGAAGCCAGGGGCAAGGCGCCGGCGTCGGATATATTAAAGTGGCCTACCTTCTCCCCTTTTCTTGAGCTTCTGAAAGCACTTTCAAAGCTCTTCAAGGAGGGGATCCTGACGAGTAGTGGAAAGGTGGACAAGGAGCCGATCATCAAAGAGTGGAAGATGGCAACGACCGTGGACTCCGAGAAGGAGATCAGGGACAAAGCCATTCGGGACGCGAATGCTGTGCGGGAATCCCGTTGGATTCGACCGAGTGACTTCATCGATACCGGTTGCAATAGCATGCGCATTCACACCGTCAACGGGCTGATTTTGCCTGACAACATGAGGCAGCGGTTGCTAAGCGATGAGGTGTTCAGGGAGAACGGGCGCATCTTGCTGAATGCAAAGACAAACAGTTTGCATTTTAAGGTGTGCATCCCTGTGTGGCAGTTCGCCTTTCAAGCGCTTGCGGAAACCAAGCCAAGCCTCTTCGCCAAACACATCACGTCCTCTGGCCCTTACCGGGATTGGCTGAAAAAATGCCATGGCGCTAGGACTGACGCGGAGTTCGTGGGCTCGCGTTACTTTCGCCCCTTGTCCGACAAGGAGATTGAGAAGTATCTTGGAACCAAGTCCACCGCTTCTTTCCTCAAGAGAGGTGTTGAGTTCCGGACCTATGCACGAGTCGGGGAACAAGACGACGTTCTGCCCTTTGATTTTCAACCAAGGGAGGTCTTCAGCCTAATAAGCCAGGCCTCCTTAAAGGCATTCGACCCAAGATTTCACGAGGAACATCCTGATGGCGAATATCTCGTTCTTCGATATGCGGTGGTCGACGGAAACCACTATTTCAAGGGTTTAAAGTCTTTCAAGCAATTGGAGGGGGAATGGACGCCCGGTGTGACACATGTTAAGAAACTAATGTGTGAAGGGGGGGCAGCGTCTGAGAACGCGAAGGACAGTGCCGCGGCGGCTAAACTTTTCTCATCCCTCATGGAACAATTCCATACTGGGTACGGGGGAACGAACGTCATTCTGCTTCGGGGGGCCGACCTTCTTCCAAATTGGGACGAGTGTAAAAAGTTCCCGGAAATATCTGTAAGTGGTAGTTCTATCTATGGCAATGGTGACGCTGCAGTTCCACCACTTCGTCGTGTTATGTCGAGTAAGGGTCGCACTGTGGAGTGACCATGTCAAAAGTCTTCCTTTATCATGCATTATAAATGCGGGAAGTCGCACACAGAAACGACATTGGCAGTCAAACTCTCATCCCGACATATTTCTGGGGTGGTTTCGCAGAGTGACCCTAACTTACCGATTTCGGCGCTGAAGACCATTTTTCGCGCTCCCGTGCGTTCATAACGTCACGCTGCAAGTCGACCCTTGAATTGTTCTTGTGTGTCAATTTTTCGTTCCTCTGTCCGTGACAGGAGGGTGGGAAGAAGAAGCTGGATCGCCTATTCGAAATCTCCAAGGGCGCCAATGCCGAAGATCAGGCGGTAGCGGATCGGACGCTTGGGCAGGCGCTTCTGGATGTTTGGAATTACAACAGGCTGTACTTGCACGGCGTCGTGAAGCAGGGCAAAGGGCATTTTATTCCCGATGGCCATTACACCCGTGTTGGTCTGTACGGCAGTACGGGGTATTCGGTAAAACCCGCGCGTACTGCAAAAGTACGGGTATTTTCAGGAGGGGTAAAAAATACGGGAAAAAATACGCAGTACGGCAGTACGGGTATTTTTCAAGTTGTAGTTAAGAAGTACGGGGTATTTTTGAGGTGAATGCTGAAAAGTACGGGGTATTCCAAGGATGTGTGACCCTGCATCCAACAAATGTTACTACTATATAATTATTCTATGCTATTCATTAATGAACATATAGTGGCAGTGACTTGCCACCTGCCACACTTGGATTTACATTGCAATACATCCTTCAAGTACATGTGTTTATTGTGGTCATGCAAATTATTGACCATTTAACACCGGTCTCTTTTATTATAATACCCTTTTATTATAATGCATCAGCCTTTACAAAATTTGCATGAATGCCATCAACTCAATATAATGCATTATTGAATATGGTATAATGCACCCAGATCTCTGCCTAGTTGATGCAGTGGATGTGATAGCACTACAGTCGGCAGCTTTGCTGCACAATGACAACAAGTGCATGCCATGAATCCCTGAAATTCGAAAAATAAAATGGCAATCAACCCATGCAGAATGAACCACACAATAAACTGCCAAGGAAATGCCCGAAAAAGTAAATACGAAGTGGCAAGTAGCCCAGAAAACACACCGTCAACTGCCAGGGCATTCCTGAGAAAAGTATATGGCAAACTGCAGTTATCTGGGCATGCCCAGATAACGCTGTCAACTGCCAAGGATATGCCTGGAAAAGCACTGTGGAATCGTCTTCTGCACTGCCTTGCCAGAGCCACAAGGGCCAGCACCCGGGGCAGCGGCAGGCAGAAGGGCCTTGGCAACGCGGGCACCGAGCGCTGCCCTCAGCTCTCTCCTTTCCAACGGGGCTGCCTCAGCCGCCTGAAGCCTCCCGATCAGGCCTTCTACATTCCCGGAGTCCTTGCAAAACGCGGCTCCCTTGTTGGGGATGTGGCCGAGATGGCCGACAGCGCGATCCTTGCTAAAGCTGCCAGGCCTGCCGAACTTGTAATCGCACAGCTTGCACGCCCACCTCTGGCCGACTACCACCTCTTCCCCATGAACGGTCTTTTCCACCTCGTCAATCAGATGCATGGAGGTATTGATACTCCTCTACTTTTCTGTCGTTTGGGGCTCTACGCAGCGCCATGGTCGCATCTTAGTAGGTGATTGCCTGGTGCATGCACAATGCATGAACCGTCGCACCACCCTCCATTTTCATCGTCCATTTTCCTCGTCCATTTTGCGCGTCCTTCAATTGCGTCCTTCTAGAACTGCACGCTTATGATTCTGCCAGGCTGTCCCCTTACAGCTTTTCTCCCACGCAATAAAAAATCCTGTCAAAAAGGAAAAAGGTGCACTGTCACGCGCGTAGTAACTAGGGAGTAGCTATGCACTCGCTGCAATTTCTGCTATCTCAGCACCGCGGACAGGTTCCTGGGCCTCAATCTCGCGTGACACCTGCCCCCCCGCCCTCCGCGACCTCCGAAATCGGCTAAGTCCAAAGTGAAAAACAGCGAAAATCGTACGGCGTACGCGGTCGAAAGCGTCGGTACCGTACAATACGGCGTACTTTCATACCCGAGTTGCCGTACGGACCAACACGGCATTACACGAACCTGCTGACGTACATCCTGCCGGCCACCAAACAATCAGTCGGGAGGGAAGGGAGTTTGGAGGGGAGTAAGGAGGATAAGGGGGAGGTGAGGGAGGAAGAAGGCGAGCGGAAAAAAAACAAGGCCCAACCTTCCCAAATTTCAAATTACAATCGAGTTCTGGCGAACACCTTCCTGCGCCTCACAAAGGCCAGGCCGGATGATGAGAATTCAGTCACACCAGCTTCTGAGGAGACTATGACTCTCAGATGCCGGTTCGCTAACGCCGAGGGCACCAAGAAGGGGCAAAAGGTGTCCTGGACGTCTGTAAGGAACCTGGCGTCGTTTCCGATGATGGACGCTGTGTGTGAATGCATCATGAGTGGGGAGGTTGGGCCCGAAAAGCTGTCAAAGTTGGTGGAGTTGGCCAAGGACGTACTTGAGTGCGTTCGCCAATTCATCCTTATTAAGTTTCAGGAAAAGCCCGACTTGGATGGCGAATGTAAGGGGGGGCTGATATGGAGTACAAGGCTTCTCGCTTATTTGAAGAGGTGTTCGGCTTACGACTACTTAACCGGATGCCAAGGAACAAGGACGTCGTCGATCGATTCCTTGCATTTTGGGAGAAGGCCGTCATCATCACGCGCAATGTCGCCTACCTCTTAAAGTCCGAAGGTCTTGCCAATCACCTAAGGATTCCGAGAAAGGATCTGATGGCTGGCACCATCGATCTAGTGGATCTCCTCGACAAAACCGCTCCGAACTTCAGCATGAAGGGTTCGCAGGGCCTTCTGGACAAGGACTTGTATCTCCACTATCAAAAAAAGATGGCAGGAGGGGAAGGGAAGAAGGAGGCGGTGGTTGAGGCGAAGGAGAAAGTTGCAGGGAAAGGGGGGGAGAAGGTGGAAGAGAAAAGTGCTGAGCCGATTGAGTATAACTGGCGCAGCATTTCCTGGGATCAGATGACCGTCTGGTATTCTTCTCATAGTCTCCCTAAAGGCGGCCCTGACAGGAAGAAGGCATTTGTGAGGAGGGTGGCGGCGGAGGTGGCGGTGGGCGACGGTGAGGGCTTCCCATCCACTTTCGCGAGGCAAGACGATGGCCTGACGCCATTACCGTGCTGTAGAATCCTGAATTTGGATGGTGAGTTCGGCCGCAAGTGGACGTCCTTCAAGGACTTCTGGTGGGGTGACCATGACCTCTTTATGGTTCCTCCAAAAAAGACAACTGTCGAACGCAATTCCGGTTACCACAGGAAGCTTATCGAGCTAGCGACGCAGTTTTTCGAGGAGTTGCGTCCCATCGTGGTCGTTTTTGGCGGAAAGAAGTCATTGGATGGCTTCGAAGACTTACTGGTTCGGATGGGGAAGATGCCTGACGTATCGTGGACGTCATTGGCGAAGAAGAGGAAGGCTGAGGATGACGCGGAAGGAGATTCGGATGGGGACGAGGGAGGCGAGGGACAGGGTGGAAAGGAAGGAGGGTCGACTCGCAGAGCGACGTCTACGGGGGGAGAGAAGTCGTCACCGCAGAAGACGTCTAAGGGGGGAGAGAAGTCGTCACCGCAGAAGACGTCTAAGGGGGGAGAGAAGTCGTCACCGCAGAAGACGCGGGACAAAGGGAAGGGTGGGCAGCGGCCGTCTGTCCAGCCGCAGCCGGAGTCACACCCTTCCAAAAAGGCCCGAAAGGCAGTTGTTCACATCTCGGACGACGAAGATGAAGCTGAGCCTGGCGCTTCTGCCCGGCCGGGCGCTCCTTCCGCGCCTACGCGCGTTTTAAAGTATCCCAAGAAAGAGCTTCGAAGGCAGCCAGTCGAGTCATCATCATCCTCCTCCGAGGAGGAGGAGGAGGGGGAGGAGGGGGAGGAGGGGGAGGAGGGGACGAGGGGGAGGAGGGGGAGGAGGGGAGGAGGGGGAGGAGGGGGAGGAGGGGAGAGAGGAGGAGGAGGAGGAGGAGGAGGAGGAGGCGGAGGAGGAGGAGGAGGAGGAGGAGGAGGAGGAGGAGGAGGAGGAGGAGGAGGGGGAGGGGGAGGAGGAGGAGGAGGGGGATGACGACGAGGAGGAGGAAGATGGAGGGAGGCGAAGGGGTGATGGAAGGGCAAGGGGTGGAGGGGCAGGAGGGTCAACTCGCAGAGCGACGTCTGAGGGGAGGAAGAAGCCTGCCGCGCCCTCCAAGTCTTCCGGCTCGTCTCGACCCAAGACAGCTGCTACTCGAGCTCCGAAAGGAATAACAAAGGGTGAGGAAATCGCTGTTTTGGTCGTGGCATGTATCCTGAATTTTTTTTTTAATTCGTTTGCAATCTATCTACGTTGACTTTAGTCCGTCGTTGATGTGCCGATTGGTTACGCGCAGGTAATGATGTGGTGCGGGCGAACGCTGCGGTGGGCTTCGGTCCTGCAGCTAAACTTGCTGCTCAGTCTGAAGGGGTGGAAGCGAATGCGCAGAGCCAAGAGCCTTATGAGAAGCCTACGCTGTGGATGAGACTTATGGACGGGGAACAGAAACACGGAGCACCGGAGTGCTTCTGGATTGATGGGTGGGCCGAGAACACCATGAGAAGGGCCAATGCGAGTAGGGAAAAGCAAAAGTATACCAAGTTACAGGAGGTGAAGTTGTACGGGCAGGTAGGTGGATACGATCGGAAATGGAGGGACGTTTGCATGAAGTTTTTTCCAGAAGAGACAGAGGGCGGAAAGTTGCATAGGGGCAAGTTCTGGATGCCTTTGGACTATGTGAAGAAGGTGGTGACTCTGATGGACGGAAAGAGTTGGAATGATGTGGCAAAGTGGGCACCTGCGATGTCCATCGATCCAAAGAGGAAGAAGTCCAAAACAGAACAGCAGAAATTGGAAGCAGAAGCAAGGAGCAAGAATAAGAAGTGACCGGTTCGAAGACTTTATTTTATGTTGGACGAGTCTTTAGTAAATTCAGTCGACTCCGTCTCAAGTGCGACGAATGTATCCATGATATTCTTCAATGAAACAATGCAATTTCACGCTAATGTAAAGTTTTTATGTCACACGAGACTTACAATGAGATAAATACCCACAAATTGTAATATTTACGTGAAATTTATACGTTCGCAAGCCAAAATTCAAGATTTTTGCCTCAAAATTGAAGGAAAAGTGTCACACACTAGTTGGCTTGGACCGCGGAACATTCGAAGTGGGCCCGGCCGGGTGTGCATTCAAAGTGCCCCCCTCAAGCTTCTTATGCGGCTCATCCTGAACCGCCTGCGCACGGCCCTGGACGGTCACCTCAGCGAGACTCAGCACGGCTTCCGTTCAGGTCGCAACACAGTACAGGCGCTCTTCGCTACTCGCCGCCTGGTGGAGGAACTGCAACGCCTTCAGCCTGGTGAGTCCCCTTTGCACCTTGTGCTGGTGGACTTCATCAAAGCCTTCGATTCGGTTTTCTGGCCTGCGCTTTGGGACATCCTCGAGTTGTTCCGGATCCCCCGCCCCCTGATTGCTGTCATCCGCAACCTGTATGAAGGGTCCACCACTTCGGTGCGCACTTCTTACGGGACCACGCCCCCATGCCCTTTACAGAAGGGTGTGTGGCAGGGCTGCGTGCTGTCGCCCTACCTGTTCATTATTGTTGTCGAATACGTAATGATTCAGGCGCGCACGCGATTTGCCCGCATCGTGGGCAGGGAACCAGGAGTGCAGGTTGCTAACAAATTCTGGCATGGCGGTGCGGACACGGAGATTCGGCTAGCAGACATCATTTACGCAGACGACACCACCCTCTTCGAGGACACCGAGCACGTGCAGACATGGCTTGACTGCCTGGCTCTCGAGGCCCGTGCAGTGGGTCTTGAGGTCAGCAAGAAGACAGAGGCCCTGGCGGTTGGGCTCACCAACCCACCGCCGCCCCTCTATCTCCTAGACGGCTCTCGAGTCCTGTATCGGGACCGCGTTAAGCTGCTGGGCAGCCTGCTCCCCAGCTGCGAGGTTGATGTGGACCATCGCATCTCCCTCGCCTGGCACGCTTTACGTCAGTACCGGGCCCTGTGGCGCAAGCCCCTGGGCAAGATCGAGAAACAGGACCTGTTCAAGGTCCTCGTCCTTCCTGTTCTCACGTATGGCGCCGAGACGTGGACCCTCACCGCCGACCTGGCCCGCAAGCTGGACGGCGCGGTCACCAGCATGCTGCGTTCCATTTTCAGAGTAGGATATGCTGCTCATGTCCGCAATGAGGACCTGTACCAGGGCATGCCCTATATCACCAGCACCATTAAGCAACGCCGCCTGCAGCTTGTAGGGCACCTAGCTCGCACCAACCAGGTAGACACCTCACGTGGCCCCCCCGCAGGACTGCGACCAGCCCAGCCTGGCCGGCACCTCCTGACGTGGGCTGGGCCTAGTGATGTTAGACGCCGCAAGGCCCGCACCTTCAAGGAACAGCTAGTAGAGGACATGGGGGGCCTCGGCCTCTCCGTGATTTGGAAGAAGATGATGGACAAGGCCAAGTGGGCCCAGGTCATAGAGGACAATGAGCCCCCCCCAGTGGGGAAGCGCCCGCGTGTGCAATCCCGCGGGAGGCACGCCAGATAGCTCCCCCTCGGGCAGCGTGCGGCTGCCTAGATAGATGTTGTAGTTAGAATGCTGTTAGATAGATGTAGTATGTAGCCAATGTAGATAGATTAGACCGGTAGGAATGTTTGCACCCATCCATCCATCCATCGGGGTTAATGCTCCGTGACTCCCCAACGGGAGCACGAGTCTAATTAATTAATTAATTAATGAATTCATATTCATCATCCTGAACGACTCGAAAACGCGGACAAGATAATGGCAGGCTCGAGCTACCATGGTCCGGATTCTCCCGATTTCTGGCCTGCGCTGGTTGTCTCCTTGGTATGAGTGGACGAAGTCACTGTTGTTGCATTATTCTGATCAGGCACGCCGTGCAAAGGTGAAAACCATTTGCGTTCAGTGCCGGTCCGCGGAAAACACGGAAAAACGCGATCTGCAAATGAATCCGACCGGAATAGAACTGGGGACCTCTCGCGTTGTTGCATTATTCAATTATAAATCAAGGCTCGTTTTGCACGTCATCATTCATTTGCCAAACGGGTTCAAACCCACCAATGGTACCTCCCAAAGCAGAGTCACGCACTCTCTGGCGACCATGTTGATAGTGATAGTTGATCAGGCATAGTGATAGTGTTTATGCAATCCGCAACTGGAAGGCGCATTGTGCTAACATTCTATCGGGGACAGATGCAAAGGCTGAATCATCGCCCGCCACGACAAGCAAACTTGCCTCATGGGCAAGCCGATCTATTCCAGAAGGCTGTAGTTATTGTTGTAATTGAGTTCCTTGCACTTTAAGAAGCCATGCCATGGTCAAGGCTGCAATAGCACACATTGCAGATTTTTGTTCGGGACAAATGCGCTGGCTGAAGCATGCAGAAGCTGTGTTTCTGGGAAGGCTGTTTGATGGCCTTTGTGAACCCTGCCATGCTCCCATAGGTGTGTGTGTGGAGCGGCCGTCGGTCCCGCATCTGTTAAGTTGGCCAATAGCACAAGACAGATCAGAACATCACCCGTATGATCAGAATTAACGACAGCATGACATGAAGTGCCGAGGGCACAGTGGTCACAAATTCTGATTTGGCACGCCGCAAAGGTGAAAACCATTTGCGTTCAGTGCCGGTCCGCGGAAAACGCGATCTGCAAATGAATCCAGGCCGGAATCGAACTGGGGACCTCTCGCACCCACTTTTGGTGACTATAGGACGGACGTCTCCTGATCCTAAGGCATCCCCAGCTGACACCTACAGTCCAACCGCAAAAGTTCTCCTTTCCGGGGAGTGATGCAAGCCATTCGGATTTGGTACTAGATAAATCATTCGAGATCTGTGTGTGTAGGAGTACTACACACGTGTCCACTAGAGACTTGTTCAGTCTCGACACGTGAGACGGGCTGAACACGGCTGGAACCTTCTTTAGAAGGGGGCGTAGCCGGTACTATCGAGGTCACAAATACGCGGACTAGATGACATCAACACTGCGTTGGGATGTGCAGCATATACACAACCAAAGCGGCTCCATTGCTCCAGAACCCACCACCACGCTCTGGGTAAAGCACAGCCTGGCCAGGTAGAGTTAAAATGGAATGGATGAAGCCTGCACAAAGGCGTTCGGATGGACTGGGGCATTGGATTCAAGTGGGGCGGGGTGGGGTGCGGCAGAGGTAACAGCGGCCTGATGCCGAGCATCCATGGATGCCACTTATCTACCTCGGCATGAGGGAACAGCATGGCCGTGCGGGGATGGCCTGTTGCACAGCAGGGAATAATCGGTGGAAATGCAGCACATCTAGGTTGACGACAAATGCGGCTTATGTGGAAACAAATGCCACTTTAGCGTCAGCGCGCCGAAACGCCTAAAACCCTAAACCACACGCACCATGACTGTACTTCCGCTACTGCGTTTGCCAAACACATGCAAAGGGATACGCACTTTCGAGGCAACAGCACACGGAGGCAAACAACACGCTCTGGCCAGCACGGACCTTAGCCGCCCCCAACGATGATGTTGTTGATGGGGATGAATATCAACTTAACAAAGAAGCCGATGAAGCCCATGCAGACGAAGCCGATGGAAGTGCGGAACGCAATCTTCGTAAACTCTGCAACACCGCCAGAAAAGAACACGTACACCGACTATTATCAATTAAAGGATACATCCGAGCTCAAATATTCCTCATACAGTACAGGTACAAGTAATATCTAACCCCCCAAAACCCTGCTGAAAAGGAAACGACTGCACACCTTTCCGGTCAGGCTTCGTGCACTTGTTAACCAACCGAATGCTATCCTTCGCGAAGTCCTTAAACGGGGTTACGATATAACTGGCAGCCTCCATCGCTGCTAAACCGTCGCAGTAAACCCCGTCTGCCGGGTCTGTATATGCCCGAAGCAGATCCCCTGCTTTCTCGCGCTTAATACCCGCTCGCTGGCTCGGTCACGCTCCCCCCCGTCACCTCGCCCGCATGGCTCCCGGTCGCCATGTCGGCATGGCCGCTGCCGTGGCCTGGCAGCTGGCACGATAGGAAAGCCGCCAATCTACAATAAGGTAATCCACCCGGCTAAGGGCCACACCCGCTAAGGGCCACCCCTGGAACCCCCCCCCCCCCCCCCCCCCCCCCCCCCCCCCCCCCCCCAGCATTTTGCGCAATTTGGTTTGAAATGACCAGAATATTTAACAACAGGTGCATGGCGGCGTAGCTGCAAGGGAAGGGCCAGCGGTTGCCTCCAGGCCATGCCGTAATTCCAGCTGCTTGTTGTCGGTCGTTGCTTCGTATGTATCCAGTCGGTACTTGCATCGTATGGATTGAGCAACGATCGTTGCACAAGGTTACGTGCTCCGCATAGAGCTCGACAGACGACAAGCAGCTTGTTCACTGTTCCATATGAACCGGCGTTCATTCCCTATGACGACCATAAGCCGTCGAGTCGTGACAACGGATGTCACCCTGAAGGGGTTGGCGTATTATCAAGGAGACAACCAGCGCAGGTCAGAAATCGGGAGAATCCGGACCATGGTAGCTCGAGCCTGCCGTTATCTTGTCCGCGTGTTCGTGGCTTGCGTGTAGAGCGACTAGATGACCTAGACGGCGTATTATGATAGTAATGATCACGGGTGCCAATAGAGGTTGCTGCTGGCTGGTCCGAGTTGGAGCTAGAAAACCCTCGCGACAAAAATGTTATCGCTGTTTCGGTAAACGGCGACAAAGCGGAATTACGGAAGTTTGCTGGACAGTGCTTTCTTTTCCCGTTGCGTCACTGAAAAGGTAAACGGTCTTGCGATGTCAAAACAGCAGCAAGTAGCAGTCGCTGTGTTTAATTGCAATGTGGTAGTTTGATTTAACACATATACTGCCTGAAGCTTTTCAAGGCTTGCTGGGATGTTGCCCATATCAAGGAGACAACCAGCGCAGGCCAGAAATCGGGAGAATCCGGACCATGGTAGCTCGAGCCTGCCGTTATCTTGTCCGCGTGTTCGAGTCGTTCAGGATGATGAAGATGAATGGTGATGGAAATGTGTATCCTTGTGCATTGAAATTATGGCTGGCTTACGTGTAGAGCGACTAGATGCCCATATGTTTCTAACGCTATAACTCTTGTCCAAGTGATGAAGACTGGCTTGGAAACTTGAGCTCGTCATGTTTACATTGTTATTGTGTTACAATACGTGCCTCTTTTCAGAATATGTTTCATATGTAATGCGAGGCTTCAGCATCATGGTTTAGCACCGTGGTGGCAGCCAAGCCTCTAATGACAATCTTGGACCTCACCTTGGCCTACGCAAATATTTGCTTCTTGTTTCACTCTTTGGACTGAGCTAGCTTTACACCTGCTATTTGGCCTGCACCATCGTCCCTGGCTGCCAGTTACATTTTGTGCCCCCCCCCCCTGGCAGGCTGCAGGGTCTAGGATAGCGAGGGTGTAACGTAGACATGTTGTGGGCACCCTCAGTGCATTTTCAGGACCAGCCATGACCTGGCCATGCCTTCTTTCTTAGCACATTGAACATGACTTGTCAGAGTGCTTTTTGGTCACTCGTGTAACGACCCCCCTACATTCATAAATCGTAAACAATTATATAATGAGCATATTTCATGGATGTAAAGCATTTCAACTCTTGAGCATATCATAAAAGTTAATGGTTCCATACCGTACCCATGGATGTGTTGACGTGTGTGAGTTATTACAAATGGTATCCATCTTTAAAATGTCCTCATTTGAGGACATTTTCTTGCAGTGATTAGACATCAAGGTTCTAGATACTTTGCCCTTGCACTTGCCCTTGCCCACACTCAATCCTGCTCACACGCACACGCACACGCACACGCACACGCACACGCACACGCACACGCACACGCACACGCACACGCACACGCACACGCACACGCACACGCACACGCACACGCACACGCACACGCACACGCACACGCACACGCACACGCACACGCACACGCACACGCACACGCACACGCACACGCACACGCACACGCACACGCACACGCACACGCACACGCACACGCACACGCACACGCACACGCACACGCACACGCACACGCACACGCACACGCACACGCACACGCACACGCACACAGCACACAGGCACACAGGCACACAGGCACACAGGCACAGCCACGCCCACGCCCACGCCCACGCCCACGCCCGCGCCCGCGCCCGCGCCCGCGCCCGCGCCCGCGCCCGCGCCCGCGCCCGCGCCCGCCCACGCGCCCGCCCACGCGCACGCCCACGCGCACGCCCACGCGCACGCCCACGCGCACGCCCACGCGCACGCCCACGCCCACGCCCACGCCCACGCCCACGCCCACGCCCACGCCCAAGCCCACGCCCACGCCCACGCCCACGCCCACGCCCACGCCCACGCCCACGCCCACGCCCACGCCCACGCCCACGCCCACGCCCACGCCCACGCCCACGCCCACGCCCACGCCCACGCCCACGCCCACGCCCACGCCCACGCCCACGCCCACGCCCACGCCCACGCCCACGCCCACGCCCACGCCCACGCCCACGCCCACGCCCACGCCCACGCCCACGCCCACGCCCACGGAAGTAACTAATGTCTAACTAAATTAGTTGTTTCACAACTACAATAGAATAGTTGTCGATCTCACTTCATATGTCTTAATGGATCTATGATTCCATGTTGTTGCTTGATATGGCAAGTAACACAACAATCGAACACTTTTGACACACCCACACACCTTGGCACAATTCAGGGTGGCCCTATGTGGTCGCTTGATGTGCCATAATAAGTTAGACTAGTTCACGGCAAATCACGGCTCATCAATCACACAACCATGCCAAGACTTTATTGAAAACTTGAATACGATTCAGGTGGCCCTATGTGGTCGCTTGATGTGCCATAATAAGTTAGACTACTTCATGGCAAATCACGGCTCATCAATCACACAACCATGCAAAGACTTTATTGAAAACTTGAACACAATTCAGGTGGCCAGCTGTCGCAGCTGCTTCCAAGCATCGATGGTAGCGTGCTCTTTCTTAAACAGTTTTTGATAGTCGTTCCAGCTGCATTCCCGCAATTTCTCCTCTGGAACAACCTCGAGAAGGAACCCGCCGGTGATACGATTCTACAGTCGGTTGCCTTGGGAGCGTTGCCCTCGGCGTCTTTCATTGTGACGATGACGAGGGCTTTAAAGTGCCTATAGTCAACTAAGCCAGCATCCAGCATCCTCTGGGAGAATGCTGGATGCCCGGACGTGTCTTCTGCCATCCCCTCGCGAAGTCTGTCACTCAGCTATTCTGCGTCTTCAGTTCAGGGTTCTCAGCCGTCAATGGAAGCAGCTAGCAAACTGGAAGCCCACCATGTGTTAGGCGCTGCATGCTGAGCAGAATAATTTAATAAACCGCTAGCCATGTAACCAAGGCATTTCCCCGCTTTCCCCTGCTTTTTCCTGCTAAAAAACAGGGGTGGCCCTTAACTCTTCAACCGTCTGGACTGGAACCACCGAAACGGACTGAGTTTGGGTATCTTTGTGCGCCTGAGAGTAACTAGCCAAATAACATTTTCTGGCCCACCCTTGGAACCAAGCATGCTTTTATATCAAATAATGTTTGGGAAATTTGGTTGGTCACATATCTATGCCCCATGCATGCTATAAATAGCCCCCCCCCCAGGGGGGTACGGTGCACATGGGGTTGGAGACATATATAATGCATTATAGACCATTTACACAAATCAGGTGGCCCTGGCCTTTTAAAGGCAGTTTATTAGAATCACAGGCATGCCATCAATGCATTCACAGCATGAAATGTCACAGAACTGCACATGCTAGCTAGCAAACAGCCCAAAATAGCTCAGACCGTTATAACGGTGCAAGCTATTTTGGGACGGTTGCTAGAACTGCCGTATAGGTTTCCTATCCCAAAGTGGCACAAAACAACTAGATGGCCACAAAAGCAATGCCAACACCATGTCCAGCATATAAGACACAAGCTCATGCTATACAATAGGTGTAAGGCTCATATCAAGGCCTAAAGCGCGCGTACAAAGGGTGGCAAGGAGCTACATCACTAACACACCCAATGAACGACAAAACACCTCTATGTTCTTGGAAACAATGAATAAAACAATAGGAATAAGTTGGTATAATGCTCCCATGCAAACAGGTTATGGGTATCTCCACGATTTTCACATGCAATGGATGCAAAACAAGAAGGTGGGCGTTGGCCAGCAAAACAAGAAGCCACGCCTAACACTGGTCAGAAAAGAACTTGTCTCGGGGTGCTTGACCAAGGAAAAGCATTGGGTAATCAACGTTACCATATTAGTGACCGATAACAATCGTTACCTCGCTATTTCCGTTGCTGCATCAGCTAACGGTGACCAAACATGGTCCAAAATCTGCTTGACCTGATGGTATTCCCCAACCATGACAAGCCGATGCGTAGAGGCAGCAAAACAACAAAAAGACAATCACAACCCCTCGGTAATAACTCTGATATTAGCTTTAAACGATAATACAACTATATACGGCTAATAGAGCACGCTTGGAGGCTAGAACGTACCAGGTCGGTACAGCAGATTACCTTTCTTGCGCGAGCCAGCACGCCAGAGTAATGGACGTAGCCTCGAGCCTTTACTGGCTGCCAATGCTAATAAATCTTGTTGGGAACAACGTACTAAATTGATCGATGCGCAGATGTCTGGGAAAATTCGGCCTAGCAACATGCAGCACTCGCACCATCACTGCCTGGCCGCTAACGTCATTTGCTGCGCCGACCAGCACCCCGAGACCCATCTACGTATCTCCGAACCTTCCATGGCTAGGGATATTCAATTTTTAGGATCTAAGAATCATGCCTACAAAATTTGAGTCCAATACGTCAAGCCATTCTCTCGTACCAGTCAGTTCTTTGCACCGCCATAGCCGTGCGCGTCAATATTTTTCCTGCACGTCGGTCCCGTTGGACCATGGTACCCCCCTAACTTTGCTCAAGCATATCTCCCTGGCCAGG